>OY992507.1:4343079-4862989 GCA_963921215.1 Scoparia ambigualis
CCAGCCCTGGATTGTTCATTAGTTAGTGATAAATAATAATTTAAGTAAACTCATTACTATCCAATTGCTATTCAAAAAAACGTTACCTTCGCTGCAGTCAAGCGTGATCGTGCTGCCCGCTGTCAACGCTCATCTTTTGCAACGGCGACTCTACTTCGTGGGAAATAGAGTTCAGAATTGTGTGTGTCTCGATGTTCCCACGGTGTGATGAGTCGTCGAGTTTACGCCAATGAACCTGGAACAAATAGGACATTGTTTTTTAACTGAAACAAGACGCTACGTTGTGGGTTTTGGATGCGGCTAACTGTGAATTTTCGTGGGAATATTGTAAATGGTGACGTGGGTTTCAAACTAAGCTTCGATAAGGGTTTTTTTTGTTTTCGGATTCAGCATTAGCATTTTGGTTTCCCATACAAACTTTAACGTCAATACAAACCAATTAGACAATTTAAAAAAAAACGTTACATGCTTAAGTAAACAACGGAGATTATAAATAGTTGTCCTGCACGAAATTGTGAAAATTTACGTATTTTTAAGTCCCTTGTACTATGTGCGCTTAATTAGTTAAATACATTAAAAGGATTAATGTAAGTTAGCCTAATCATTGCACAAGGTCATGGCCTTGTTGTTTGAAACAAATTCTTTAAACAAACAATGCATAAATCTAATGACTCCTAAACACATATTTTTCGACAACTTCCTAATTTTACGCATGAAACAATAATTCTTACATGAAAATGTTTGGTTCGGTCTTATGATCCTTGACCTATTAAGAGATATGTCAGTTTTTGCGATCACGCGGCACCCCCTTAAACAAAAACGTTTATTTAGTGTGAACTTTAAATCGCATTAGCTCAGCTAAATAATGTTTCTTTTATGGTTTTGATTTTATTTATAATATATTATCTATATATGTTAATATATTTTATGATTTTATTAATAAAATATTTAGATCTCTGTATTTTACTTAGGCATGCAAAGTTTCATTAAAATTGGCTCATTGGTTTGAAAAATTTAGAATTTGGAAGTTTGTATGGGAAACCGAAACGAGTAAATCCTCATAAGGGGAGGTATTTCGAGCGCTTCTCTCTCGCTCTCTCGACGGTAAGGGACGGGTATAACAGCGAAGCGGCACGGATAGGCGCGTTTTATGTTTTAAAAAATTGATAAATGTAATAAAAAAACGATCGGTTATAATCCCTCAAGTTATCTATGAACTTCATTTTGGTAAATAACTCATAATATTAAATCACTCATTTAAGAAAAAAACCTAGAAAAGATAAAAGTAACTTTTTGAATTTATTCTATCGAGCTAACTTTATCAAATGGTGTCCATCGGGTATATTCTACAGAATAAAGCCTGAAAAATATTTCATAATTTTTGCAATTTTAATTTTACTGTTTCCTTCTAAAATTAATTCTAAAAACGTGTTATGTTAATTTTTCACTAACACCTAGCCCTAAAATATTTTATTTAACATACTATACCCTAGGTAAGCAAGTAACACGGTTAATGGCATTACCACTCATTAAATAAGGGATTACTTCTAATTAGCTTGCCAAGATTAAATTACCTCGTAATGGAAGCAGCATTGTATTAGAATATCTAAGAAGCACATATTTTTACAATCGGGCAAGAAAAATACAAATGTCTAGACTACAATAAATAAATTAGGTAACAACAGTAAATTAAGTTTATAATGCCAATATGACAGATTTAAAGTAAGAAGTAGATGCTTTATCTTCTTTCAAAAGATGCGCTTACATAGGGCAATTGATTATTATTGATTCAAATAATTTCAGTTTATTCAATTTATTCAAACAGCAATGTAAAAGGAGCAGACATTTTTTTAGTCGTAATTTTAATATTTGTTAACAAAATACTAATATTTTGTAATTGGTCGTACATTTATTGGTACTAACTAAGCCAAACAATTTCTTGCATTACCTTAATTCAGCATTAAATCAGACAAAGGTTGTCTAAGACATGGGCAGTGGCCGATAATTATGGAAACAAATGATTACCTACAGGCTGAAGGTTAAAACTATAAACTATTACCAATCTGAATGGAAACAAATAGGAGCAATTTGGCCCATTAGCGACAGTGGCGTGACCGCGCATAATTAATTCTCGGCAGCTCTGCGTCACTTTGTTCTGTTACGCGCGACTAGTTGGTGCCTGACCTCCTGACAGGAGACAGATGCTGCGGCGCTCGCGATGACGCTGCGGATGTGACGTCATGCGTAGACCGAAAGACTTTTTAACCGCCTCTGTGGTCTAGTGGTTAGACCCAGAGTTCCCGTATTTGATTCTCAGCGGTCGACTTCTTTGTGTACTTGGTTTGGTTGGTGGTAAGGCTCGTTAAGGGATGAATTATATTAGACCGGGCCTTACACGGGGCGTGCCGTGGCCCGGACGAGGAACTGATTTGAAACGTTATGTATTTATATTAGACCTTATATGAGACGACGCTAATCATGATCATGCACTGTGTAATATAAACTGCTTCATACAAAATGTATGCAACGTCTCAAATCAATGACCCGACCTGGCCACGCACACGGCACGCCCCGAGCACGGCCCGGTCTAATATAATTCATCCCTAAGTCTGCCTGCTAGCTACCACCTTCTTATCTAAAGTCTGGCGCCATAACAAAAGTGTGAATAGCACTGTCATGTCCCGTCCCGGCAGTTTAGAGTTATTTAATACAGGCGGCCGCTCGCGGTTTCACCCGCGTGGTTCCAGTTCCCGTGGGAATATCGAGATAAAAAATATCTTATGTGCTAATCCAGGTTATAAACAATCTGTTCGCCGAATTTCATCCAAATCCATTCATTAGTTTTTACGTGAAAGAGTAACAAACATCCATCCATACTTACAAACTTTCGTGTTTATAATATTAGTAGGATAGCCAGTTCCTCAATGGTTAAGGATTCCGGTTGAAGCGCGCTTCCACCTTCTTCGGCATTACGATGAGCGCAAAGAAGGCCAAGGACCGTGTTAAATTTAAAAAAAATATTAAGGTTATAATTGTTAAAGACCTTCTTAGTTATAATAATGTTTTAATCATCCTTTTTGTTTTGCTACCGTGGGAAGGAAGAGTAAATTTTGTAGTGTAGTAAATACAGGTATATTAAAGATATAGGTTTTTGAAAGTTTTAGCGTTTAAGTGCTTGGAAGATATTAACTAGGATCGTGATTTATAGATTTATAAAATGTGGTCAAAATAGCAATAAAGTATAATATAGAATCTGTTTCCTTAATTTTTATTAAGGGCTTTAGCCGCTGAGCGATTATGCCAACCCGAAATTTACAATTTATCTTAAATAATACTTTTAATTAAACTTAAAACTTAAAATAAACTTAATAGTAAAAATAACCGTGTATAATATACGTAACAGTGTCGCGTGGCGGTGAAAGCATACTACCACCCCCTCTCTTCCCTTGGGTGTCGTAAAAGGCGACTAACGGACTAAAGACTGCACATACATATAACGCATAGAGCGGCGATAGGCTCACCACCTGTATCGCTGAGCGCTTATGCAGTCGCTATTTGGTGAAAAGTGGACTATGGTAGAGGACTCCTTTTGCTGTATATTGCCTAATCGTACGTTTGTTTACACAGAATTCTATCACCACGCTATATATTTCGGTTCGACGCGATTCTGTTTCGGCGTGCAGTGGTACTGGGGGTAGCGATGCACGTTTGTATGGCTGATTAGTTGTTAAGTCTTAACTACAAGTTAGTTAACTGTTTTTTTATTATTATTATTAGTATTGACGTCAATAAGTGCCAGTAAAGGTTTACATTGAATAAATAATTTGACTTTGACTTTGAGTCTCTGACCAACCCTTCGGGGATGATAGTCGTGATTATGTGTATGTATGTAAAAGTAAGTTCATATAAGTAGCTGCTTACTATAAACATCGAAACGTCACTGATCTCTGACTGTAGGACCAGGTCCAATTAGCTATGGAGGTTGGAAACACATGTAGACACTTACTTATGTGTATGTACTGGCACTACATACCTCATCGTATTCGTGTGTATTTACTACTTACTCGCAGTAAAACCCCACACATTTATATCACGGATATTACCGTGTTTATATTTTCTAAATAGAAGGAAGTGTTTATGAGTATTTACGTGTTTTAATAATAATAGAAAAGATCATATTAGTTTTCTTAAGTGACTTATAGTATTTTAAGATTATCATATAGTTTATTTATTCATAGAGGGAAGTTAATGGAAAATCAGCAGCCGAACTAACGTTCGGATTATATTCTTTATCCGCGAGCACTGTTTTGTTGTGTTCCCAACATCAGTGCAAGATGTTACACAATTATACATAATATTATGCAGGACTAGGTAATAATAGGGATCGGTGACCGAGTGTCAAAGGCAAAGTATGTTTCGGATTGTTCTATGCAATCATATGGTTTTCCATAACCAAGCCGCATTTGGCAAGAATGGTGATAAGATGAATTGATTTTAATATTGAAGGTGTTTGAATGGTTATGTGTGTTATTTGTTTACCACGGAATCAGCACAGCTATCTATCGATCCAACTACAGTAGCTGTTACAGTAATCTTAAGTTTTATGCCGCCACTCAAATCAGTTACGCAGAACAGGGCATCTATAGTGACCAAACGCAATGCATCAAACCAATCACAGTAGCTACTTCAGAAATCTCAAGTTTTATACCGCCACTAAAATCCAGTTACGCTGCTCAGGGCCATAGGGGACCAAACGCAATACCTTTCCAAAAGAAAACGATAAATAAGCAAACAACGTTACGTACCGCGATGAGCATCATACGGCGACGACAAACAGTCATAAAATGTATGCAGTTTTATTACTGTCAACAATAGTATTAGTAATATGTTTTAGTGCCCGTTCGTGCTCTTTCTGTTCCATTTTAGTACTCAAACATATGCGGAACTAATCTCGGTGCTAATAAAATAACGTCTGGTCAATAGCAATTTAATCAAATCGATAAAGGAGGAGTCACACGCTGATATCAATATCAAATTATATCAGATACCTAATGTAGTTTCTGGGTGAGTATTAGATAAGGAAGGTTATTAAACTATCGAGATGGCTTTTTTTTAAACAATTGTGATAGATTCGTTGTTGTGAGTAATTTGTAGGTTGTTTGCCTGTACATTAAGTAAATAAATTAGTATCTAAATAATAAATTGAGCTAATAAGAATGTCACTACGCTATAAGTAAGTAAGTCTACGGGCCATCAATTAGAAACAAACTCAGAAAGGGCAAAAACAAACTCGCAGAAGGCACTTTGGTAAAAAGTAGCATATACACCAAACTAACGTTACATAGTAGTCAAGTTGTTAGCCAAATGGAATTTCTTAATTAAAATATATCACTGAAGCAAAGGAATGTTGTGTAGAAATATGTAAAGTGCTCTATGGGACATAACCACAGAGCGTGCCACCCAGAGCCTGAAGTTTAATTACTGCGACATCTACGTTTGATTTGTACACACGTGCTAATTCCCCAGCTGGCAACTAAATCGTCACATTTTAACACGTTTTCTAAGTGTTCGGTATGTGTCACTTAATATGCGTAACGTAAGAAAACATGGAAGCAATTTTATTCACGACAGATAGGTAGTCTTTCTTTGTGGCGAGTACTAGCGATGGAAATTACTAGATATATAATATTGGCTGTGGATAGAGTGCCACAAGCGGCATTCTAGTACGATCGGTTACGACTCCGTAATTACGGCATCCTAGTACAAAGTGTAGGCAGTGAATAAAGTGCCACAAGCGGCAACTTTAGTACGATCGGTTACGATGCCGTAATTTGACGGCATCCTAGTACGAAGCGTATAGAGTGCCACAAGCGGCATTGTATCTCAATCGGTTCGGGAACCATAGCATACTTTTTATTAGTCATAATGTTCAGACGACTTATTATTCAAAAGATATTTTTGTATGGAGTTAGATTTCTGTTGTCTAATAAAAAAATAACGTCGAAATTCAAGACAATCGCTACGCTGCGCTTCGCGATTGTCTTAAATTTCTAACCTATCACGTGACCTACAGGAGTAGGGCAGCAAGTATTTCTGTTGTCTAAGAAAAACTTTACGGCAGCTTAGGCGGCGTCACTATTATACCGCAAAACTTACGGTTCCCTAACCGATGGAGATACAGTGCCGCTTGTGGCGCTCTATACACTTCCTATAATATTTCTTGTGTAAATACCATGGTGGTAAGTACAAAACAAAATCCGTGTCCCCAAAATGTCTCGATAACTGATTGCTGACACTTGATTATAGCCACACCCAAGCAGTGAGGAGTGACTACCTACAGTTGCACAGGTAGTGATATCAATTCTATTTCTTGACATTCCTATGTTGATAAAGCTGATAGCATTTGATGCGCTGCCCATCAAAGAGTTACAGATAGTGATATTGATAGAGTGGATTTAGACTTATTGTAACGTTTTGCGACGAATATTTTTGATGACGGCAAGAAGGAAAATAAATGATTTTTCGTAAATAATATGAAAGTAACTGAAAACAATAAATACCAGCTACTAATCCAAATTCTGGGAATCGAAAAGGAGAACTCTGGTTCTTCTACCAGACTGCGACTAACCACTACACTACAGAGGCAGTTAAATTAAATTAAAGTTATATCTTCACTCGTTTGCCGCTGTACCTATTCCGATTCTTTCTTTAGACAAACTTAGGCGCCGCGCATACGTAGAAACGTTTATTTTTTATTTTATTTTTTTTTTTATAGCAGAAGGAGGCAAACGAGTAAGCGGGTCACCTGATGGAAAGTAATCACCGCCGCCCATGGACACCCGCAAAACCAGAGGAATCGCAGGTGCGTTGCCGGCCTTTAAGGAAGGAATAGGCTCGTTTCTTGAAGATCCCTAAGTCGTAACGGTCCGGAAATACCGCCGCCGAGAGCTGGTTCCACAACACTGTAGTTCGAGGCAAGAAATTTCTTGAAAAACGCACAGTAGTAGACCGCCATCCATCAAGGCGATGTGGATGGAATGACAGTCGATTGCGTGTAGTGCGGTGAAGGAAATTAGCGGCAGGGATCAAGCCGAACAATTCCTCAGAACACTCCCCATGATATATACGGTACAATATACAGAGAGACGCAACGTCTCTCCGAAGAGCCAGTGGATCGAGCCGACCTGAAATAACCACGTCGCCGACAATTCGAGCAGCTCTGCGTTGAATGCGGTCAAATGGAAGGAGTTGGTATTGGGGTGCTCCAGCCCAGAGATGGGAGCAGTATTCCATATGCGGCCTGACCTGTGCTTTATACAGTTGTAAACGGTGGGCCGGCGTGAAATACTGACCCGCTCTATTAAGCACACCCAGCTTTTTCGAAGCTAATTTAGCTTTACCTTCCAAATGACCACGAAACTGAACGTCACTCGAAATATCGACGCCAAGGATTCCAATAATCGGATTGGTATCAAGGGGAGCTCCCTCAAAGTTCAGAGGTACGACGAAGGGATGTTTTTTCGCGGTAAATGCGCAAACTTGTGTTTTGGAGGGGTTAAAGCGGACTAGGTTATGTCGGCCCCAATCCGAGACATGACTTAACATGTTCTCGGTGTCAGTCACAAGTTTATTCCGGCTCTCGATGACGCTTTCCAGAGAAATATTAGCTCGCCCGGTGTAGAGCGTATCCCCAGTACTGTCATCCGCATAGCAATGAATGCTGTTGTTATGCAGCATGTCATTGATATGCAGAAGAAACAAAGTAGGGGACAACACACACCCCTGCGGGACTCCAGCATTCACGGGCTTCATGTCGGAGCACGAACCGTCGACTGCGACTCTGATGCTACGCCCAGTAAGAAAGCTGGCAACCCATGAACACAATTTCTCAGGAAGCCCGTATGATGGAAGTTTAGAGAAAAGAGCCCTGTGCCATACCCTGTCAAAAGCTTTCGCTACGTCCAAGCTAACTGCCAGTGCCTCCCCTTTACTCTCGACTGCCTCCGCCCATCGGTGAGTAAGGTACACTAAAAGATCACCAGCCGATCGACCGCGACGAAAACCATACTGGCGATCACTTAGTAGCTGGTTCTCTTCTAGGTACCTTAAGAGCTGGCGGTTTATAATGGACTCCATTACTTTGGAGAGTAAAGAGGTAATAGCTATTGGCCTGTAGTTAGACGGATCTGAGCGATCGCCTTTTTTTGGAATCGGGTGGACAAGGGCTGTCTTCCAAGAGCTCGGGACGACGCCAGTGGTGTAAGAGAGCTGGAAAAGGCGCGTTAGAACTGGTGCCAATTCAGGAGCACACGTCCGAAGCACAATGGGTGGAACTGCATCTGGCCCACTCGCCTTATGGATATCAGGGGAAAAAAGAGCCTTACGAACTGACCTTTGCAGGAACTGAACGTTTGGCATTGTACAAGCGCAAAGCGGTATGGTTGGTGGAGAGTTTTCCCCATCGTCCAAGGTCGAGTTTGATGCGAAAAGAGAGCCCAAGAGATCGGCTTTCTCCTTTGCAGTATAGGCCAGGCAGTCATCGGTCTTGTGCAATGGTGGTAGGGACGGCTGACAAAAATTCCCTAAGATAGCTTTGGCGAGAGACCAGAACGCACGCGTCCCCGAAGGAAGACGCACTAGCCTCTCGCCAATTCTACCTATGAATGATGACTTCGCCTTGGCGATGTCCTTCTTAAAGGATCTGGCGGCAAAGTTGTACTTCTTTCTGAGCGCACTGGTGTTTGGATCCTTTGATGACACCGCATTAGCCCAGGCTTGGTAATGCTGTCGCTTTTGGCGAGACGCCATTTTGCAGCAACGACCAAACCATGGTTGGGACTTGCCGCCAATGGGAACCACAGAGTTTGGAATGAAAAGTTCCATTCCCTGCAGTATCACATCAACGACAGAGTCAGCGGCGACATCAGGATCATCCAGCGAGAAGCAAACTCGCCACCACGGGTAGGACGCAAAGAAGCTTCGCGTCCCATCCCAGTCCGCCGACCTATAATGCCAGACTCGACGGCTAGCCGCTGGTTGCGGTTTTGAAGTTTCTGTGAGAGGCACAGTGCTGCGAATCAGACAGTGGTCTGATGAGCCTAGTGGTGCATCAACAGAAACTTGATAGCCGTCTGGGTGCGAGGTCAGCAGAAGGTCCAATAAAGAAGGTGCATGGCCCTCCACATCTGGAACCCGTGTTGGCTCGGTTACCAATTGGGACAGACTGTAGGCCAAAGCGAAGTCATGAACGGCTCTACCCGCGTGGTCAGTTGTGCGTGAACCAAGCCATTCGACGTGGTGGGCATTGAAGTCTCCCAATACCACAATCTCGGCCGAGGGGATCCGTTGGAGAAGGGAGTCTGTCGCTGTTTGGACGGTCTCGATGAGTTGGTCAGTTCCGATGTTACCGCTGTGGGACCTATACAGGCACGCGTAGACGCGAGGATGACGTCCGCAGTCGACGTGCAGCCCTAAGATGGAGAGGTCCCTATCTTCAAGATTGCCAAGGCGACGAACGCACATATCCTCCCTGACATAGGCACAAACACCGGCTCGTGGCACAAATGCATGTTCCAGGTTGTATCCCGGGTAGCGCAAGTACGAGATGTCAGGAGGGGGGGATATCTGCGTCTCGGTGAGGAAGAGCAAGGCCGGTTTCGCCGTCTCGAGGTGGTAATGGACGGCGCTCAAATTAGAGTGGATTCCCCTGATATTGCAGAAGTCCACGCGAAGCGTAGGAGGGGGTGCCAATTGTCCCGCCTTTCTCCTGCCTGCAGCATGCCTTGGCACGGGCGAACTTTTGCCCTCCCCAGAATACGTAGGGCAGCCTGAGCGAGAACGCTCAGGGGGGGATTCTCCGACACTGGATGTGTCGGTACCCCCCTGGGGTAAATCTAGATTACAGTTCGCTGCCATATCAATTGTGAGGGGGGGGGAGGGGTCTCCGGAACCCTCACTCGCCGGACGAAACACAACAGCACAGAGTGCCATTGTTTCACGCCGAAAATTCGTGAGGGGGTGGTATTACGCCGGGCGAGCCGACCCAATGCGTGCTGCAACGCAGCGTGGCTCTACCACTCAGTTGGTGTCACTCATTTAGCACCACCCAGGGGTCACGTGTAGGGTCTCAAGGGTAAACCTACGGACGCGAGCAACTTAACCCCCAAGCATTATACATAAATGCGGTTGCAATGTTAGGTAGTGGCAACTGAACGCTCTGTAAATCGCGTTTATGTATGATGGTGCCCGTATTTAGTTAGTTAGAGCCAAAGCTTTTGCTTCTCTTGAAGAAAACCCACTGCATCGATCATGGCATGGCCCCCAAACATACACAAGTACTGCAGACCAAGGAGCGGTGCTAAGTGGCGGGCGTGCCTCAGCAAATGGTTATGACCAGCTGCGGCCGCTGTGACGTCACCACACAATCCACATCGCCCGAAATTATGATGTCAGGGTTGAAGTAACCGATTTAAGGGACACGGTACAGGTGGCCAGTGACGTAAGCAAACGATGGAACGGGAAAGCACAACTTGAACGTATTTGAAGATGTGAAGAATCGAATGTTTAATGTCATAATGTGGATGAAAATGCGATTGCTTCTAAGATCGAGGGAAAGTACTTTTTTAATTGAAGGCAGCAAATTTTATGCAAATCACGAAAGATTATTTATAAGATGATTACTTTAGATACTGATAAAAATAAAGAAACATCCTTAGCTGGAAATCAAGCCAAAATGTTCAAAAAGCTACGCTTTCTAATGTTATTAATGATTCGACACTGTCGATTAGACAACATCTAGCAGACTGCATTTAAGTTTATTTATTACAATAAGTTTATTTTGGCAACCTCCGCGGTCTTATAGTTAGCATGCCGGCCGGCCAGTACTAACGTCGCTATCTCTAAGGTCCTATGTATAACACTCCGGTCGGGTCAATTTAGAAATAACTGTTTTTCTAGATTGTTCGGATTTGGGTGTTTTTATCAAAGTCTAATGCTTTAATCAATATACCTAAACTTTTGCAAGTACTTATTGACGTCAAAAATTAAATATAAAAAAGTAACAGTAACAATAGTTAAATCTTATCAACTAACCTAACTACCTACCTACCTAACTAATCTACCGCCAGTTCGGATTTTGGGAGAGTTACTTACTTTTTTCTCCCTCTAAGTAAAAGTTATAAAAATAAATATATTAATACAATTACTAATAGTAGAGGATCCGAATATACAACGACCTTCACCGAGCTGGTTAATGGATGAAAAGTATTTTATATCAAATTTAATGTGTTAAAAATATATTTCGAGTGGGTTGGCTGAAAAATTTCTGTCCAGTATATGATTAATAAAATATTAAAAAATATTTTTTTTAAACATTGCACTTGTTTTGATAATAGATAAATTACATAGGTAAAGTATGAAGCCTATAAAATATGTTAACGTTAGGTTGACTACTTTTTTCCTGTCATGACATTGGGTAGGCAGGTATAAACAGGCAAGTCAATATTAGTAATTTGCAACCAATTATTGTTTTGTAACAAAATTGTAATTTTGTTAATTATATAAAATTTATGTTTATATATAAAGATAAGCTCATTACAAACACACACACACACCAAACCAGTGCAATGTACATGTTTTAACATGTTTTTTAAAATAAAAAATAAAGGCATTTCAGTAATATTTAGTGGAAGTTGGTTATAAAATGTTACACATTTACCTAAAAAGAGCCATCTCTTTTTTAAACAACTCTTTGAGTGAGTCTTGAGACTTTAGGTTGTATATGGCGCGGACTGCAATATTAGCAGCAGTGCCCCACAACAGCAAGCCATAAGACATCACACTATGGAAATAACTAAAATAAACTATTCTTGCCGTCTCAATTATTTGTCTTTAATTATTTGTATGTTTGTTTATAAGTTATATAGTAAAAAATTAAACAAGTTTTAATTCAGAAATTAAACTTGGGCTATATAATTAATTGGTGTGGCTGTGGGAATGTCCCTTATTATTCTTATTGTAATTTTATGCAATCCAATGTTTTTTTTAAATTAATTTACTATCACCATCATCATCATCATCAACCAATAATCGTCCCACAGCTGGGCACAGGCCTTCCCACGTTAACAGCACATAGAGATATTGGGCCATTACCCACCAAGCTTGCCCAAAGCGGGTGGGTGGGTTTTCTATATTTCTATATTTAGGTACAATTACTATTGCCATTTACTATTACAATTATTGTCAGTTGTTAGAAGTCAGGCAGGTACCGTCTCAGCAAGGCGGGGTTTGATAAGCGACAGACATTAATGTTTGCCATGCCGGTGACGCCACGTGAATCACTTGCGAGAATCGCAAAGGAAATCGTGTTGATTAGATATGTATGTCAAACAGAACACTGCAGATATTGCTGGGTTGACACTCGACGCCCTATGACTAGTTGTGGACTTAATAAACATTATGCAAATAAATGAACATAGAAAATAGTTGCTGTGTCATGTAAATATGTAGGTTTACACTAATTTAGCTATGATATTAATGTTATTTAATATTGTTTTATTATTTAGAAGAAAATGACCACCAAAAGTGGGTGGATGACATTTTCACATACATACATACATACATGCACACATATAAATACGACTATTATCCCCCACAGACATATATAAGTTAATGAGGTGGCGTCGCAGCCAGATACAGATACAGACATAGTCTGCCTGGCACTCAATGATAGATAACTTAGCATTCTACTGGTGATTTTTTTTTAATGTAATGAGTATCTTCAAATGTCTATAAAATATAAAATTATCCTCTTTACGTATAACATTACTATAGATATAGGTACTTGAGGTCCCTTGCGTGCCCGAGTTCAGCCCCTTTTATTGTTTAGTGTGCATGAAATTTGTCCATAGGCGTAATGGGCACGCTTTTTTGTTGTAATGTTTGGTCTGCTTCTTATTATATGTCTGTGTTATCCCCGAAGGGTTAGGTCAGAGACTAGGTAATGAGGACCGCAAAAGCAGTCCTCTGCCAAAGTTTACTTTAACCAAATAGCGACTGCCCATGTGCTCAGCGTGACAGGGTGTGAGCCCGTCGCCGCTCTGAGCTATTGGATGTAGTGCAGTTTTTAGCCCGTTAGTCACCTTTTACGACACCCAAGGGAAGAGTGGGGGTTGTAGAATTCTTTTAGTGAGACATATATTCACACGTGTCGGAAATGGCCTGAAAACAGGAGGTTTATTTTCAGCTGTGTAGGCTAACTAGCCCCTAGTCTTTCACGAAGACTCCTAGAGGTTACTAACAATTGAATCTATACTAATATTATAAAGCTGAAGAGTTTGTTTGCTTGAACGCGCTAATCTCAGGAACTACTGGTCCGATTTAAAAAAAAATCTTGCAGTGTTAGATAGCTCATTTATCGAGGAAGGTTATAGGCAATAATTTCTTTAGGTACGGGTACGGGTAGTAACCCGTGCGAAGCCGGGGCGGGTCGCTAGTTTCTAATATGTCTGATTTTACGGCAGCTAACAAGTTAGAAAGATAGATTTAAATATCTTAACATGATCAAGCCGTAGGTTTGCCGTAGGTTTGCCGTGGGTAGGTAACAATCACTTAAGTATTTTTATTAAACTATTGCCTACAAACAAAACAATCAGCATTCAAGAATGCGGTATCAAACATTTGTCTTGTGATGTGATACATCTTGAGACACTGATGGATATTACTGGCAACCGACTTAAGTTACCTAACACGGAAGGTGGACTTACATGAACGCCTTTTAGTAGATGGGCAGTAAAAAGCGTTGAGGAAGCCGCCATCGCCTTCTGCGGCTGAGTTATGTTGCCGCGCGTCTGATGATAAAGATATTGAGCGCTTATGGGCTGATCTGAATAATTACACTCCTTATGTTACCTACCTACTTCTGGATACATATCATATCACGCTCGTTTCTCGGAGCGGTAGGAAAATTTCAAAAATGTAATAATAAAATATCAAATAATAATAGATAAATTATTAAAAAATGTAACATCCTACTAATATTATAAACGCGAAAGTTTGTAAGTATGGATGGATGTTTGTTACTCTTTCACGTAAAAATTACTAAATGGATTTGAATGAAATTCGGCATACAGATAGTTTATAACCTGGATTAACACATAGAATACTTTTTATCCCGATATTCCCACGGGAACGGGAACCACGCGGGTGAAACCGCGGGCGGCCGCTAGTAATAAATAAAAATAAAGGAATATAAGCTAATTTACTTCAAAATTTGTTGGAAAAGGTCTTCCCTCTTCAAATTGCTGTGCCCGACAGGGCCCTTATTGAACCTGTACCTATATTATAACAATAACTTTGTAAAATTATGGTGTGCAATAAAAATATGTAGTATTGAGAATACAGCTTTCCATTAGTTACGGTTCTGACACTCACCCTTTGCTTCTTTTTTATAAGAAGTTTTTTAAGCGGCAAACACTAAATATACCATACAATAATCTTTTTCGCTTTTGACGGCATACTCAAATAATAGTAGAGAATCCGAGTATACAACGACCTTCACCGGGCCGGTTAATGCAGTGTCTTCTGTCGCGGGTGACGATTTAAATCGCGAGCGTAACGAAGGACTCGAGGTTTACTCCCGAGCGTAGCGAGGGTGTTAAAAACTTAAATCACGAGCGAAGCGAGGGATTTAAGACGAGTCCTGAGTGTAGCGAGGGATTTAAGTTCACCCAAGACTAAGACAGCTTTATCACCGAGGAAACTACTCTACTTTTCGTACCATTTGCGAAAAAAATAACACAATAATAATATGAGATAAGCATTTATTAAAAATAATGACAATTAAAAGTAAAAGTTAACATTCCAAACATTGGTCCAATTATTGATAGAGAGAGTTACATTTTTGTTTGGTACATTTATTGTTGATGAGTTGATTTGTAATTTTTTTTAATTTTTTTTTGATTTATTTCCTTTTTCAAAAAGATGTTAGTATAATGCTTTATATACAAACTCAATGGTGTAAACACAGATGTAGTTAGTATAAATTTCGGTAAGTATTCCAAATTTAAACCACATTCTCCCCCTAGAGGATGAATGAAATTCAGTACAATTTTCTTTCCCTGTTTTTAACAGATTAAAAATGACTATTGTTATGTTCGCTTTTTGTGGCATAGAATGTTACTTTTTTCAGCAAGTGGTACGAAAAAGTATTTTATATGAAATTTAATATGTTAAAAAATATATTGCGAGTGGGTGGCTGAAAAATTTCAGTCCAGTATATGATTAATGAAATATATATTTTTTTTAATATTGCACTTGTTTGGATAATAGATAAATTATATAGGTACCAATCGAAAGTATGAAGCTTATAGAATATGCAAACGTTAAGTTGACTATTTTATTCCTGTCATAACATTGGGTAGGCAGGTGTAAACAGGTAAGTCAAGTAGTAATTTTACAACCGTCTGGTTAAATAAATAAAATTTATGTTTATATAAAGATAAGCTCATTACAAACACACACACACCAAACCGGTATTAATAAGACCGGATTATGATCTGTATAGTCCAAAATTTTATCCAAATCCGTTCAGATGTAATCATTACGCTTTTACTTTATCTATAACATTTTACAAAAAGAAAATGTGTTAAGTAGTTTTTTTTTAATCTAGAACGGGTAAGTGCTTTTATCTTACCTGATGTTAGGTGATGATAAGGCCGATAATGAAGGCGCACTTCACCCAGATTCCTCAACTAGTGAGGAGCTGGCTATCTTATCTCCAACTATCGTAACACAACAATGCTAGTAACATTGATGTTATTGCGACATAAATCAGATGGTGGTAGTTAGCCAGGCGGATTTAAAACAAACCCCACAACCAACCAAACCGGGTACAAAAACATGTACCAGGGAATCGAAACCCGGACCTCTAGATCTGAGACCGATAGTAACCACTACACTACAGAGGCGGTTAGTTAAGCGATGTAACGAATATGTCGCCATAAACATACACCCATACTAAACCAACAATATCTTGGGTGATTCCGTTTATTAGATCTTTCAATAAAATGGCGCTAAATTGCCTGCCGCGTATCGCAATAACCACAAACCGATGGGGTCACATTTGCTGGCAGCCAGCAATGACGCCGCCGATAAATGGAACTTTAACCTTCGACCGCTCATCCGTATCGTTTGTAGTTGAAAATAAACTTTTGTGGCCGATGGCTTTGGCTAGGAGTTAGGAAGAAAATAACCGCGCCCAATTTCGAGCCACAATGACAACTAGTTTATTATAATTTGAAATCACAATAAATGCTCATTTAAGAGAGAGAACGAGAGAGAGAGAGAATACGAGACGGGCCGAGGTTTCCCCTCACAGAAGCACTGCGCGACCCATCGTCATCTTTGATGCAAAAAACATACATATATATCTTATCAGCTGTACGCGAACACTAAACATTAAATAGAAACACGTTATAGGGATTTTCTCTCGTTTATTTTACATTTTATTGAATTCTAAATTCCATATTCCAATCATTTATTCAATTCAATCAATTTAGGCTTTAATAATTGATCACTAATAAAGTTCATTACGTCCGCGCCAGCATAGGTTCGTAAGTGTTATGGGCTGGAGACCTTGACCTCGTTAGTACTGAGACGAGCCGGCAAGAAACTCAGCAAAGCATATTTTCTATTCTCTCTTTATTTTACAAATAAATCCCGACTTTCGGATCGGGCCCTTCGCCAGGTTCGTGGTAGTACCTGCCATTAATAATTATTATTATTTTATCGATAATCAAACGAGTAAAATGCCAGATAGTTTAATTCCCATAGCTCCGTTAGACTACTGACGTAAGCAGGAAAAGGAAGATGTTATAGTTCCTGTTTTTATCATTCATGCGATAAAAACATCATGAATAATACATTTTAAGATTTAATAAAAGGATAATAAACGTAAGTAGATTCTTAAAATTCGTATTAGGTACATGTAAAAAGTGACACATTTTCTATGAAATTATATATATCAATAGATTAGATGTAGGGAAAAGTCTGGCAATACTAGCAGATTACCATTTGTGAAAGTAAAGTATTATTTTCACTGAAAATATTTAACATAAATTTTAAAAATTATATGCATTAAATATTTGTTACACGGTTTGCAAGCGCTTGTAGTATAGCCGATCCGTCGAACAAATCACAAGCCCAAACGTTTGTAGAAATTTGGAGTTTCGCGGCAAGTGCCAAGCGTGCGGACGCGGCATTAGATTATTTTCTAAAATGGCAGTGACGCTATTTCCCTTACCTACCGTTATTTACATTGAGATTGGTGTAAACAATAGCGCGACATTGTTCCAAACGGTATAATGGAACTAAGATTTCCTGATTAGATATCACAGTACCGGCTACGGCTACCAGAAACACGCTCACACAAAGGCGGTTAAACGAAAGTAATAACAATTAGCCTTAAGGCTTTACACACTGCGACTTTTAGCACCGATGCGAACGCGATACAATCTCGTTTTTTTATTACTAAGTAATTATCACGGTAATTATTGTTAAGTAAGTAAATAAATTATTAAGCATGGTCTTGGCCTTCATATCACCTGTATGTGACGGGGCGTCTGGTGCTTGTTGTTTAACAAACCCTACATCAGTCGACGCTGAACTTGTCTGTAATTATTATTATACTTACCTATATTTGTTATTCTATTATGAAACACTTATTATAAGATAGATTCATTTGGTACCTACTTAGGATAATAATGTTGATTAATAATAATGTTGATGATTAGATAATAAATTAAGATAAAATTAAGTTATGATTAGACTGAAATAACATACTGTATCTAAGTCCCGAAAAAATAAAAACATAGTATTGTTCACAAGAGTTTACGCGAACACTACACATTTAAATAAAAAACTTTTACAGACGAACTCGCGTTTATTAACTACATTTAAAAGCTTTATTTTAGTCCTGAGGTCACAGGGAAGCCTTGTGAATACGGACCCTGTAAAAGATTAAAAAAAATGAAAAAGTGTCGCGATGCGGTCGTGCGTTTCAACCGTTCAATGACGATGTAGCATCGCTACAAAAAGTAGCAGTGTATAAAGGGCCTAAAGCGTGCACTTGGCAGTGAATGGGATCTCCATTGAGCAGCGCGCATCGCCATCGCCGCCCGCAATTAAGAACAGTTACTAATCTCACGGGCTACCTAACAAACCTTTCTTTCGTAATCTCCGGCAACTGTTTTTTTTATTTTTATTTATGTCGTTATTTCTTTAGGTGCTGTTTTTTGCGATTATTCTTCTCCACCGCTAAAAAAAACGTTCCGAATGTTATGGGTAGTAGACTAAAGCAATATTGAGATTTGACTACCTGTGTGGCGCGACTCTAGACCCGGCGTGCTAACAGGCAGGGTCTGGAGTCTGAGGTCCCTGTCCCTGAAAACTGTATTTCTAATTGATTTCGTGTCTGGGTGTTTTTTCTATGTTTATGTATATTTTGTATCCGTATACCGTATTAACGAGTTTCAAAAGAATACTTATCTTGGTCTAGATAATTGGTGTGAGCGTAAACGAATTTAATTTAATTTAATATTTAAGCCTGTTTCAAAAGTGCTTATCTTTTAAATTTTCTTAAATCAAAGTCAAAGTCAAATTATTTATTCAATGTAAACCTTTACAGGTACTTATTGACGTCAATACTAATAATAATTAAAAAAAACAGTTAACTAACTTGTAGTTAAGACTTAGCAACTAATCCAACGAGCTATAGTAAATAAAACTATTATAAACTATTATAAAAAAAGGTAACATGAACTAGTAACAACTGAAAACACAGTGTTTTTTAAGGTTTACGCAAACACTACAAGTTAGAGGTGACGCTTTATACGGAGCTCTATTGCGTTTTCATATTTTTTATCATTATTGTAACTACCACCCTATAACAACGGACCTGGTCAATAATTTTGGAAACGCTCAGGCACCAGGCTAATCGAAGTGTTAAACAACCGCCTCGGTGGTCGAGTTGTAATTATAAAATTAAATAAAAAAAGAGAATAAATAATTATTGACTAAGACTGTGTTATTTTTTTAAATAAATATGACACTTTATAATTCCATGGACACATTAGCTTACAGGCAAATGACTAACTGACACACAAATGTTGATATCCGATATAATGTTATGTTAGAAAGTCTGGCCAACGAAAGCTGAACCTCGTAGTTATTTGATTGGCAACACTTTGTCTCTATGTGTGTCTATCTGAGGTGTCATGTCGTATGTCAAATTGAAATTTTTCTGAGATAATTGCAGCTGTGTGAGTGACCCTGCGTTACCCAGTCATGATATTTTTGAATTTGCCGCGTTTTTCCTGGTTCAGCTTTTGTTAGCCAGACTTCTATCAATTATTAACACTTCGTACTCTTTGAAACTACTCTTTTTTACTAAATACATGCTCTTCAGTGTCCTTGCCCTACAGTTCAACAAATTAGTTAATGAATATGATCCGAGCGACCGCCAAACGTGCCCCGTACACAAAACAATAATTATAATGACAGCGCATGTGACGAACCAAGTGGCGTCATGGCGCGTTGAAGTCTTTCTTAACCACTTTTCATGTGAGTAATTATTATAGGGTCATCCCTCATAATAATTACTAAAGCATAGAAGGAGTGCTATGACATTTGAGTGTGCACTCCGTTTGGTCACCATTCGATTCGAATTACATTTGTATAGGTCGCTTTTGAATTCGGTATCATAAAAATGGTGACCGGTTTTTTTTTCGCTTTACATTTGACGTATTTAGCATTTTTTTAGTTATTATTATATGAGTCCGTAGAACAATAACTAAAGCATTGTAGGAGTCCAAATGAGACTCGTAAAGTTGTCCTATTTTTTCAAATGGACCAGTAACATTCAAAGAAATGAGACACAATAAGGTGCCTAAAAACGTCAAATGTAAAGCATAGAAAAGATATTGGATACCCGGTCACTATTTATGATACCGAATTCAAAAGCGAAATACAAATAAATGTAATTCGAATGGTGACCAAACGGAGTGCACACTCAAATGTACTCCTTCTATGCTTTAGTTGTTATTCTAGCTGAATATGAGTCATCCCTTCAATCACATATTATAAAAAAGAGCGAGATGTTTTGGCTCATTCCGTACAGTAGTGTGCGAGCAAGGTGGCAACATGACGAAGTGCTCCTTCAAAAATTGCTATCCGGCCAAAACTCATACGTCAAATGTAGGTATATGTCAAAGCATATTTCGCTACGATTTAAAATAGGATTGTGTAATAAGTAGTTTTATAGGTTATCAGAGGGTAAAAAATAACAATAAAAAAGTATCCAAAATTTTACTAAAGTATATTTAAGCGACAACGCTAAAATATATAAAAACAAAAAAGTACCTATTAAAAATATTATAAAAAAAACTGAACAACTACCTGATAAATCTATAGTACTTATATACAAGCTGGTAGGTAAGTTTATGAAAAATACTAATTTATACTGTGTGGAAACAGCGTGGGATATAATTGAACCTGTACCATTTTTGGTTTTTTGACAATCTGTCCTTTTGAGAATCTGTCTGTTTTGTGAATCTGTCCTTATGAGATAAAGGGTTGTTGTGTTTTTTGTTGTATTTAAAAAATCATTACCATCATTTGAATGTATTGTACAATAATTGTGCTTCACTGTAGGTACCTTTTTTCTCGTCACACTGGTCGTCGTCGCAAAGAAAGCGCACGAAATATTCAAAGACTGCGAACGCGTAAGAACGGACGCCGCGCGCATGACTAGAGACGAGACAAAAAATTAAGATAATTATCTGCGGTGCGTGGAATTTCTGCTGAATGCTATCACTTATTGTGACAACGCCAAATTATATGGAAGAAGATATCTAGGCCATCTCGGACCAATCGGTGGTATTTAATAAATAGGCTACACACTCAATTACTTTAGTAGTTATTTAGTGTTGCCAACGAGGTCTCAGCTCTCGGTCTGTATGGGCCTAAAGAATAGGACCTCTAGTAGGATGTCCCGTAAAACCACAAGGGGAATAGACCTTAACCCTGTTATTTTTTAAACGTTGATTAAAGTTACACTTGGATTAAATTGACGCTGTCTTTATCTGTCTTCTTTAACAAAAACAAAACAGCGTCACTTTAAACCGAGGTGTAATATTAGGCCATTTTTATTAATTATAAACAGTTCTGTGGGATAGACCACCATCTGTCAAGGGGACGGGGAAGTAAAAAATTCAGCAGCTGAAATTTAACCAAAAAAAACCAACGGACATTCGACGGTCATTGGACGGTCATTTTTACATACAGTCGAGAAAGTTCCGGTAGACCACTTGGCGATCACTTGGCGATATTCATTAGCAGTCCATTCCGACCGCGCGTACGTACCATAACGTGCGCGTAGTTCGTAATATGCACGCGAATAATCTATGCTATTGGATGTATGTGTTTTATTTTTGATTTATTTTATGTATTTTAAGTTTGTTCACTTCAAGAAGGTTGTACACTATAGTTTTTTAGTTATGAAATTGTAATGCTGTGAAATTGTGTAATACCAGTTTATTGAACCAAATAAAACTTTTTAACCGCCTCTGTGGTCTAGTGGCTAAGCCACCGGTCTGACCCAGAGGTCCCGGGTTCGATTCCCAGCGGGGGGGTGCATCTTTGTGTGCTTGGTTTGGTTGGTGGTAGGACTGTTAGGTCCGCCTGGCTAGCTACCACCATGTTATCTATGTTTGTCGCCATAACAACGATGTTTATAGCATTGTTGTGTTCCGACAGTTTGAGATAAGATAGCCAGCTCCTTAGTGGTGGATGATTCCGGGTGAAGCGCGCTTCCACCTTCGGCATTATCGTCACTTATCATCAGGTGAGATGAAGGCCAAGCGCTTACCTGTTGTAGATTTTTTTTTAAATGTGCAGCCTTTGATCCGTTAGTCGCCTTTTACGACACCCAAGGGAAGAGAGGAGGGGGTGGTATATAGTATTGTTTTAAAGAGCCGCTACTCGACACGGCTCGCTTTAGATAATTAGATACGATCAAACTTATTTCTAGTAAGTATTCAGCGAAGCCGCTAGTCGCTGTTGACTGAGTGTTAAATGCCAGCGCCGCGCCGCCGCATTGTCGTTCAAATAAAAAACTCCCACCGCCATCTCCATTGTGCATCGCGTTTGACGGCATTCCATTATACAAGTACCTACCTGCTTGAATACTATAATATCTCTCGATGGACTAACGTTTTTTTATTTATGTTTCACAACGAATATGATCAAGATTAATATAAAATTAAAACCAAATACATTAACAACTAACGGAAACAGAATGTTATAATTAAAAGAGTTGACCAAGATCATCTCCAGCGCCTGCGGAGAATGCTCTGAGTCAACAAAAATAATAATATCGTTTCACTGGCCTTAGCGGCATTGCCCCGCTGGATGGCAAGGCTTAGACGTTGATCCAAGAAGCTGCAGTCTCAAGTAAATAGCTAAGTTACTTTTTTTGTAAATTAATATCTTTATTGTAACCGTGAAAACTTACTTAAGTATCTTTTTTTATGTTTCACGGCCGATTCGAACAGTAAGCATCAGGGTCACCCTTAGCCTTCACCAAGGTTATGACAGTTGGAATTGTAATGTAAAAGTAACACAAAACATCACCACAAGAATAAGAAAAACTCTTCCGTAGACCCCAATAAGATAAAATTACATGAGGTAGGTAATCCGTCTACATAAACCCACTGCTAAATATAAACGTCCTCTTTTTCACGGCATTTTTTTATGTTCTGTACCAGCTGGATCTATTGCTTTCCAACAAGTGTGACTATGTCGTCCACCCACCGAGCTGATCCCTGAACTGACCCTCGGTGATCTTTGCGTTATAAGTGACCATCATGAAATGACAAACATTAGAAAAAACCATAAAAAAAACTCTAGGTATAGTAACTTTATGAAAAAAACAGAAAGAACCCACCAACCTGCATTGGACCATGGTGATGAGGAATGGACTAACCTTGGGGAGGTTACGACTTTACTAGTGCTGTTGTCTATGTGGGAAGGCCTGTGCCCAGCAGTGGGACGTTTAAAGCTGATGATGATGATGAAAGAATTTGTTGTATTACGTAAAACTTTATTTCAAAACTATTTAAATATCAAACACGATTGTCAATGCATAATTAGAACATAATAAGTATCTGACACATCCCCACTCCTTAATTCACTATGTTTTATTTGTACTGGCACCTCGAGACCAACCGTTAGGTTATGCTAGAAGTGCCAGACGTCCCTGCGCTAGTAGAACACTCGCGCAGGAGACCATCTGCGTTAGGCCTCGACGCCAAATCAGTGCGAAGCGCGCTCTTCATTCGGTAGGTACTCATAAGACAGTCGCTGAGACACACATCCCCTCTCCTAATTTCACTAAGTTTATTTGTACTGGCACCTCGAGACCAACCGTTAGGTTATGCAAGAAGTGCCAGACGTCCCTGCGCCAGTAGAACACTCGCGCAGGAGACCACCAACGTTAGGTCTTGACGCCAAATTAGTGCCCGCCGCAGCGCGCTCTTCATTCGGTACTCATAAGACTAGTGTCTCAGGAGAGTATCCCCGTGAACACGTGTAGTTCACTGCCTATTGTCCAGATAGGTAACCGGAGCTGTCAAGCTCGTTCACTTCTCGTTGCACGAAGGGCACAACTCGCAGTTGCCACTGCTAGGGTCGTCGACTCTAAAGTCGACTCCCAAGTGTCCACCTTGGTAGCGGAGTAGTAAGCACACTCACTTCTCGAAACCCATCCGGGCGCCTAGCCAGTTCCCACGTCCTACGCGGCTGGCTGGACCGGAGGCTACGGCATCTAGGAGGCCGCCTCTACTAGTTCTCCAGACTAGTACCGGAGATGTTAACACCAATGTCCAATGAAAACCACCGGACAAAGCTGCCAACTATAAGGGAAACTCACGTTCCCCGCAGGACTTTTCGCTTCTGGCCCCTCAGAGACCGCTACTAGGCCCCGCTCGCTGTGCACGAGTTTGGAAGTCCTGCCACACAATACCAGGACAAACGAACATTCCCAAGCTCTACAGCTAACCACACGCCACTACGAGTCCAACCCATGTCCGGATCCCGCCGGAGGCGCCTGGTTAAAGGCACGACCAGCGGGGGGCTAGAACCGGAACCCCGTAGTACCTCTGAAAACACAACCGGACCCGTAGTTCCAGTTGCGATACCCTATCTATTGAGGTCGGTAGATAGGAGTCGCTGAGACAGTCGTACTTTCCAAATTATAATAAGACGAGTAACGTGACGACCTCCGCGGTCGATAAGTTAGCCCTCCCCGGTTCTGGGGTCGCGCCATCTCTAATGCCCGATTTACACGTATTATGTAGTTTAGTAGGTAACTAAATTTTAACTTAATTTTATGTGATTAATTGCATGTAAACACACAATTTAGTAGCATGTTGCAAGATGTCACTTAAAATGAAGTTAAAATAATTTAGTAATAACTACTAAACTACTTAAGAGGCCTATATTACAACTAGACTGTGATTTTGGCGTAAAATGCCCATTTTCGCATTTTGTTGTTATTTTGCAGTTGTATTTATCGTTTTTATCGACATAGGATAATAAAAATCCTGCTTAATATTACAAATGTCCACTCTGTGAGGATAAGCTGCGTTCGGACGGCCGGCGCATCGCATTTTGAAGTAATTTTACAGTTGTATTTATCGTTTTTATCGAAATAGGATAATAAATTCATTATAAAATCTTTATATATCATGAAGTACTTAACGATTATTCTGGTATAAATTTTGCTCAATAATTTTATCGTAGGTAGGAGAAATTCGCAGTAACCTTAAAGCGATTTTCGAAGTTTTTTGGTTTAGAATAAAAAAAAAAATTTAATATAAAATCAATGATATTTAAAAATTCCGAAGCCGCTACGCACTATACGACTATATAAGAGATAACATTCTAATTTTTTTATTCCATTTGTTTGGAACAGTAGTTCACAATCCAGGTGCTCAAAAAAGTGCCTTCGCGCATTTTATAAAAATGTTTCTTTGCAATTTTGGATTTAATTAAAAAATTAAGCAAAATTTATAAAAAGCGAGGCCGCTACGCATTATTCCAATAGCTATTCTACACTATTCAATAAGTCAAAATTGTTAATGTATTTTTGTTTCTGAGATCCATAACGCTAAAATTGGCCATTTTACGCAAAAATCACAGTCGAGATGTAGGTAATAGCCCTCTTAATAGGTGTAAAATATAAAATATTTTTCTAAATCCGATTTCGGGTCTGGGTGTTTTCCATTTTTATGTATTTATGTTTCAAAAGAAGCTTAACTTAGGCTAGATAATTGGCGATAGAGCGTAGAAAATGATTTATTATGATTATGCCACTTTCGTATCCAATATCACGTAGCTATAAACTGTGCTACTGACTGCGCTTAGTCAACTCGCCACAGTGCCTTGTTTGAGCTATGTCTGGCGACCTTGCTGATGCAAATAAATAATATGGTTTCACAGCTATCTAGGTCTCATAGCCATCACGCTATGCCGGGTCAGATACTCTAATGCTTGAACACTATTATAGCATACACATAAAAACATAATAAATAGGCCGTGTCGCAGCTGATAGCACTAAAATGTTAATGTTTTTTTCATATATATATATTTTAGCGTTTTGATAACGCTTAAATATACTTAATTAAATTTTAAACCTCAGGCGGGAATGTTGACTAAAAAACATAAGCATCAAGCACTGACAAATTTTGACGGGTGAAAACCAGACCTCGGTAGCCAAGTGGTTAAGACAGCCGCCCGGAATGCGGAAGGTGCGTGGTTCGTTTCCCGCCTGAGGTTGTCGTCTTTTTTCAGTGTTTAAAATTTTAGCACTAAAATGTATAAGTTTTCGTAAAAAATTACGTCTTATGTCACTTTTTAAGAACCTTTTATCGTGGTTTAAGTCATTTAATGCAGAAAAAGGCTATGTCAGAATATCAGAGACTTAGCTACCGAGATAATTTAGTTGTCTTTATGTTGTATGACGGCTTTTAGTAGTTGCCATTTAAGCGATTGTTTAATGTGATTGTATTTTAGAAGCAATTATTTATTAATTATTTACTAGCGGCTCGCTAAGGACTTCGTCTGCATGAAGATTCCTATGACGAATTTCCAAAAGTTTTAACATTGAAAATGTTTTTTCATTCACTCCAGTAGGGCCTCCATTTTCGCTGAAAGTGCGACTCGCCCGTGATATCCTGAGGTTTAAGGCCTCGAGGACGTATGAGGGCTCAAAAAACGCGAAATTCGAAGGGGTTTAAAATTATGTAAAAATATTTTCGAAAAGTCAAAAACTATTTTTAGAAATTGAAAAAAAAACTACTTTTTTTGACCGATAAATCGTGTGTTTATCTAGAAAATTCCCGATATCTCGAGAACGGAGACATAAAAGAGAGAGAGAGAAATAAAAAAGCACCTCGGTATTGAACTAAGGAACATTTTACCTTATAACACTTTTTTTGATATTAGTGACGGTTAAGGCTGTAGAGGTGCCCTTAGCCGCGAGTTTGCGCGGCGCGAGGTGCGATATCACGCGGCGGGCGGCTCGCGTGCGGCCACAAGGACGTATGAGAGCTCAAAAGACGCGGAATTCGAAAGGGTTTTAAGATGATCTAAAAATATTTTGGAAAAGTTTGTTTTAAAAAATTTTTTTTTTTTTGGTCCAAAAAAAAAATTAAAATTATCAAAAGAAAAATTACGCGTTCTTACTGAAAATTGCTTTCGATAATCTATAATAAGTAGGTACATTTTCAATACCCTTTCAGGTCGTGTAAAGCACGAGATCTGTGGATTTTTTTTCATGCAGACCTTATCCAGACATTAGCAAACGTAACAAAAAAAATAATATTTCTTTTTAGATCACTTATAAAAACCATGTGATATGCAAATAAATAAAAACGAAATATGAACCACTTAGACCACATAGAGGCCTCTAACCGCCTAGGCGGTTAAATAAGTCTATTTGGTACCTAATAATCACGACTTTAACAGTTACCATAAGTGTTCAATAGCACTTTTTACAAACTATTTATGACATTGATGTCACCAATGTTTTTCTGGCTGGTCATGCTGTTCCGTCAACTTCACTTGAGAATTGAGATAGCAAGTGGCTCCCAGGTAGATGACACGTTGAGGTCAAGTCTAGAATAGGGCGGTGGCGAGGCCGCCTGCCGACCTCCAATGAGGTCGCAACCAATATTTAAAACAATAAAGCTATTTAGGAAGTTATGAAAATTGTGGTAATGTATGTTAATAAACGATGTGCGCCTTTGTACAATATCCATACATAATTAGATAAAGCAATGTGCGCCAAGGTCAGCTGTGATATCATTACCATCCCATAAACGTCCCACTGCTGGGCACAGGCCTATCCACGTGATGTTGCTCATGTGGACATGGACCATAACACAACACGCGGGCCAAGTGAGGTTTGGTGGGTTTTTTATTTTGTTATGAATAACAGTCCTCTTAACCCAACAAAAAAGTTGAAACGTTTGTGTTAAGAATGTTTTCACGTTAGTAGTCTGTCGGGGTTATAATGGGGATTAAACCACGCATTCAACCGATGATATCCGTTCAGATGCGATGCCTCTCTCAGTTTAGGAGAAATAAAGAAAGCTCAGACATGGTTAAAAATGAGGCTTAAAAAACAGCGTGACTATAATCATGACAATAAATGTCATACTCATCGTTACGCAACGGAAGCGCGGAAGCTTTCGTTTGTTTAATGAATCCACCAAATTACCGTGAATGTTTACTTAGAAGCGGAGTCATTAACCTTCATAGGCCGAATCAATGACACGTCGAGAAACTAATGCGGCGTATAACTCGTGACGTCACACGAGATAGTGTGACTTAGCCTAAATGGTTTGATTATGAAAACAAGGAAGAGTACGCACATCTAAATGTGTTTGTAGTTAGTTGTTGCAACGCGGTATGCAGATTAGTGAGATGAGTGAGATGAGTTCGTTTATTTAAGGATCAAGTTCGTTTACTTAAGGATTTGTGCATTCTCGTCCAAGATAACTTCCTTCCTTACTCCTCGCTCTCTTCAGAACTCTCCTTTACCTATTTCAGTGGACCTCAGCATTCTTCTTGGCAGGGACATCGGCCAGTAACTGAATCCAAAATACTACATCGAGAGTGTTATTTTAACTGCCTCCCGTAAGTTGGGTATTCTCAATAAGGTGAGGCGGTTTTTCACTCCCGAGCAGCGCTGTTTTCTGTACAAGACTCAGGTGCGATCGAGTATGGAGTATTGTTCTCATCTATGGGACGGCTCCGCTAAATACCTCCTCGATGCACTTGATAGACTGCAAAGGCGAGCGATAAGCATTATTGGAGATGCTGAGGTTACAGCCTCTCTTGATGACCTTCAGCTGCGTAGAGACATTGCTACTCTCAGTGTCTTCTACTGAAATGACTGAGAGTGTTCTGAATTTTTTTTATATAAAATCGCCCTTTCCTTTCTTCTCCCGGACGTGCTGGTCTTAGGAACCATCATACTGTGCAGACTATCAGCACTCGTAATAAAAAATTTGGTAAGTCGTTCCTCTGTAAGACCATTCGGCTTAGGAATTTTCTGCCGGCGCATGTGTTTCCCAGCTCCTTTAGTCCCGGGTCTTTTGAGCGGAGCGTGAAACGGCATTTAGGCAGGCCTTCATGCGCTTGTTACCGTGCTCATTCCACGATAAGGAGTGCAATCGTTATTTTGGACTGCACCGACTGCTTGCCATCAGGCAGGATGTATATAGTCACTATTACATGTCATATTAAAAAAAGGATCAAAGACTAACTAAATTGTCGGAAAAGAGAAAAACTTTCACCTTCTTGTAAAAAAAATCAATTAACCAAGTCTGCTAGGGTTAAAATTATCTTTTAAAAATAAAAAAGATAAAAATATATGATTTTGAACTACCATTAAATATTGAGTCAACTGAAAACCATGCTGCTACACTGTGCTACACCTATATAGTTACTACAAAATACACTACACACAATATTTGACAATACAAAAAGTACGTTTGTAATGTTTACAAATTATTTGTCGTCTATTGTTCTCTGTGGGTGCTCATATAAATGATAATATAAAACATCTCACTCTAAATCACTGCATCATTTAGGTATTATAACTAGAGTAGCCATTCCATACAAAAACTAGCTCAGCTAGATGATCGCATGGAACGCGTTTGCCACAACTCTGCGCAAAAACTTGCTTTACAGACACGGTATTAACCCTCAATGGTTTGTAGTTCCGTCCTAAGACTTCCTATGGGAGGCACTTCGATCCTTACCGCGTTGGAGTGAACAGCCTGGGAGAGCATTCCTGGCCAGTTCCGCTTGGATGCGCGCGTCCCACACTCGGCATTGTCGGCAGAGGAAGGCCGCAACCTCTGCCTCTAACCAAGGGGTGTCACTGGCTAGTATTTTGCTTTATAGAACACTATAAAAAGTAACTATAAACCTTCTTATATGGAAACCTGTAAACCAAAATTAACAAGCAAACAAACTCACTTCAACATTCGTAATATTAGTAAGGATTTACAGATACATGAAATATCTGTCATGCCTATCATCGCTATCATAAATGTCCAACGGCTGCGCTCAGGGTTGGTGGGTTTAATCACGTTTTAAGAAAACAATGAATTTCCTGGCATCGGCCTATCTAAAATCTGAAACCAGACATTTTAGATTCTTTCTTGTTATTGCAATCATTTTCACTGAGGAGTAGAGTGATAGGACGGGGTTGCACAAAAGATCCCATCAGGTCGACGTACTACTGCGAGAGGGAGACTTCGGCAGATCCCACTAAGATAAGATAAGATAACCACGTTTTAACGGCTGCCGTCTTACGACAGCAATTTGGCCCTTGTATAGTTAGTGTTTATTCATTCCGTGACAGCACAGCCCTGTGCATTAATGACGCCGACTCTCTCACAAGCACAATGTAAGTAATGAACGAAATTAAGATTTTTTGCGCAGATTGCCACTCCCTGCAGTGGCAGCCAGCTCGTTTTCGTTTTATTTTTATTTATCGTACCAGAAGCACTAAAGTAATGAGCCTGTAATGAACTTGGGAGTGGCTAATTTTATGGCGCTTTTTAGCGATGTAGGTAATATAATTTAAAGAAGTGGTCTGAAATCTTACTGTATTAGTACTGTTAAGTGGTAAGTACCTATACTATAGGAGTATGTAATGTATTGTGCAATTTGCTTAAAGGTACAATAGCTATCAGATATATTTGTATCTTTCAATTCGAAGTAGGTACCGTTGTTGGAGCAATATGGCAATATTTTAACTATTTAGTAAGTGAGAAAGTCAAAGGTGATTTTAGTGAATAGTGTTATAAAATATTAAAAGTTTTACCAATAAAATACTAATTTACTAGTTCAGATGTTTTGTGGAAACTTGTACTAAACTAAGAATATACATCATATGTATTAAGAATCAGATAAAACTATGACTGAGTTCAAGGTGAAGGTAAAAACATTGGACCTCGAATGGAAATGGCGAAATTAGACAAGGACTGGGGGTGCCGCATGGCGCATGCTTTCTCTATAAGTTTAGTGATGTTTCTTTCTGACAAGTAGTTGGTTTTGAAAGCCAAAGTATTAGTTGCGTTTCAATAATGTGAGTCTTCACGATATCACGATTCATGGAAATCCGCAAACGACATGTAAGAATTATGAAAATTCTCGGTAAGTACATCAAATTGTGAACAACGCAAAAAAGTATTGAAATGAAATAGTATTTTGAAATAAAGCAGTTTTTATTTGCCAGAACATATGGATTGGGTAAACAGATCGTATATTATATTTAGAATAGTTAAAATGTTCGCCTTATAATCAAAGGCAAGCAAAAATTAAAATGTCACTTACAATAATAATTACAATATTGAAATACAAGGGTTGGGTGAGCCCAAACAAATAAATATTCTGATTCTGATTTAAAATTCATAAAAATCATATAGTCCTTTCATAGATTGTTTTTTTTTATTTGAAGAATGAATAGAAACTGTTATTGCCAAACATGAAAAAGAAAACATACAAACAACAATTGTTATCTATACTAGAGCCGATTTTCAATGAAGAATTGTTCTAAGCAAATTATCCATGATATAAACAAAGGGTCATTCGTAGCTGTGAAAATACGACCAACCCCTCTCTTCTCTTGGGTGTCGTAAAAGGCGGCTAACGGACTAAGAAATGCACATACATCCAACAGCATAGAGCGGCGATGGGCTCACCACCTGTCATGCTGAGCACATGTGTAGTCGCTATTTGGTGAAAAGTGGACTATGTCAGTGGACTGCTTTTGCGGCCCTCATTGCCTAGTCTCTGACTAACCCTTCGGGGATGATAGTCGAGATTATATGTATGTATGCATACATCTAGCTTCATATGAATGTTTACTATTTCTTGAGAGAAAGACACCATTATTTGTGTTTTATTCGGTTGTGTTAATTTTTTTATTGTGTTTATATAAAACACAACAAATCACTTACGTCGCAGCTCCGTCAGACCGGCGGAACGAGCCTGATAACAGCTGTGATAAGGTTTATTGCCGGCGGCGGGGCTAACCACGTCTCGCGTGACGTGGCCCTAAAGCCTGGTTCGAACTGAGCTGCCGTAGTGTTTTAGTAACCCACCAATATTGGGCCAACGTGGTGCCTTATGAACCTATCCCCATATGCTGTTGTCATAGTTAAAGCTGAACCATAGTTGTTTTAACTTTTCAGTCAAGTATGCATAGGGTATCAATAATTATATTCATTTATTTATTTAATCACTTCAAATTATCATGATAGAAAAAGGAAACATACAAATACTTATCAAAGTCAATATTTCAGTTATTCAAATGGTGAGTTCGGTTTAATTTTTTTTACTAACAATGTCAATAATAAAACGCAAAAGTTAAGAAGTGTACCTATATCGCACTCTATATATCTACAAAACTTAAAATTTCCTTTTTTTTAACAAGTTGTAAACTCTGTTTTAATAAAGTGTTGAATTCGGTCTATATTTTACTAAGCAATGTTAATAATAATGGTTAAAATATAGATAAGTTATGATAATTAAAATATAATGTAAACTTCGGCTCTAAATAGTAGTAATTAAAAGCGTTGTGGTAGATGCATAAATCATATTATATAACAAGTAAAAAGTCTTTCTATTTCTTTTTATAATATATATATATACTATAACAATTGATGGGTATTGGTGTCTTACCATGCTGCGCGCTGGTCAAATGTAGGTTGGTGCTGCACATGGCCATACATACCTGCTGGCCTATTTTGTAACTCAACTAACAGTTAAAATGATGATCACCGAAGGGAATTCGTCGCACACTGCTGTGTAGGTACTGTGCCCATTCCAAGTAAAAATTCAGAGCGCGCGCGCAATGTACGATAAATTTCCTTGGGTGACCATCATTTAAATGTCAGTCAAGTTACAAAATAGGCCTGGATGCACATTGCCATCAAAAATGGACATTGACCAGGATATCGCACCGAACGTCACTTGTCACTTCTCCACTGAGGAGATTTTACTTTAACGCTAAGTAATTTGAAAAATGTTTGGCATAGCAACAAAACTATTAATCACAATAATAATAACGATAAACAAAGCTTATTTATCAATAAAGCTTTATACGCCAAAATAATCAGTAAGGGTAGAGTGGAGTGTGAAAGATAACTAGATAAATTATATTGTATCTGTGCGCGTGATACTTTATTATCTGATATTATGTATAATTAGACTTGATGGCTAGTAAAGTGGTTCAGGGTTCGTTAGAATAGTATCGTATCGTAAGGACAAGAACCTACATTATAAAACTGTAGCTAATCTTTCATTTTAAAACGAACAAAATGTAGAAAATATTTTAATTTGCTAACTTATGATGACGGCGTAAATGGGTAAAACCGGCAACATTCAAAGAAATGCATTCACTTAAAACACGGAAGCAGTTTTCCATGTAAGAGTATTGAATAAGTTAGTACTAATTATACATATTTACAATACGATGAAAAACAGAGTATAAAACCTTTGAAATTTTTAAAATAAAATGTATAAGTAATAAATATTGTAACGATCCAAAAAAAATGCCGTAACTATGTTATTAATTTATTTCGTACGATGTTTTCAAACAAAGTGGCGGCACAGCGACCCTGTCTTTATATTGTTTCATAATGTGGAAGTAACTAATTAAGTTCAACCGCAAGTCATTATTAGTTTTTCATTATTAAACAAAGAATGCATACACAAATGAAATAAGTAATGGCGTAAACAAATTCTTATTCCGATACAGTTGAGATGTTTCTATTTTTTATAACTAGTTAAGTATTTCTTGTGGTCGTTTATTTATTTCAAAACATTGTTATAGTATCATGAAAAGGATTCTTTCTTTGCTTACAATTTTTAGTAAGAAGGTATAATATTCCATAAAACTTCCTAAAGTTCGTCCATTATGCATCTTGATTTGTATTCTCATAAATGAGTCATAAACTTTTTGTATCACAATTACAAGTTTGTTAGGTATACCTACCAGCTAGGCTGGCGGTGTTAATTGTTAGCAAACATCAAAACTCACGAAAAAACTATAAGTGTTAAATGGGTTTTGACTAAAGAACGACTAACTTACCTAACTTTAATTACGCGTCAATATTTTCAACAACAACAAATAAATACTTAAATAAAATGTTATGTTTCTCTTTTTTTAGAATTAACTCACACAAAACAATACTCGTCGAGTGTAAACCAATTACAATAAAATAATATCTGCTACCTACTTTTTCCAGCATCCAACTGATTATTTTCTTCGAATACGAATTTAATCACATCCTATTTTAACTTTTCAGTTTACCTTATTTGCATTGTTTTCCAAGCATCTTATCTTAACAACAACTACTCGAGTAGGCACAAGTAATCCATCCAAGTATGTGTTATCAAAAAAATAAAAGTCGCACTCACCTGGAAAATTTACAGCGATAAACGCCCGCAAAAGCACACACACAACTCGGAACTCACTGAGTTTCACTAAACTAACGTAGGTATCATAGACAATTTCTACACTTTAAGTCCACAACGAAAAAGTATTGTCACTTTCGTCGGAACTGTCAAATTTGGCGCCAAACACTTCGCAAACGCGCGGATGTTCGCGTGCGCTCAAGAACGTCGCTTTCCACAAACTAATTTACTTTTCCTGCGCATTGCTCGCGCTCGCGGGCCAAACCAACCATGATAAGTGGCCGTTGAGGCGTTGATTACGAACACACCGATACCTGCTGTTTGTTCTTAGATATAGTTGCATAACTTTGCGTGTAATGAGTTTGATTGTTTGCACGGTTGTTTTGTTTAATTAGACCACTATATTGCCCAAACAAGCTGCGTTTGACTGACGGACGCCGTATAATGCGAGCTTTGTTACTTAGGTATAGCGAACTGGCAACAAACAGCATGACTTTGTATTCAAATACCTGTAAGCGCATCTAATCAGCTTCCCTCATAAATAACTGTAATAAAACGAGATTATTTTCTAATAACTTGAATACGATAACTAGAAGTTACTTGTAAATTATAAATTTATATTGTAAGGTATTTTTCAATACTTAAGTATGAATTATGGTAAGCCCTGATAAAACCAAAGCATTTGATATCGTCTCTCGCGTAGACTTGAAGGGATTCCAAGTCCAACCTCTTGAGCATGCCGGGTTTCGAAGAGGATATGACACCATAAACCACATTTACACGGTAAAGCAGATTATGCAGATGACAGAAGTGTAAAATCGGCCTCTGTGCATGACGTTTAAGAAAAAGATGTTGGCTCCATTGAAAACCTGGTCAGTTCTAGAGTCTTTACAACGATGTCAACTTGACTGGTAATAATATATTATTCTCAAAGTGTTGAGAGGCCACAACGATAACTGCCCAAATACAGAACTAGCAGACTGAACATATCTATTCGCATGCGTCGAGGAATGCGACTGGGCGACATTATATCTTCAAAACTGTTTGGAAGATGTCTTTAAAGTCACTGGACTGAATACTACGACGCATCAACATAAAGTTACAAAAGCATGAACATCCCACACTTGAGATTTGTGGACATCATTATCGCTGAAACGTTGCTGAATTTACTACAAAATACTGGACAAAATAATTCCTTTTAACGTATCGGTCTCCGGATAAACTTAGATATGGGACAGTAAAGGTCATGTATATAACCATACAGATGGGCGATCGCGCTAAATAATCTCACCAAACCACAACCTGAACCGCAGTTGTTAGACCCACTTCTTAAGGTAGACGTCCATTAGCGGCGGATCGGGCCGGGGCGGATCGGTACGTGTCGCAACGCATACGTAACACTGCTATCGCGCTGCGGCCCGCCCCGCCCCGACCCGCCGCTAGTGGACGCTATTTCATAATAAATACAGGCAGGCGGATTTTTGCGTTGCGATGCGCCCCGGCCCGATCCGCCTAGTGGACGCGAGCCTTTATAGTGCCATCACGTTTGACACACGCGATGGCGATACGAAATCGGCAGAACTTCTGCGTTTCAGTTGTGGTTTGGTTGAGATCGCCCCCCTGATCTGAGACCGGTTGCTGTTGACAGTGCGCTAATTGTTGTTAATACTCTAGAAGTAGTTTTTGTTTACCTAGGCAAGCAATCCAAATAGATAAAACTACTTCAGTAAAAAAACTGGCAACGTTTCATTAACTCCGTCTGGTATTTTCGTCGTGAAGCCTGAAAGCCTGAAGACGAAAGCATACAATCAGTGTGTCCTCATGTGTCCTACCGGTCTTAACATACAGTGCTAAGACGTGAATCTCGCGGTAAGACTAGTCCACAAATCGAAAGTAACTCAGAAAGCTATGGATAGAGATTTGCTCCGTGTCACTATGAAGAATCGAATCCAGAAGAACAAAATAATTCGCCGGAGACTAAAATACTTGCATTTACATGTTATTTTAATAATTACCTACACTGATTTTATATATTTTTTAACTTTTTTCGGATTATTCGAATACTATACCCTAAACGAATACGAATATTCGAATAAAAAAAATTTGCGAATAATTGCATTCCCAACCTCAGCAGAACGCTATTTGTAACTGTGTATTGTACGTACTTCATTTTATGTTTCGTGTTGTAAAATGTAAACTGTTGCAACAAAAGTGTTACTATTCTATTCTATATGAATGAAATATTTTTACAAATAGGTATTTTAAACATTCTGTTACAGTAAGGCTAAGATATAGATGCTGCTTTATAGATGCGTAATATTTGATGTTTTTTGCGTAGTAACTAATAACGCTCTAAATACTAAAGAAAGTGAAATGTTGAAAATAAAAGTTACTTATTTATTTCGCAACATATTGTAGGTTCTACTATAACTAGTCTTATTACTTATCTCGTAAAGTTTATCACATCAGTTAAAGCCGATAAACAAACATGAAGATTGCTTCTTGCGAATGACTCAGTTTAATAAGATCTATGTTATCTTTTTATAAGTGTTAAATTATGTAACTGTATGAAGGTGCGCCCAAAAAATTTTACGCGAAATAATAATTATGATTTTATCACCATGAAAGCTGTGAAAGCAGAAAACGGCTACGCTGGCCAAAGTTCTATTGAAGGACTGCAACCTTTTATCTTTGAAGCTGACTGACCAATTAATAATTAGCTTAAAATGTCTCTCTGCTGAGCTCAGGTTTTTCCACATGAGAATAGGGACATTGGGACATCAGGACACAACCCACCAAGCTGGCCCAATGAGGGTTGTCATTATTTAAAGGACTGCTGACGATAACACCCTGGCTTCACTTGTCTTCTTCCGACTCCGAGTATACCTACGGTTAACATTTTATTTTATTTTATCTATTGCTATTCTTCACACGATCTGAGCCTTAAGGAATGTTAGAAGACTGATAACTAACTATATAAGGTGCTATTAAATCAATGGCGTTTAAATATTATATATTATAAAAATACACCACCACTATAATAGCTGTCTCTCTCACTCTAAGTTATCTTAACCGACGCATTATGATTTATTATTTATTAGCACATTTTAATTACCTTCATTATTTGTGACACCAAGTAAACACAACAAAAAAAATTGTAGAAACCCCATTTTTAGTCCACACTGCACAAAGCAATTAGTTCATTTAAACAGCATTTCTTTACTAAGCCCAAACCATTTTACTGAATAATATTCAGTTATATTGGCTACGCGTTAACCTATGCTAAAAACCACACGTACGAAACCCTGAAATCGTCCATTGTCATAGAAGTACTAAACAGTTTCGCAACCCACGTATAATAATTCCAAGTAATTTACAATCTACCGTCAGCATTTTCAAACAGAATTACCGGAATTAGGTATGCGATTATGCCTTCTTTAAATTTCTTTCTTGAGACATTTGTTTTTAAGTTTTTGACGTAAAACTCGGGAACAATATAAATACGAAATAACAGTAGAGTGAAAGCAGAATAATCTAAAATAATAATGCACTGTAGGGCCTTATCCAATGATGGTTTTTACTTTTATTATATTTTTATACTACGTCGAAGCGCTCAGCTTCCTAAATCCTCTTCCCATCCTCCAAAATAAATGAGGAACTTTGTTATTATGGCGACTAAGAAACACTGGTGGTAGCTAGCCAGATAAACTTAAAACGAGTCAACCAATTATATTTACCCCTGCTTGGAATCGAACACGACAGAGATCTATGGTCTAACCATTAGACAAAAAAGGAGGTTTAAAACCGATTTTGTACCTACCAACGTTTTACTACGTGTAAGTACTACTTTATCATCATCAGAAGTGTAGTGAGATTTTAAGTAATATAGCCAGCAGTCCAGCACCTCATTTTTCCTTTCGCCACTATATTATCCAAGTGAAATGAATACGAAGCGCTTCCTCGTTGCCTTTACCACAGAATAAATAATAGTACCTTTACCCGCCTTTACATCTGAAATTGCTGTTCTGCACTGGCCATTTTAAATTATTTTGTTTAACTTTGAATTGTGATTTCAAAGGACATTGTTGAAGTTAGCCTAAGAACCTACACAAACATGACATACATGATAATTCTTAGCTTATTTTTTACGACATATAACAGTATTTAGATTTTAGCGGACACTTTTAGATAAGTAACTATTATTAAAAAGAATTTGGACATTAATATTGAGTATCATTTTTTTTACTATGGGTTGGGTAATTGAGAGTTCAGTGCATTCAGCCAGTGAATTAAAGGTTTGTGACCAAAATATTTATAATATGTACAAACAAACCTAATAATATTATGCAGGCATGGCTGACACGATATACTTAGTGTCAAACACTCCAAGCATCAATAAAATACGATACATCGCATTTTATTTCAAACTGAAAACGTTAGTCGACTTAAAATTCTTTTGCTTTTCCAATGAGGAGAATTTTACTAACCTGCGATGCTGTGTCACTCACTGACTGACGTTACTGTAGTCTGCTCATAGGCTTAAGTGAGTCTGCTATACACAGTGTTGCCATATAAACGGATTTGTCCGTAAAATAATGTCAATGTTCAAACCGGACAATGAATACACACGGATTTTTATATGGAGATTTCAGGCAAATGCTTTTAATGAGTAATAACATTTAATAAGTAGTACCTACTAATAGCTTTTATTGTTCCTAAGAAATATGTTTAATTTTATTTGATTCTGCGTAAACTAGCAAGTCTTACTTAATTTTCATAGATTTTTACAGAACTGAACCAGCAATTACTGTGTAGTAAAAATTATTAATTAACCCACCAACTCGCATTGGGCCAGCGTCGTGGGTTATGGCCCCATATCCCCACTTGCTATTGTCCACGTGGGAGGCCTGTGCCCAGTAGTGGGACGTTAATAGGCTGATGATGATGATGATGATGATGAAAAATTATGGCTTTGAGGATTTCCATTGAGATATATATATAAGTATTTTCTTGGTCGGCTAATATGAGAATGAGAGCCAGTGAGAGTTAATGGTGTGATTTAGTGTTAGTGCAAGCAAGACGTAAAACACTTTGTTATGAATCATTTGTCTGTCTAACATCCATATTGTTTTAGTGTGTTTTTGCCGTTATTAATTATCTTATTACTTTCATTGATATAGTTATATATAGTTGTAAGTATGTACATACATACCTTAGAGTTTTAACTTAGACCTTAAGATAAAATATTTTTTGTTTGTATTTTACATGTCTATAACTTGTTTTGTGCATTACAATAAAATAAAACTTCCCATACGGAATTTGGTAGTTATTACGCAATACTGGCTCTAAGATCTGGCAACACTGGTTGTGCAGTTTCTTTGGCAAATAAAACAAAACAGTGTACATCTCTTTTCTAATTCTCTCAAGAAGTCCGTGCGAGATCTCAGTAAAGTCCCACATCTTTACTCAAGGGGTTTTGGGGGGAATATCATTTAGCAATTAACGTTCATATTTATCATCACTCATCATTATTATCAGTTAGCATAATCAATGAACTCTAATAATACGACTGAAGGACTAGTATCCATGGTCAATTATTTATTTTATTTTTAATTATTTAAGTGTTAGTGAACGTGCATGAGTGTTGGCAAATAAAACAAAACAGTGCAACAACACTTCTCAAATTCTTTAATTAAACATTACCTCAAAATATAATTATAAGATTTCCTAATATTTAGGTTCTCAGGAGTGTCCGTCGAAAATCTTTGTTTTTACAGTTATTATTATTTATTATTATTATTATTATTTACTTGCAATTTCGAACCTAGAAAAGAATATTTCATAATTGTTGGTTCTTAGGCTAACAATGTATGGGCGCAGAACATTGTCCTTTATTTGGTTTTAAAGACATTTAATTAATTTTTCAATGTCAGTTTTATGTTCAAAAGTCAAACTCTCAGTCAAATTCATTTATTAAATTTAGGCTACAATAATTGAGCACTTATGAATGTCGCTATATGCTATCGGTTCGTAAGTCCTAACTATAGGGCGGGAGCCTTGTACTGAGAAGAACCGGCAAGAAACTCAGCAAGGGCATTTCTTTTCTCCCTTTCATTTACTGCGTCAATACAAATTGGAAAATGCCCTCCCTATCATAGAAGGACATTTTCCATTAAGTACACCATAAAAAAAACGTTTAATAGGATTACAAGACAACACAATTGTTTATTGATTATTAGCGTTAGTAAGTATATTTTAAAAAATCGAGCAAGTACCTAGTTATGGAATGATGAGTAGGAGTGGCAGCAACGAGCCACATACGACGGTTTCAACATAGGTTATCTTATGTATAATTATGTTGAATTTTTGATTTATTTATTCTATTACATAATTATGCTGTGTATAAGTTAAGTATACGTAATCCTAAATTCCCGTGTAGTGAAACAATCTGAGGCCGCGGTGAAAGGACAGCCCACACAATAGTGCAGTTCCTGGTATGCGCCGTCACTGGTTCCCAGAAGTAGCATGCGTCAAAAAAGCGGATATACACTGCGTACGGCCACGCCACGCCACGGTTTAAAGTCAGTTTTATAATACTACGGCCGCGGCCCCGACTCTGAGTACGAGCGTCACGAGACGCGGCGAACGGATTGCTTGTTCATTGCGCGTCATACGGCAGTCTTATGCCCGTTTTCACCGACCGAACGGCTCCTAAGTTTTAGGCATAGAAGTATACCTAACTAGTACCATCGTACTAGTATTGTAGTGGGTAGACCTCTCCTTTCTCCATTGAGCTTTTCTATCTAAGCGGGGAGGGGAGGAGTGACCGATTTATGTAGAGTTCGCCCCCGTCCTCATATCTCAATCGTAAGACAATTTATCTTGTAAAAAAGACCCACGCCATTTTAAGTGAAGGTTTCCAAAAGATTTAAGGGATACCTTCAAATTGATGGTTGTTGATGAAAACGAACAATAGTCAATCTATCAATCTATAATAATAAAAATCAATTGCCGAAATGTTTGTACGCCCATCATTTCAGAACGACTGCACCAATTTGGCTAATTGGCTTTTTTTGTTGTGTTCGTAATTATTATTGTCAGGACAAGGTTTCTAAAATGAAAACTTTGAAAACTCGTCACGGGACGGGTTAAGGAATAGCCACGCAGACGAAATCGCGTGCGGGCCGCAAGTGGTACTATAAAGAACGCAATAGACAAGGGAATAGTGGTCATAGCCGAGCTATTTGATGTAGGATACCTTTCACCGTGTTGTCGTGAAGTCGTGACGTGATAGATAACACACTTGACTCAAATATTATTACTAGGCAAATGTAGGCAATCCGCCGAGATTGCTCAAACATTCTAATGCCATCAAAAACATGTAAAACAACCAAGTCTCGCAACTCAGTTCTTCTACCGTAAAAAGTTGTGAGATCCATGTACGAGTAATACCAAGTCGGTTGACATGGACATCGCATGAAAACACAATGTATCTCACTAGTAATACATATATTATATTAAATTGGATTGTTTTCTGAGGTTTAAGCGAGTACTACACATTAAAATGAAACTTACTTCTTTTTTTTTTTTTAACGGATTACGGATCTTTTTACGGATTAACTCGTGTTTAATTTACTATTCACATAGTTTTTTATATTATCCTGACGTTTCGAACCCTTTACAGGGTCCGTGGTCACAGGGAGACTGAGGTGTTGATCATCTCATAGTTAGAAGTTATTTGGCGAGTATTTGAGGTAACCAAGGAACAACGATTCATCCCTAGGATGATACGCAAGGCAATTGAAATTAAAAAATATCGAATTTTTAAAAGAGAGGATGGTTGGATATGTTGGAATTTACCACCTGCCTGGGACCCCATCATACAGTAGGTCATCAAATCCCAGCCCCAACAGCAACACATTGCCAGACCTAAAAATATTGTTAGCTCGTATTGTGTAAACTTGAACGCACCCGGTTAAATATAAAAATGATTGACGGTAGGCTTCTAACATAAACAAAAATTTTAACATATAAAAAACAGACTCCAAAAAATTGGACTGAAAACAATGCACTAAAAAGTAATAAATAAATAAGAAACAAATAAAATATTATTAGACTGCTTCTATAAAAAATCAATTTATTATGATAATATAGGTAGGTACATTATTATTTTTATTTTTGGAGTCGGTGCCAGCCATGTTAACTTTAACATAAACATTTAATGACATACTATATAAACAATCATAATAGTATAAAATACATTTAATCGGCCGTATAGGGCGAGGGAGGGAGGGGCCAGGTAGTTGAGTGAGTGACCCGCAGGCCTATTCTCTACTGACATCCCCTCTCCTTACTTCACTAAGTTTATTTGTACTGGCACCTCGAGACCAACCGTTAGGTTATTGCAAGAAGTGCTAGACGTCCCTGCGCCAGTAGAACACTCGCGCAGGAGACCACCAACGTTAGGTCTTGACGCCAAATTAGTGCCCGCCGCAGCGCGCTCTTCATTCGGTACTCATAAGACTAGTGTCTCAGGAGAGTATCCCTGTGAACACGTGTAGTTCACTGCCTATTGTCCAGATAGGTAACCGGAGCTGTCAAGCTCGCTCACTTCTCGTTGCACGAAGGGCACTACTCGCAGTTGCCACTGCTAGGGTCGTCGACTCTAAAGTCGACTCCCAAGTGTCCACCTTGGTAGCGGAGTAGTAAGCACACTCACTTCTCGGAACCCATCCGGGCGCCTAGCCAGTTCCCACGTCCTACGCGGCTCGCTGGACCGGAGGCTACGGCATCTAGGAGGCCGCCTCTACTAGTTCTCCAGACTAGTACCGGAGATGTCAACACCAATGTCCAATGAAAACCACCGGACAAAGCTGCCAACTATAAGGGAAACTCACGTTCCCCGCAGGACTTTTCGCTTCTGGCCCCTCAGAGACCGCTACTAGGCCCCGCTCGCTGTGCACGAGTTTGGAAGTCCTGGCACACAATACCAGGACAAACGAACATTCCCAAGCTCTACAGCTAACCACACGCCACTACGAGTCCAACCCATGTCCGGATCCCGCCGGAGGCGCCTGGTTAAAGGCACGACCAGCGGGGGGCTAGAACCGGAACCCCGTAGTACCTCTGAAAACACAACCGGACCCGTAGTTCCAGTTGCGATACCCTACCCAAGTAACAAATTATCGTTGCATAATAGTTGAGAAAACGTTTTACATTTCCTTTTGGTTCTATAAAGTGGGTCATATAAACGTGTCGTAGACGTTTATACAACGCGAAATAGGCCCATACTAAACGACATTATAGTTATTTACAAGTTAAATAAACGTCAGTCAACAACTTTTAAATGTTACATAAAAGTTTTCGACCGACTGTTATCTAACCACTGAAGTCCTATAACAATTGCATAGACATTAGAAGATGACAGTAATGTCGGTTAAGTGTTTAACATCGACTTTTATTGTACACATTCAGTTCATTCCATTCATTCGTTCCTGTGATGTTTGCTGGAAAAGTGCGTGTTATCAAATACAAAATTTAAACGGTATATAAGTTATAATTTACTTAACTAGTTTTACATTTACTTTAACAATATTATACACGAACAGAGTGTAAGGATAAATGTGTGCAGTGCACCTAGTTCTTATGGGACGTTTAGTTTTGTGGTTAAATATAGATGTGTTGTTGTGAAATTTTTTACGCCCCCTTCGAATTTCTTGAAATTAAATTAATGTAGACTATTGCCTAAAATTTGTTTCCATACTAAAATAGCAGCCATCTTGTCTAAGTTAAGAAACGACTTCTATACATCAATTATAGAATGAAAAGGTCGCATGCGAATTCTTGCGACCAAGATGGTCGGCCATGATAAATTATTTTAGAGTTCCGTGAGATAATAAACATAAACAGATAACCTTTAATTTTAATAAAACCTTTATACATGGTGTCATATTTTTTTTATTTATCCGACCTACAACCTGGCTGCATAATACGACGATATAATAAAGCAGTCGTAAAAACGTTCACGTAACCTATACTCTAACACCACTATTCAACGTTGTATGAATCAGTCGTAAAAACGTCTACCTAACCTATACACAGGCACCACTATACGACGTTGTAGTAATCAGTTGTAAAAACGACTACCTAATCTAAACACAGGTACCACTATTCGACGTTGTATGAATCAGTCGTAAAAACGTCTACTTAACCTATACACAGGCTCCACTATACGACGTTGTATAAATCAGTTGTAAAAACGTCTACCTAACCTATACACAGGCACTACTATACGACGCTGTATGAATCTGTCGTAAACACGTCTACCTAACCTATACACAGGCACCACTATACGACGTTGTATAAATCAGTCGTATAAACGTCTACCTAACCTATACATAGGCACCACTATACAACGTTGTATAATACAGTCGTAAAAACGTTTACTTAACCTATATTTTTGTACCATTATACGACGTTGTATAAAGTAGTCGTAAAAACGTTTACTCAGTGGACCATTTAGTTACGGGACTAAATCGTTGTAGGAATAACGGTTACACAACGTTGTAGTTGTCTAATAACATCAATTTAACAGTTATATAACCGAAAGTCGTATAACACAGTTTTTATATGACCAATTTGCTAGTTGGGTATCTATTGAGGTCGGTAGATAGGGACAACTCTACTGACAGTAAAAATGATGATGAACACCCTAGGAAATTCGTCGTACGCTGCTGTGTACTGTGCCAATTGCTAGTGAGTGAAACATACAGAGCGCGCGCGCAATTGTCGTGCCCATTTGTAAATACTTAGGTTTGATTAAGTAATGCATAAAGAAGTTGTCGTGTTTATTTGCATTTATGTTTAATTAGCCTTTAACAGTTGTCATGTTCATTTGTAAATAGATTTTGTTATCTATTGCTACATTGACGTATTAAGGTAGCGTTCTAGTACATTATGATATAAGTGCGGTAAGATGAAAATTACAGCCGAGGCGATATTGCTAGCCCGAGCCGTAGGCGAGGGTTACACGAAAGCAGAGGCTGTAATTATCAAAGCGCACTTATGCCATACGACGTTTTATAACATATTTGCAAGGAAAACACATTTTCCGAAAATGACTGTCTTTTTTGTTGTTTTACTAGTGCATGAATCTTTGGTAAGCCAACATATATTTACTTTGTCCAACAGCATAGAGCGTAGATGGGCTCATCAAAATAATACCACCAACCCCTCTCTTCCCTTGGGTGTCGTAAAAGGCGACTAACGGACTAAAGACTGCACATACATCCAACAGCATAGAGCGGCGATGGGCTCATCAAAATAATAATACCAACCCCTTTATTCCCTTGGTTGTCGTAAAAGGCGACTAACGGACTAAAGACTGCATATACATCCAACAGCATAGATCGGCGATAAGCTCATCAAAATAATACTACAAACTTCTCTCTTCCCTTCGGTGTCGTAAAAGGCGACTAACGGACTAAAGACTGCACATACATCCAACAGCATGAGCGGCGATGGACTCATCAAAATAATACTACCAACCCCTCTCTTCCCTTGGGTGTCGTAAAAGCTACTAACGGGCTAAAGGCCTATGTTGTCCATAGATTCAAATGATTACTAATTTTTAAATTCCATATCGTAATCGTAATGTAATAAGTTTCGCACTAGTGCGGTAATGTAATTTAATCATTTGAATCTATGGACAACATAGGCCTTTAGCCCGTTAGTAGCTTTTACGACACCCAAGGGAAGAGAGGGGTTGGTAGTATTATTTTGATGAGCCCATCGCCGCTCTATGCTGTTGGATGTATGTGCAGTCTTTAGTCCGTTAGTCGCCTTTTACGACACCGAAGGGAAGAGAGAAGTTTGTAGTATTATTTTGATGAGCTTATCGCCGATCTATGCTGTTGGATGTATATGCAGTCTTTAGTCCGTTAGTCGCCTTTTACGACAACCAAGGGAAGAAAGATGTTGGTAGTATTATTTTGATGAGCCCATCGCCGCTCTATGCTGTTAGATGTATGTGCAGTCTTTAGTCCGTTAGTCGCCTTTTACGACACCCAAGGGAAGAGAGGGGTTGGTGGTATTATTTTGATGAGCCCATCTGCGCTCTATGCTGTTGGACAAAGAAAAATATATGTTGGCTTACCAAAGATTCATGCACTAGTAAAACAACAAAAAACGCAGTTATTTTCGGAAAATGTGTTTTCTTCGCAAATATGTTATAAAACGTCGTATGGCATACGTGCGCTTTGATAATTACAGCCTCTGCTTTCTTGTAGCCCTCGCCTACGGCTCGGGCTAGCAATATCGCCTCGGCTGTAATTTTCATCTTACCGCTCTTATATCATAATGTACTATTATAACACATTTGCTCGTAAAGTGGCTCTTATTACACCGATTTCAGCATCGTAATGTAGCTTATTACACACTAGTGCGGTAATGTAAAATTAGTAATAACACACTAGTGCGGTAATGTAAAATTAGTAATAATTTGCATCAATGGACAACACAGACCACGCCCACACAGTCCACGCTTCAGCAAGAAACAACTGCACAGTCTGCACAAGTGCTCAGATGGTGAGCCTTTAGTCCGTTAGTCGCCTTTTACGACACCGAAGAGAAAAGAGGGGTTTGGTAGTATTATTTTGATGAGCCCATCGCCGTTCTATGCTGTTGAATGTATGTTCAGTCTTTAGTATTTAGTCGCCTTTTACGATACCGAAGGGAAGAAAGGGGTTGGCAGTATTATTTTGATGAGCCCATCGCCGCTCTATGCTGTTGGATGTATGTGTAGTCTTTAGTCCGTTAGTCGCCTTTAACGACACCTAAGGGAAGAAAGGGGTTAGTAGTATTATTTTGATGAGCCCATCGCCGCTCTATGCTGTAGGATGTATGTGCAGTCTTTAGTCCGTTAGTCGCCATTTACGACACCCAAGGGGTTGGATGGAAAGACTCCCTACCTTTCACTTACCTATATTTTGTCGATTCAAACAGCGGCTTCTTGTTCAATAATTACTTTGAAAGTTTAAAAATAAATATGTCTAGTTTTAGTAATGAAGAACTAAACTTACAGTCTACACTACCGGAAATAAAAGTGAAGCACAAAATGTTATTGACAGCCTATTATCATCTAAGTCCAAAGAAAAATACATGTTGGCTTATCAAAAATTATACACTAGAAAAGCAACAACAACACGCAGTCATTTTCAAAAAATGTGTTTTCCTTGCAAATATGTTATAAAACGTCGTATGACATACGTGCGCTTTGATAATTACAGCCTCTGCTGTAATTTTCAACTTACCGCACTTATATCGTCGCCGTAGAGCGAAAAGTCACCAAGTCGCAGTTTGACCGAAATTGAGTTAGAAATGTCATCAACATCACCGAATTTTTCTGCAAATTTCAATCTTACTGTCATGTCAATAGGTATCATAGTTTTTATTTTAGGAAGTGCAAAAAATCATTAACACTCACTTACGACTACAACATTTTACTCGAAAATTAACTAACTTACTTAAACATTTTTTCCTTATCGGAAAGAGTTGCAAATCTGTACCTAAGTCGGGTTAATTACTTTTCCTTTTTTAGTAATGGATGGTAACTAGGACCCTATCCTTTCTAAAATTAACTTAAACTACTTGATTAGTTTAAGAATGACGGTTTCGATACAGAACATGTATGCAAAAACTAACTAAGTCCACTTAGTAACTTTTTAACCAAGCATTATGATAATTTGCACTACCATACGTAAGAGCGAGAAACCATTAAACTTGATTAATTAGTTCTATCCTTATATTGTAGCCACAAAGCCTTGTTAAGAACAGTCGCTTAAACGGTTTGGTGATAATTTTAAGCAATTTTTAGGTGATTTAGGGAGTTCTAAGTCTTTGATTTTCCAATCGTGGTTGGTGTGGTGATTTCTATTCACGGCGCTGACATCGGCGGATGCACATGCGCTTGATTTTTTTTTTGTGCCGACGTAATTTTATACCTTATTTAATATTTGTTTCAAACGTCTCAAATGCTTTATGGAGCCAAAATCTTCAGTGCTTTGGCTTTGGTGGATACCAGAGTAGAGCTCAATCTTTACGCCTCCTGTGTACCGCTCGCACAGCGGAGACCGGAAGATTAACCACATTGATAATTGACCAACTAAGTCAGTCGGCTGATCTAGCTTTGGCTTGTTATCTCTCGGCGCAGTTAGTCACTCTGGGAGACTTTGATGCCCACAACCAACAGTGGTTGTTCCCCTTACAGATGACTGACCACGCTGCGAGGGAGGAGCGTAGACTTCCGTTTTCGCAAGATCTCTCCCACCTTGTAAACTGCGCTACGCGCGTGCCAGACATAGATTGACATACTGCCAACTGCCTGGACCTTCTGCGCACGACTAATCCAAACATTCCATATCCCTTTGGGATCATCCTCTTTTCCTTGGCGGCAGTTGTTTTTCTTCAGATTATCCGTCCAAATATTGCGGGGTGTGAAATATTACATTCCATAGTCCCTATCTACTGACCCCAATAGATAGGGTATCGCAACTGGAACTACGGGTCCGGTTGTGTTTTCAGGGGTACTACGGGGTTCCGGTTCAAGCCCGACCTCCGCTGGTTGTGCTTTGACCGGCGCCTCTGGCGGGATCCGGACGTGGGTTGGACTCGTAGTGGCTCGTGGTAAGCTGTAGAGCTTGGGAATGTTCGTTTGTCCTGGTATTGTGTGCCAGGACTTCCAACTTGCGCACAGCAAGCGGGGCCTAGTAGCGGTCTCTGAGGGGCCAGACGCGAAAAGTCCTGCGGGAAACGTGAATTTCCCTCATAATTGGCAGCTTTGTCCGGTGGTTCTCATTGGACATTGGTGTTGAAATCTCCGGTATTAGTCTGGATAACTAGTAGAGGCGGCCCCTTAGATGCCGTAACCTCCGGTCCAGCCAGCCACGTAGGACGTGGGAACTGGCTAGGCTTCTGGATAGGTTCCGAGAAGTGAGTGTGCTTACTACTCCGCTACCAAGGTGGACACTTGGGAGTCGACTTTAGAGTCGACGACCCTAGCAGTGGCACCTGCAAATTGTGCCCTTCGTGCAACGAGAAGTGAGCGAGCTCGACAGCTCCGGCTACCTATCTGGACAATAGGCAGTAAACTACACGTGTTCACGGGGAGACTCTCCCGAGACACTAGTCTTATGAGTACCGAATGAAGAGTGCGCTTCGGCGGGCACTAATTTGGCGTCAAGACCTAACGCAGATGGTCTCCTGCGCGAGTGTTCTACTGGCGCAGGGACGTCTGGCACTTCTTGCATAACCTAACGGTTGGTCTCGAGGTGCCACTACAATAAAACTTAGTGATGTAAGGAGAGGAGATTCCATATTCCATCGGGTAGCAAAGCTCGCCCCTGGTTTAACGCTGACTGTCGCAGCGCCGAAGCGCAGAAACAGTCAGCTTTCTTAGCCTGATGCTCGAGCGCGCAAATCGTCGGGTACCCAGACCCTGAAGAAAGCCTATAACGAAGCCGCCAAGTCCAGTAAAAGAACTTTACCTAGGGCACGATTTAATCACATCGGCCCCATCGGTGTCAAACTTGCTTCGCACCCACTTGGTAGTAGGGCGTTTTGATGCCTTCCAAAGCAGCCGAGGCTAATTTTAGTCGCCTTTTACTTCCACCGCTAAAAAAGGCTGACGGTTCACTTGCCCACACTGCAGCTGAGAAGGCAACTTGTTTGCCTCTCTTTTTGCAAAGAACTGACGTCTGTAAGTCGCCAGCAAAGTTCCACCTAAGTTACCTAAGCTGACCCCTCTATGGGAGAACTTCACATCCGCAGTAAAGAGGCACTCAAAGCTCTTCGAACCACAGTGAATAAGACTAGTGGTTCTGATTGAATGCGGGCCATTGTCCCACGTAACTGTGCACCTGAGTTGTCTCCTGTTCTAGCACGCCTGTATCGCCTCTCACTTGAGATTTGTCTTGTTCTTCAGTCGTGGAAGCAGGCTTATGTGCAGCCTGTGCCCAAAAAAGGTAGCAGTGCCGATCCATCTTAACTATAGGCCGACTTTAATAACTTTCGACTGCTGGCATACCTTGAGACCAATGATCTCCTTAGTGACCGCCAGTTCGGATTTCGGAATGGAGATCTTTTTGTGTATGCCATCCATCTTTAGAATGAAGTGACCGAGAAACACGGCTAAGCCCTTGCCGTCTCGCTTAATATCTCCAAAGTCTTTGATAGGGTCTGACATGGCAGCCTAATTAGTAGCTTAATTAGTTGATCACTGACTTACTCGGGAAACGCTGAATATGTATGTGTATTTATTAATATAATTTTTATAAAAGTACAACAATGCATTAGATTGCTCACCCTTCTGATTTTGACTAGAAATTAATTCTATTAAAATTAATAAAAATAAAAAAGTAATTAAGGATAATCATTAAAACACCTTTTGAATTTCCTAAGTTTAGTACTATTTTAACTAACTGGAGTTATTCTCTTTGAAAGTAATATAAACACGGGCGAAAAGTCACCAACTCCATTCTAAAAATCGATAACTAAAAATGTTGGTACAAGATTTGAGGGCGAAAAGTAATTAAGTATGTTTTTTTTCATTATCTCTGAAAATAAATGTAATACATTGAATGTAGTAATTTTATCTAATGCGCTAATTTATTTTCCAACTTATGATACCATAAAATTAGAAAGATGTCATAATATAACTAAGTTATAATTTTTTTTGTTTAGTAAAACTTTAAACCTTCCTAACTCAAATACCAGTTTTACCTACTTAGTGACTTTTCGCTCTACGGCGACGATATCATAATGTACTATTCTGACAATTTTAGGCAATTTGGCAATTTGGCCGACTCCAAAACTAACAATAATAATGTACCTACCTACGGCTCCTAGAGTCAACTAACAAATTCTGACAATTGCACTTTTTAATTTATTAACTACAATTAAACCATTTTCCGTCAACCCGTTTAAAAAAAAAGTTTATATTCCTATAAATAACGTTAAAAAAATGGCGTATACTGGATCAAGTACTATAATTTATTTATTTTGCACGTAGTACACTGAGTCAAGTGTAACATACCAGTATACGCGGGACGCGAACGCAACCGTTTTGGTACAAGTTGAAACTGGTACAAGTTTTGGGACATTGGAGATCATTCCAGGCCACTGCCTAAAGTCCCACTGGACTTTTAAGCCTTAATAAGCGGACAACAACAGACAAAGAGAAATGTAAAAGATACCTACCTACTATTTCCTACACTTTACCTAAGTATTTTTGAAATGGATTACGTTGTTATTAGGATTATTCCTGTATGTAAAACCATGTTTTTAAATACCCTATCAATAAGTTTTAGAAAAACTAGAAAAAGTCAAAGGTTGTACAGTCTGATCAGCGAGGAAAACATGTTAACCATCCGAAAAAAATAACCGTTGATATGAAACGCAGTGTAGGTACTTGACCATGTTGCAAGTTTTGCAAAGATTCCACTAAAAGGTATCTTGACGGATGTCTATCGTTTCCTAAAATGTATGAATTGTATCAAGACTTTTTCGATCCCGATAATTACACAAAGAATGTAACTAGTATGCGGCAATATCGTTATATTATAAACAAAAACTTAAACATTAGTCTCCACGAGCCCAAAAAAGATGTTTATAAAGAATGTCAAATATTTAAAACATTATGTACCTGGAAATGTAAATTATATTTTACTATAAACGAAAATTTACCATCTATAATTTTACTGTTTTTGATTTAGGAAATCGTCAGGGTTATTACTTTTCCTGGCACTAACCTTCTGCTAAAAGAGGAGCAAATTAAATTGCTAGCTGTGTTTATAAATTTATCGAACAAACAGTAAAGGCAGGTATAAAAGATTATCGATTCTGGTCTGATAACTGCGGTGGTCAGAATCGGAACAGGATCGTTAAACCTAAAGCAACACGTAACAAAACTTACCTTATTTACATATTTTAGTGATATTCGCCCAGATATTTGAGATACCTACAATAAGTAAATGTTTTCTATTTGTGTTATCTAAGACCTTGTACCTATCTATTTGTTATAGTTCTCTAGTAACATTAATATTTGTTTTTTTATTGTGAACTCGAATTAGAATTAGAATTAATTTTTTATACAATGAATGGAGTTTTTAATTAGTTTACCTATTTGTAACACTTGACTCAATTTATGGATGTGTCACTTTTAAAATTATGTCCATGTATAGTGAGTCAACTTAGTATATTTTAACAAATATCATTCATAGCAGAGCTATTGAAACAATTAAGAAATCTAATAAGTATTGAAATACATTTTTACCACACTTACTAAATAATATTTCTCTAAACCGTTTATTCAAAGATCCGACGTATACAAATATAAGTGGTATTTGATCCATTTTTAACACACTCTTATTCGATGTATAATAGTGTAACTACATTATCTCATAATCTAATAAAAATTCATAAATTCTATTTGGCACTATTGAAAGGCCTTATTATTTTAAGTTCATTATGATAAGTTATTTTTTCTTGATTGCATTAACATTTGAAATACAACCTTTCGCACTTATTATGGCCTTCCTGTAAAATTATTAAGAGTACAGTTGACTCAGTATACTTAGGAGCCGTCGCTATATTGTCCTAATAAATTGATTTTCTATAGAAGCAGTCTAATAATATTTTATTTGTTTCTTATTTATTTATTACTTTTTAGTGCATTGTTTTCAGTCCAATTTTTTGGAGTCGGTTTTTTAATTTGTTAAAATTTTTGTTTATTTTTCGCTTTTTAGTGAATCGTTCCGATCTATATAGGTAACGAAAGCGACTATGAGTAAACCTACAAAACGCGCTGCTCGTATGAGACAGCGCTGTTTAAATGAGACAAACGAAGAAAAGGAGAAACGCTTATTACAAAGTAGGAAATCTACATCCAATACAGACGGCAAGTTATCCAGATTTACTCGTGATCGTGAACGCTGTATAGACCCCCCCCCCCCCACGATGATGAGTTGCGACTTTATGACTTGCTCCAGTCGTAGATTGTAGCCATGGCACCATAGATCTGCTCAATCCCTTCAGAGAGGTTTTCAGCCGAGGTCTGAGAGTAAAGTCATCGACATAAAGATGATATGAAGAATTTAGATAAGAAGTAAGAGAATTAATAGTGTGAATAGTGTATTTTTTTCCTAAAAGAAATGTTTGGGAAGGAGTGACAAAAAGTGGCTTATGTAACTATTTGGTCCTTCAGCTATCTATGTGGAAAAAATCAGGTCGATGCGTTGCTCCGTTTTGAAGTGAAAGACGGACAAACCAACAAACAGGCTTTCGCATTTACAATAAAAGTTAGGAAGGATTTATAGCCGGAATGGATCTCTTTTGACTTATGGCTGAAAATACCAAAATCGCTATAGGTATGCCTACAATATTTGAGGAGTTCCCTCAATTCCTCAAGGATCCCATCACCAGAATTCAGTTTCGGTACCTGACTTATGTTGCTTCGTCATAGTCGCTTAACTATCTTAATCGAGATATGTAATCGCCACCCATGAAATACTCCTCAGTTATGATCATCACTGAGGAGTTCCAGTGGCAATCTGTGGTCTTTTTCATCAGTTATACTTCATCAAATGATACTTTCTGAATACAAATGCTTGACTTATTGCTGAAAATACCAAAATCGCTATAGGTATGCCTACAATATTTAAGGAGTTCCCTCAATTCCTTGAGGATCCCATCATCAGAACTGAATTTTGATACAAGTGGAACTAATCTGGTAGTATACCTGTTTGCGCCACAGCGCAACGAATAACAACCGCCTCTGCGCCGGCAGAATTAGAGTGCATATTGGACTGCACGACCGCGTCGCACGGACATTTTTTGCCTGCCGACGCCCGCGCAGAGCTAGTGCCATTCGAGATCTCAAGACGAAACCACGCGTCGCGCGCCCTTGAAATCAGCCTTCGAAATAAAGCAATAGCAATAATAGCATATGTGTAAAGTTACGCCTAACGCCTAACGAACTGCCCCTAGTGAATAGTTTCGTGTAGTGACTGTGCGCCAGGAAACCAACCTACCTCGCCGCCCGTGGTCAGCTCGCCCCCCGGTTCCTGTGACTCATCATCCCTGTAAGTACTTTACTCCCTTATACTTCCTGCCTAACCCTTATTTCGTCGCTGTTACTGCGAACGCCTTTCGCCGTAACATTCTGGTCATCTTCGAACCGGTAATATTAATGCCGGCGACCTTCCCGTAACCAGTATTCTTTTATCATTTCACCATAACTTGGTCTCACGTTCCATCAGCTCCTTTAATTACAGTCCACTAAAAAATAATTGTTTCCGCCCATAATCTAATTTGTGCCATCATTTCGAAATTCATTTGTTCACATAACTTTACCCTGCCCCAATAAAAATTTGGTGAGGTAGTTATAATTTGTTTGTGGTAGGATTGCATTGAAAGCACACGCGCTAGTTAGTGTACGAACAAAAATAGTTATATACCTTCATTAAACACTTGACCGTCATTAGAAGCTTATAATATTGAGATAGGCATATCCGTTTCCCGTCGTATTTTCCTTCTCTTTCTTCCGGTATATCGCTGTCTCTCTCGCTCATCCCACTCAGTGGCGTCACCAGGTGGCGCGGTGGGGGAACCAGGAGATTTCACACCCGTGCCCATTTGTTCATCATTGGCGTGAAATTTCCCGTCGGCGTAACTTGTGCACTACATAGTGATCAAGTGACAAAGAAATAGAATTATTTTTATTTAAACTGCAACACAGTTCTCGTGAGTTTCTACAATACACGTGAGTACTTAGAATAGTTTTTTAACTTAACGGTGTTACCGTTCGCTGAATTTATAATTTAAACTTATCTGGTACTTATATCAAACTTTTTATTTTACCCGCCTGAGATGTAGATACACCTTTTCTTTTAAGATAAGAAAGCATTCGAGTAAAGATAGTATTGTTAAAAGTGTTTTTTGTGTTTAATACGTGGTATCTACCCTCCAGGCACTTTTTCTTTTTATATTAGATAAGAAACCGATAATAGTGCTTACATTAGATAATGAGAAAAATGAATTGTAGCTAAGCGGCTATAGCTAGTCCTTCTAACAATCCCGATCGCATCGGCGAAGGTTGAGTTCGAGTTAGTCGTCATCGTTCAAAGAAGCATGGTCATCGTACCTACCCGCGTTTCATGACGATAACGACAATGTGTCTGCTTTATCGGACGTTAGAGGAAATCTTACAACGATTGTTGCACCTCGCAGGTGTTATCAATACTGACTAAAACAGTTAACAATTTAAATATTCCGTGTAGTGATCTAGATTTGATTTTTGATTTTAAAAGTAAACTAAAAGAGCCAGCTAGGCCTTAAGCACCAACATTCTAATAAATTGGTGCACAACCCAAAGGACAGAACAAACAGTGCGTATCAATAAACAATACCTATTAAGTTTTCCCAAATTATAAACATTAAAATAAACTTGTAGGATACAAAAGGAAACAATTTATAAATTATATTATACACAGTGAGTTGAACAAATTGGACTACAACAAAAATAGTCATTATTCGTGAACGTTAATTTTTAAAATTTGACACTATGTAAACGAACACAATCAGCTGTGATGCATGACGTCGTCAATAATCATTAGAAAGTGCACCGTATACCGCATCGCATCACTAGATGTCACCACGTGCTATGAGAAAAATAGATTAATCAAGCTGTTGGACGTAATCTAACGAAATAGCACAAGCACAAAACTAATAGCACATAAAGTCTAACTGTAACTGTATCCACGCGCCACTAGAGGGCAGTGTAAAAATCTATACAAAGACAAAACATAACATAAAAATGGACAACTCACAGGAAAATATAACACAACGACGCCGTTTGCAAAGATCCGAATCTGTTGACAGATCAAGATTTCACGATTCCAGCCTAAATAGTACTGTGAATGACACTTCTATCTTAGATACGACTATGAAAAGCCTGCCAAATTTGTCATTATTGGACGACACTACAACTACTGAATTAAAGTTACAAGTAGAAGAATTGAATTTAAAGTTAAACTCAGCAGATCAAGAAATAGATAATTTAATCTTGGAAAACAGTAAAATGAAAATGGAATTAGACAAATATCAAAAATTAATTGAAATTTATAAAAAAATTGTTCCAAATATTGGAAATATTAGCTCTCCTGTTATATTGAGTAGAGGGCCGAAATCAACTTCATCGACTCCGGCACGCTGCCGTATATTTGACCCCCGTAGCGATCTGCATATACCTAAATATAACAACAGTTACTCAGAGCCTTCTATTGATGTAAAGATAAGTAGTGCACAAGGGACGACGACGTCTCAGGAGTTACCTGCTACTCAGTCACAAACCACAAAACCACAAATACACCAAAAAAATCAAACTACATCAATAGATAACATTGCATCAACTAGCACTCATCAGAAGACTGTCACGATTACGTCATCATCGGTAACTACCCCGACCTCACTGACTACGCCAGATGACGCGGCTGCGCGGAAGAAAACCTTATTTATTCTAGGCGACCAGCAAATAAGCGGTTTAGCTCAAATCCTAACTAAGACTAGGTCTAATAAGTGGAATGACTACCAAGTTACATCATTTGTAAAACCGAATGCATTGTGCTCAGAAGTCCTATCTTATTGTGACATATTGAAAGAAAAAATATGTAAAGACGACAGAGTTATCCTTGCGGTTGGTGCTAATGAGACAAATCCATTTTTATTAATAAAACATTTAAATATAGCCTTACACAAACTTCAAAATATAAAGGTCTATGTCATTGGAGTTTTAAAAAGTCAATATATTCAGGAATTAAAATTAAATGAGTACATTTCGTCGGTCACAAAAACATATACAAACTGTAAATACTTACAATGTACAAACTATCGATTGCAGTATTATTCTCTTTTAGATATCGCAAAAAAAATTAATTTTACAATTGACGTCGAGGATTATGAAAATACTTTTTTAAACACAAACAAAATCAAACAATTTATAAATAAAATAAATGATACGGGTAAAGAAAAATTAATTAAAGGCACTATTCCATACTATTTTAACAAACAAAAAAATAAACAAAAAGTGACAAAAAATACTAATAACAATATCAATATTATACAATTAAATAACTCACCAAGTCAGCCCAAGAAAGGCACCATTCCATTTTACTTTGTTACAAAAACAAAACCACAAACACATCACTTTTTTCGTCGAAACACCAACCTCTAAGTTAAATGTATTACACCAAAATATCGCAGGACTCCTAAATAAGATTGATTCACTGCACTTAACTTTGTTACTATTACGGCAGCAAAGTAATTTGCAAATTGATATTATTTGTCTATCGGAAACATTTGTCACGTGTGGTTGTGAGAAAAACATTGTTCTGACTAACTACAAGCTAGCAGCCCACTTCTCCAGACAAAAAGAAAAGCGTGGAGGTACCTGCATATTAGTGCAAAAGAAACTTGACTTTAAACTAATAGATCTAACTAAGGAAATCGCATGCAAAAACAATTTCGAATGTTGTGGTATAGAATTGATAACGTATAACATTGTAATTATATGTATCTACAGAATACCAAAAAGTAACACGTCAGTATTTTTCAGTAAATTAGAATGTTTACTACATAAATTAACACAAAATAAATATAAAAAGATTGTTTTAACCGGGGATTGGAATATAGACATATTAAAAAATAATCCACTAAGTCGAGAACTGACAAGCTTACTAAAAAATTATAATATAGATATTCATATTACAAAACCAACCAGAAACCAGTCATGTATAGATCAGATAGCAAGCAATATTCCGAAGGTTAATTCTGATGTGCACTATCTATGTCTATCCGATCATGAGACTGGACAAACTTTATCAATTCCAGTAAAGGCTCAAAAATACCATTCTTTTTGGTTTGAGTTTAAACGCGATTTTAGTATGCAGAACATAAATAAGTTTGTCACGTGTATATCCGCTTTGAGTTTTTCTGAAGTTTACAAGCAGGATAAAGTGGAGGCATGTTTTGATACTTTTCATGACACATATAAACTATTCTTTGACTTATGCTTTCCAGTGATAAAGGTAAAAATGACGAACAGTGGACTAAAGGGGAGATGGTTGACTAAGGGAATAAAAAAATCAAGTATTATAAAGAGAAGACTATATATAAAGTATAAATTTACAGGGGGTAATAAAAAGTTAAATAAAACAAAATATAAAAAATACTCCAATATTTTAAAAAAATGTATACATAAATCCCAAAGAATACAAAACAATAGGTATTTGAAGTCTAACATAAATAAGTGCAAAGCGACATGGAATATAATAAATGATAAAATCAATAATAAACCTTCACCCAATAATATTGACATAATAAATTTTAATAATATGACATATACAGATCCTAAAAATATTGCTGACATTTTTAATGAATTCTATTTAAACGTCACCAAAAGCAAAACATTCAAAAAGTCTGGTGTAAAGCATTTTGTGAAAGAAAATCAGTATTCAATTTTTCTATGTCCTACTGATGAACAGGAAGTATACAAGTTGTTGGTGTCACTTAATAACAAAAAATCGGTGGGATACGACGATATCAATACCGCGTCTTTAAAAGCATGTGCGGCACACATTTGTAAGCCATTAAGCTACATGATAAATTTATCTTTTGCAACGGGAGAGTTTCCAAGTAAACTGAAACTTTCTGTCATCAAACCGCTTTTTAAGAAAGGTGATGCTAAAGATGTCAATAACTTTAGACCGGTTACGCTCATACCCATTCTATCAAAAATTTTCGAAAAAGCCATGTTAAAACGTATTAACGATTTTTTTGAGAAACATCGTATTCTAAATCAGCAACAATTTGGCTTCCGGAAAGGCAGATCAACACAACTAGCTTGCTTTGATTTAGTGAAAGCTATAACAGAAAGCCTTAATGACAAAACTCCGATTGTAGCAATATTTTTAGATATGAGCAAGGCTTTCGATTTTGTGGAGCACACCATTTTGTTAGATAAGCTGAATAAATATGGTATTAGGGGGGTAGCACACGATTGGATCAGCAGCTATCTCAAAGCTAGGAATCAATGTGTAGAAGTGTCAAAAATAACGACTGATAAGAAGATACCAACAAAAACTAACTCTAGATCAGACTATAAAGAAAACTGCTGTGGTGTACCCCAGGGAAGCATCCTGGGACCACTTTTGTTCTTGAGTTACATAAATGACATTCCTGCTGCAACATCTGAAAAAACCATTATATTCGCGGATGATACTACCCTTATCATTAAAGATAAAGACAATGATAAATTAAGAGATAAAATAACTAAATGTATCCATGACATAAATAATTGGTTAAATGATAATAATTTAATTATAAATATACAAAAAACGAAAATGATACAATTTAGGACGTACAAACAAAATGACATCAAATTGGACATAACTTACAACAATGAACGTATTTGTGCAGTAGAAACAACTGACTTTTTAGGCTTTACAATTGACCAACACTGTAACTGGAAGGCGCATATTGACAAAGTGTGTTCTAAATTAAATAGGTTTGTATATGCACTCAGGCGCTTAAGGCAAACAGTGTCTATGGAAGCAGCTATTAGTGCATACTATGGATATGTCTCGTCAGTACTAAGCTACGGATTACTACTATGGGGTAACTCAGTCAACATTTTGCTAGTTTTTAGGCTACAAAAAAAATGTATAAGGGCTATATGTAATGCTTGGAGTACTGAAAGTTGTAAACCTCTATTTCAAGATTTAAAAGTACTCCCACTCGCCTGCATGTATATTAAAGTTATATGCATATTTGTAAGGCAGAACTCAGGTTACTTTCCCAAACACTCTGATGTGCTAATGCGACACACGAGACATAGGGATAGATTATTTCTCCCGAAATGTAAGCTCGAGATGTTTAAACGAAATGCCTATGTTCAGGCGATAAAAATATTTAATAAGCTGCCTGATGAGATAAAACAGTTGCCGTATTATATGTTTAAAAATAAGTTAACAGCTTGGCTATTAGAGCATTGTTTCTATACAATTAAAGAATATTTAAATTATAAGTAGACTTATTAAACTGGACATAATGTAACACACTATTAATATGTAGTAATTGTATGTTATTTAATGACTTGTTTTTGTATTGATTTGTATTAATTTTCATAGATAATTTTAGACTTTTAGTTAGGATATATTTTTTTTTGACATTTTATTTTTATCGTGATATTTTTGACTTATTAATTAACCTTATTGACATTTTTAACCTCTTTATTAAAGTTTGAATTTTTGCAATTAAGGTATTAAGTTACGTACAGAGATATATTATCTGTGGTTATGATTGACTTCGACTTTGAAAAATTGACATTTGCATGCTGTTTTATAATGGCTAAACATGTGCACATTGTAAATTTTGTACCAACCGTAAATTACCGTGTTTTTTGGCAAATAAATGATTATTTATTTATAACCAATAACTTTTGGTATTTTAAAACTAAAAAGATATATTTAATAATTGTCTGCGCAGTTTACTAGTTGGTCGCAAACATCTGATGCCTCTCATAAAGGTCTTATTTTCAGTGGTGATTAGGTTGTAGACTGAAACTTTAAATATACGAAAAGAGGATAGGTACTCATAAAAATGTAAAAGACCCTCTAATGCTTGCTACTTTGAATAAGATTCTACCTTCAAACACACATTTGTTTAATTCTGAACAGATTACAGTTGCATTAAAAAAAAAAATGTCCTGTTAGAAAACTTTTTGGCCAGTTATTAAATACTAGTACTGGGAATGCCTCGCAAGCAAAACCTGTACAAACAACAAACGGTTACCTTTCGCAAAGGCAAACTTCTTATAGTGTACCATCGCGTTGTTCTTCTGGTTCATGGAACAGACACACGCACAGCATGCTGTGAACCGCCCTCGCAGGGCGCTTACCAAAATTAATGTCCTCCGCAAGGACATACTTATGGCAGCCACGAACCATATCGTGGCAATAATCTGCCCGCCCTCGCAGGGCGCTTACCAAAATCAATGGTTATTACATGAGTGTTCGCGGTTTTGCGAGAAGATGCATATATGTTAATATAATGCTAAATGTACCTTATTTAATTTTATTTTATTTTGAATAATATGTTTAATTATTGTAATTGGTATTTAACCGTTTTAAAAAAATTACTTACCAAAAACAATGTATTCCGCAAGGACATGCTTATGCCAGCCACAAACCACATCGTGGCTATGAACCGCCCTCGCAGGGCGCTTACCAAAATCAATGTCCTCCGTAAGGACATGCTTATGCCAGCCACGAACCACATCATGGCTATGAACCGCCCTCGCAGGGCGCTTAACAAAAACAATGTCCTCCGCAAGGACATACTTATGCCAGCCACGAACCACATCGTAGCTATTATATAAACAACGGAGGCTGTTCTTTCTTTCGATCCCCAGGATCATAGGCTTGGCAGCTCTATCAATCAGGACAAAAACGTCCATCTTCTCTGCTAACAGAGGTAACAAAAGACGTAGACAATGACGCTCTGAAATTTCGAGCCGGTCAATTTGCACTTTATCGACACCGTTGGGACTAAATAGGTGCTCCAAGTTTTCTATCATAATAACACAAAGGTATCGAATACCGTTTTATCTGAAGCCATCGCTCAAGGTTCCAAACGTTACAATCGACAGTTGTTACACGCTTGTATCGGACAAAATGTCTGCAATGCTGACACAGATGAAGGAACAGGTTTCTAGAAACAGTAAGTTTTTTTTCCAAACTTCGTTTTAACCCAGTTCTTAGTACCAAAGAGCACTCAAGAAAAGTCACTCCGTCCAAATTTTTAACCTGAAGTCGTTAAATTATTATATGAATTCCGGACTGTGTACGGCCAAGAGACGAGATGTACAAATTACTTTTCTCAGACCTAGGTACTACCATCTGACTATAGCCAAATACCACAATGGTTTCTTCGTCTGTTCTACAAAGGCAAATTACTAAAAATTATATGCCTTCCATTTGAGATGAGCACGGCAATGTTTTCTTAGACTATTATCTTATAGACATAAAGACCAGATGGTTCTGTCCAGACATGCCAACATTGTAATAGAAACACTTACTTATTTTGGTGTCCACATAAACTTCAAAAAGTCTGTTTGACCGCCCTCGCAGGGCGCTTACCAAAATCAATGTCTTCCGCAAGGATACATGGAGGAATCACAAGCGTCCATACATACCTACATATACCCACGACTGTTATCCCCGAAGGGTTAGTCAGAGACCAAGCAATGAGGACCGCAAAAGCAGTCCTCTGCCATAGTCTACGTTCCACCAAATGATAACTGCACATGTACGTGACAAGTGATGAGCCTATCGCCGCTCTATACTGTTGGATGTATGTGCAATCTATGGTCCGTTAGTCGCCTTTTACGATACCTAAGAGAAGAGAAGAAATTGGGCGGTAAAATAGACTCTACCTTACGATGTAGTTAAATGTATTGGTAGCTAAAAATTATCAGAAACACCAATACATATACCTCCACCAACATTCTTTTTGACAACCGTTGCTTCAGGATTGGGGGGTCACAACTCAACAATTCTGCCCTATCGGGAAGGTGGAGTGCATCCGAACAAAAGCTGCACTGCAATCAAAAAGAAAATCGGGCTGTTCTAAGTCTTAGAATTACAAGCATCGAACACGAAGCCTGCGACAATTTTATTTTAATCCTCCAAATTGCCAACCAACAAATGACCACCAACCAAATCCTGGTCAAAATTCATTACATTCCAGGGAAATTGAACAGCCATGCAGATGAACTGTCTCGACATAGCCAAGCTCTAGAGTGGCATCTACTGCCAGAATTCACACAAACGATATTCGCGAAGTGGGCCTGGCCAGTAATTCACCTGTTTGTATCCAAGAACGCTCGAGTAGTGGGTAAACTATGCAGATTTATCTCAATGATTACGAAGCGATGTTTCACAATGCTTTCAGCCTGAAGTAGAACGCTTCCCTCTGGCTTGGAAATTCGCACCACCTTCCCTCATCCCCCGGGTGCTAGCACACCTCAACAGGAATTTATCTGATTGTGGTACCCCTTGCTGCCTCATTCACAGTATGGAATCCGAAACGTAGACACCTGGTAGACATAACCACAGGCCTGCCAACCCCCAAGGTTCAAGACATGACGTTGAAATTTGATGTGCTTAAATAATATATCGTTATGGAACCACAAGCAAATTTCCCTACTCAAGCGTCCGGTTATTATAAAACCATATGAGCACTTGTGCTTGGTCCAGTAGTACAGGAAGGGCGTTAGCAGCAGCGGCGCCATCCACACGCGGAACGCGTACCAAATGGGTCCAGTCAGTCCAGTTTTTGGCAGATTTACACTTAATATTTTAAATCTTTCTTAATACTATACACTACCATAAATTGTCGTTTCTACTTTATGCAGCGCACAATTGTATGGAAATCTTAGTGACGAGGTAATAGTTAAACATGTTTTAAAATCAATCTCAATTAAACATTTAAAAACAACAAAACCTCCTTTTTCCAGGTTTTAGTAATATTAGTCTGTAGACCTTTGTAATGTATTTCAAACCTAGAATCAACTAGTTCGTAACACTGCAATATTATTGTCGCATTGCTCCTTTGTTACCTTGCTGTGGACACCAAACATTATTTTGTTCAGGACAATGCAGTAATATTATGGCGACAGTTTGGGTCAAAAACTGACTGTAGGGACTACAGACAAACAACCTAGAAATTGCTACTGGTTAAAAGGATCAATAAATATTGTACAAAATGGCTAAACTAATTTATTTAAAACTTCGAGTGGTTCACCTGTCACCTGTTTCATGCACTGTGGTAGCTAGATGGATATTACAGCCACACCTGGTTGTGTTTTGCTTCGCTGTAGCATCTACAAACTAGATTGATATGATTTACCCATAGAGGATATACTAACTATTGGTAATTGGAGATTAGTAACTTAATACTTTTCACAAGGTTTATTGTCGTGAAATATTGATTCAGGCGTCACGAAGTTTTTCATTTTTTATTTTTACCCTCTAAAGTGATTGAAATCAAATAGTAAACCATATTTATTTCCTAATAATAATGTTCGTTTACATGGTTTACAAGCTAAATTATTTGATTTTTCATCAATGACTGGCCAATTATTTTCTTACATGACTTAAATTGTAAATAATTAGTACTTAATTTATAACTTTTTGTTTAAACTATAATCATATGATTAACTCTCTCGCACTTATTTTTTAATTTATTTCTCACATTGGCGTTTTCACCAGGCGATAACAAACAGGTCTCAATATTATAAGCTTCTAATGACGGTCAAGTGTTTAATAGACGCGTTTTACCTGAAATAAAACGCATATTAAATACTTACCTCATTAGAAGCTTAGTTTTTATTTCCGCCTGGTGCTTAATGCATATTTCGACGCAATGATGAACAAATGGGCACGGGTGTGAAATCTCCTGGTTCCCCCACCGCGCCACCTGGTGACGCCACTGAGTGGGATGAGCGAGAGAGACAGCGATATACCGGAAGAAAGAGAAGGAAAATACGACGGGAAACGGATATGCCTATCTCAATATTATAAGCTTCTAATGAGGTAAGTATTTAATATGCGTTTTATTTCAGGTAAAACGCGTCTATTACTTACATTAAGAGATAATGGTGGTCAGAAAATGTATCAAATGTAAAAAAAACATTACTAAAAAAGTGCTTGGTTTGGAATGCAGTCGATGTAACATCGTAGTTCATGCTGACCCTTCATGTTCTAAGTTATCGAACAAACAACTTAATACGCTTCGTAATTCGCCGGGAATGGAATGGAGTTGTGAGGAATGCTTGAAGAACATTTCCCGCAGATCTTCTTTCGTGATACCGAAGGATGACGACGATGATGATGACTACGAAAATGGTGCTAACTCGCCGGTTATCGATGCTAAAAAGCTGGTGCAGGATATCAGCCGAGAAGTGAAAAAGACATTCCGGGAAGAGATCAGCAGCTTGGAACGGTCGCTCGAGTTCCTAAGTGACCAAATAACCACTATGGATCAGTCCATTAAAAAACAAGATACAAAAATAAAAGATCTGGAAAATAAAAATTATGACCTGCTTAACAAAAATAAAAATCTGGAACTAAGAGTCAGAGTTCTAGAACAGGGGCTGCAAGGTTTAGAACAAAAATCACTCTCAACGTCACTGGAAATTGCTGGATTACCGGAGATATTGCCCACTGAAGTAGGCTCAGTACTAAAAACTGTTGCCTCTAAGCTGAATGTAGAAGAAAGGGATATTCATTCTTCGCAGCGCCTTCCGGGAGCAAAGGACAAGCCAGGATCAATCCTCGTTGAACTTAAATCGAAGTGTCTTTTACAACAATGGATAGATGCTGGCAAAGAGAAGTGCTTAACTGTTGGTTTAATTATACCTAATGTTCAAAAGGAGCAAGCTGATAGACGAGTGTTTATTAGAGAGGCCCTAACTAAGTACCATAAAACTCTCTTATTTAATGCAAAATCTATATTATTAAACAAATCATGTCAATATGTGTGGTATAAACATGGAAAGGTATGTGCTAGAAAAACCAGCAATAGCAAAATATTTTATATTCGTAATGTGCATGATATTGATCAAATCACAAAGCAAAGCAATGTTCAAACCGAGAAACCACTGGTCTCCAAGGCCACTATTTTGTAAAACTCGACGAGGCTTGTTTTGTTTTGTTTCTGAATAAAGATATAAATAGATTTTTATTTTATTTCTTAATTATTCATAGAATGGGTACAAAAATTACGGAAATTTGTAACTGTACTTCTGTAAATAATTTTTTTAATCAATTACCTCCTAATAGTGCTTTAAATCTATCATGTATACATTTTAACATCAGATCACTTATTAAAAACTTTACGAAACTACAACAAATAATCCACAGTAGTAGTTTTCCCCTAGATGTAATTGCAGTATCTGAAGCCGGCATCTCAAACGATATCGTGCATTTGTTTAATTTACCGGGGTATAACATGTATTCACAACTACGTGTAGGTAAAAGAGGGGGCGGAGTTATTTTATATGTTAGTAACCACTTAAAGTTTACTAAAATTCAATATGAAACAAAAACGTTTGAAAGCATTGTAGGCACTATAAAAGTTAATTCAAATCTCAATATGGTAGTTTGTGCTGTTTATAGGCCACCAAACACTAACCGTAACCTGTTTTTGTTGGAACTTAGTGATTGTATTTCTAGGTTTGAATTGAAACAAAACTTCCTTTTAGTCGGTGACACTAACATCGATCTGAAATCTTTTTCATCATACACAGACACGTATAAGGGAGCCCTTAGTGAGCGCGGATTGATGTGTGGAATAACGAACTACACAAGAGTTGAATCAAAACTAAACGTTATTACAAAATCATGCATTGATCACATTTTCGCACGCTTCCCTACACTACATCCGTACTCGGCGGTGCTCGATATTGTACTGGCGGATCATCGAGGCATTGTCTTCGCATGCATTGACAATGCACGTACGATGCCCGAGCGTATACAGCGTGTAACTAAATGTTTTATTAATTATAATATATTTTGCAAGGAACTACAAAAGGTGCAATGGATTCAGTCTAAAAACTTGAAATCCCCATGCGAGATTCTAAATTTTATTTACGACTCCTTTCAAACAGCAAAGGATTCTGCAACTAGTAATAAAAAAAGTAAAGTAAAAAAAAAATTACAGAAAGATTTCAGGTGCCATGGGTTGATGAAAATGTTCTTCGGCTCTTTGAACGACGCCAATCTTAGATTAGAATATAACAAAATTCGTAACAGGGTGCATAAGGTCTTAGAAAGCAAAAGAAATGCATTTTATCTGAGACAAATAAATAACAGCTCTAATAATATAAAAAAAGTTTATGAGATTGTGAATCAAATGCTTGGAAAAGTAAATAGATCGATTGATACGGCTATTTTAAAAGCTTTTGAATCTCAGGGACTTACATCTAAGGCTATTGCGGATAACTTTGCGTATTGTTTTGATAAAACTGTAAAAAATATTATCCCTAATTGTAAAGTAAAATTAATTGACCCTAGTCTTACATGTAGGCCTGTCAATGCAAGTATATTGTTTAAAAAAGCGACGAGTGAAAATATTTACAAAATTATCAAAACCCTCAACTCAAGAAAGGCACCTGGCTCCGATGGCATATCCATTTCTGATATTGAGATGTTAGGGGAAGACTTAGCGGCTACTATTGCCGAGTTGATTAACTGTAGTGTTGAAACTGGATTATATCCGAACCAACTAAAGATGGGGTGCGTTAGACCTGTTCATAAAAAAAGAACATACGCCGATTATGCAAACTATCGACCAATCACGTTGCTATCGTCGATTGATAAAATTGTAGAAAGATATGTTTGTGAACAAATTCACAGTTTTTATAAGAAACATTCAGTTATAAATCAAAATCAATATGGTTTTCAGGCAGGCAAAAGCACAGTAGGACTGTTATCCAAATTTACTGATGAAATAAATAGTCACCTAAACAAAAAAAGATACGTATTAGCTCTCTTCATAGATTTTTCTCGTGCTTTTGACACCTTGGTTCACGATACACTAATCGACAGATTGGAAAATTGTGGAGTGCGTGGCCCCTTGCTGAAATGGTGTGAAAATTATCTAAAATATCGAACTTTCTCTGTAAAGATTGATAATAACTATAGTGAACCCATTTCAGTAACGGAGGGTACGGCTCAAGGGTCAGTCCTGGGACCTTTGCATTTCCTGTCCTACGTAAATGACATGGGTAACTGCATCGCCAACAGTTCTTGCTACCAATTCGCTGATGATACTTGCCTTGTGATATCCGATGAAAATCCAGAAACGGCTGTTGACAAATTGCAATCAGACCTGGACGCTCTAACCAAGTGGTGCCACGACGCAGGTCTAGTTCTTAATGCCAATAAAACAAAATTATTAACAATTAAATCTTCCTACATCAAAGTTTATACAAATAATTTAAAAAAACTAGTAGCCCATAACCATGACTGCCTGCATAGTAACAACGCCACTTGTAACTGTTCGGAAATAGAAGTTGTCGATAGACAAACATAGCTAGGCGTGATAATAGATAATAAATTTAATTGGAAATATCATATCGATCGCGTGTGTAATAAATTAAGGCAGTTTTTGGCTAACATCACTATCCTGAATCGCATTCCATTTAAAGTAAAGTTAATGTTGTACAAATCACTAGCAGAATCATATATTCAATATGGCCTCAGCAGTTACGGTAGAACTTATAAATCATATCTTGACCAGATAGCCGCCCTGCAAATAAGAATTTTAAAAAGAATTGTATCAAAAAAAGTCAAATATGCGTTTAAAGATGACGAGTGTGGTCTATTTAAGCATTGTAATACCTTACCTGTACAAGAGCAAGTAAATTATCATTTATTGAAAGAAAATTATTTTAACGAACCACTAAAAAAATTTGTTAGTCATCCTGTACATACTCGAGCCATTTCCAAGAAGCGGCTTTGTGAACCGCGTGCGAACAATGCGTATGGCGAGCGCACAACTGATTTTTTAGTTCCTCGCCTTGTCAATAAGTTACCATCAGAAATTATTGACAATCTCACAGAAAAAAATATTAAGCGGAGGTTGGGTTGTTATTTCCTTGATAAAGTGTCGGGGAAGTGACGGCCCAGTTTTTGCTTGATTTTGATATTTTGTCAGAGAGGAACTTGTACTGTGTTTTGTTTGTTTTTTAATTATTTGTAAAGCTAATGTTATTTTATACTGGCACAGAAATGTATTTATATTATATTTTGGTAGTTTATAACAAATTTAGTCTTGTATGTTATTCTTTTTTTTTTAATTATTATTTTTTATTTTTGTTACTTACTTTGATTTTGATTACTTTTACTCTTAATGTGATTTTTGATATTGTATCCCTGTATTTACATACTTATATGTAAGTCATATGTAAGCCGCCATTGTTAGCTGCTTTTATTCACATAAACTTTTATTGTAAAGGGTAAACGCCTATAGCTCAAGACAAACCTTTGTGGTTTTAAGATGCTATTGTCATTAGTATTATGATGTAAAACCTTGTTAATTTGATAAATATAAATATATTGTACCTGTACAAGTATTACACAAGTAGTACACTAGCTCGCTCAAATCACAAAAACATTGTATGACACCATAGATCTGTGATCCTGGATCAGACAATCGGATGCATACACGAAATCAACATCAAAACAACATGCAGAAATAATTGCGTCAAGATAATTTTTTTTTTTTTTTAATTTATTTATCAAATTAAGCTACTGGTTTTAAGCCCACAGGTTCCGGGTTCAATTCTCAGCGGGGGGTACATCTTTGTGTGCTCGGTTTGGTTGGTGGAAGGGCTGTTAAGTCCGCCTGGCTAGCTTACTACTAGCTTATCTAATTCTGTCGCCATAACAACGATCTTTTTTATATGTATAGCATTGTTGTGTTCCGACAGTTTGAGATAAGATAGCCAGTTCCTCAGTGGTTGAGGATTCCGGGTGAAGCGCTTCCACCTTCGGCCTTAACGTCACTTACCATCAGGTGAGATAAAGGCCAAGCGCTTAACCGTTGTAGAATAAAAAAAAGAGAGTTACTATCCTCAGCCGTGAGGAAACGATTAGGACGAAAATAAAGAAGACAATGTATCAGTGACAGTGATGTACAGGTAGACAGATTCGCGCCAATAATCGGAAAATTCTGAGAACAGATAGGTAAATTTGTCCTAACGCCTGGAGATTTGACACCGCAACATGCACTTCCCACTATTTCATCGTTAAAAAAGTACAGTCTGTTTACTGCCCAACTGCAAGGCAAAGGCATAATGGGCGATTTTCCGAGATCAAAAAAAAAAAGAAATTGGTTCGTAAATGACTTCATAGATGGCGCTTAGCATAGATTAGTATGGCGCTTAGTAAAAGGCGGGTTCATGAATAGCACGTGTATGGCTGCGTAATATTTATTCTATTCCAAAATAGAAATAGGTTCTGGATGTCCTGAATATAAATAGGTAAGTAAATACTATTTTTTTATTCTTTTGGTAGACAAGTAAAAGTGTAGAATTTATTACAGCCCATAAGTAGGTACGGCTTTCATAAAACGACATCTATCGAGTGTTTTTGAACTAATTTTTACTTTTTAATTTGGGCTGTCAGAAAATTGCCCATTGAAATTAAGTCATCGCTACGACTGTTGAGTGGACTGTGGAGTAATAGTTTGATTATATTTTACATTATGTATTTTCCACACACATATAATAGAAGTATGTCTGTGGTATTTTCTCAATAATTATAATCTATTTTTTATTTTAAAAAAGTAAAGATCTTTTTACCCTATTATTTAGCCTATGTACTGACCCACAACTGGGGAAAGGCGTCCATCATTGAAATGTAGTCTTACATAAATATAATCACGACCGTTTAAAACCAGCAATGAACTGTAAAACTGCAAACCTGCAATGAACAGGGTATTAAAATAAAACTGTCAGGTGACATTGACATTCGTATGTCATTCACTTATTGGTTCGGAACTCAGGGCTGCGTTCCGTGGCTTCACTCGAATGCACTCGAGCGCACTCCGGCGCGCGCTCTACCCGTTCCGTGGCTTGGTGAAATTTTAGTCTGACGGCTGTCAGAGCGTAGTTTCATCCGTTCTGTGGCTCAGAGCGCAGCAATAATATTGTATAAAAGTGAAAAATATGTAGACAAAAGAAGAGTTTTCTCTCGTTTTGGACAGGAATACTTCAGAAGAGGTTATAAAAACAACTCGATCGTTCCGTGGCTCAGTTGCAACTCAAACGAGTTAAACTTTAACCAAACAGCTACACCCAGAACGACGGAACGCACTCCAGAACAATAACTAAAGCATAGAAACCACGCTAAAATAGCAAGCAAAGACATATATTCATCCTTCTTCTTCTTACGAGTCATGCTAATGAGTTAGAATGAGATGGAGAATGTTTGACTTGTCCTAATTTGTGTAGGTGGTCACTAGTTTATTCCACACTAGGGACGTCATTTTTCGGCATTTTATATCGACAAAACAAAATTAAATATTGAACATGTAAATAAATATGAAGGCGAAGGATAAGCGCGCCGTCAATTTATTTCATTTTATTGTTAAAGTACGTTTCCAGGGCAGGCGAAAAAGCCGACAATGACTGAAGTATTATGTTAGCATCGAGAAGACAGAATTTGTATTGCTTTCCATGCACTATTGTCATTCTGTATATTTCGTTGCGTTTCACTACACGCACTACATTACTCACAAAATGCACTTCCACGAGAAAATGATACAGAATGACACAAGTGTATGGCGAGCGATACAAATCCTGTCTTCCGACGCTAACATAATAATTCGGTCATTGTCGGCTTTTTCGCTTGCCTTGGAAACGATATAAACTAAATCAGACAAATTAAATAAAAAAACTACGTTATGGCGAACAAGAAAAACACCTTCAATATTATATTGAATCACTGTAGGTACAGCTGCGTCAGATCGACCTACCCAAATCTGTTAAAATATCAAAATCGATATTGAACTCTATGACTACAACATTAGGTTGAGATTCGGTTGCAGGTATTTCACAGATAAGTAGGTCGCAGAGTAGGTAGGCTAGGGCGATATGACGCTATCTGTACAGCCAGCGTCACATCTATCCTTGTATGTAAAATTCCCGCAACCAAATTTCATTATAATATCAATCAAGTAGAGTTCAATATCGATTGGAATATTTTGTCGGATTTGGGTAGGTCGATCAGTGTACACAACTTTTCGTTCTATTGTTAGGCCAAAAAATTGTGAACGGTAAAAAGTGATCACTTTTGAATTCCTTTCCTTTCCTACACTCACACCAATTATCTAGCCCAAGAGAAGCTTCGAAGAAACTCGTTAAATGGTTACTAGACAACGGATAAACATACTTAAAATACTTAAATAATACTTATTATACATAGAAAACACCCAGACCCGAGACCATTTAGAAAACTATAATTTCTAGATTGACCCGACCGGGGATCGAAAACGGGACCTCAGAGATGGCGACACCATGGAAACCGGTGTACAAACCACTCGACCAAGGAGTATACACTGATTGTTGTAAAAGACACTTCGATTTAAGTTCAACGAGGATTGATCCTGGCTTGTCCTTTGCTCCCGGAAGGCGCTGCGAAGAATGAATATCCCTTTCTTCTACATTCAGCTTAGAGGCAACAGTTTTTAGTACTGAGCCTACTTCAGTGGGCAATATCTCCGGTAATCCAGCAATTTCCAGTGACGTTGAGAGTGATTTTTGTTCTAAACCTTGCAGCCCCTGTTCTAGAACTCTGACTCTTAGTTCCAGATTTTTATTTTTGTTAAGCAGGTCATAATTTTTATTTTCCAGATCTTTTATTTTTGTATCTTGTTTTTTAATGGACTGATCCATAGTGGTTATTTGGTCACTTAGGAACTCGAGCGACCGTTCCAAGCTGCTGATCTCTTCCCGGAATGTCTTTTTCACTTCTCGGCTGATATCCTGCACCAGCTTTTTAGCATCGATAACCGGCGAGTTAGCACCATTTTCGTAGTCATCATCATCGTCGTCATCCTTCGGTATCACGAAAGAAGATCTGCGGGAAATGTTCTTCAAGCATTCCTCACAACTCCATTCCATTCCCGGCGAATTACGAAGCGTATTAAGTTGTTTGTTCGATAACTTAGAACATGAAGGGTCAGCATGAACTACGATGTTACATCGACTGCATTCCAAACCAAGCACTTTTTTAGTAATGTTTTTTTTACATTTGATACATTTTCTGACCACCATTATCTCTTAATGTAAGTAATAGACGCGTTTTACCTGAAATAAAACGCATATTAAATACTTACCTCATTAGAAGCTTATAATATTGAGATAGGCATATCCGTTTCCCGTCGTATTTTCCTTCTCTTTCTTCCGGTATATCGCTGTCTCTCTCGCTCATCCCACTCAGTGGCGTCACCAGGTGGCGCGGTGGGGGAACCAGGAGATTTCACACCCGTGCCCATTTGTTCATCATTGCGTCGAAATATGCATTAAGCACCAGGCGGAAATAAAAACTAAGCTTCTAATGAGGTAAGTATTTAATATGCGTTTTATTTCAGGTAAAACGCGTCTATTAAACACTTGACCGTCATTAGAAGCTTATAATATTGAGACCTGTTTGTTATCGCCTGGTGAAAACGCCAATGTGAGAAATAAATTAAAAAATAAGTGCGAGAGAGTTAATCATATGATTATAGTTTAAACAAAAAGTTATAAATTAAGTACTAATTATTTACAATTTAAGTCATGTAAGAAAATAATTGGCCAGTCATTGATGAAAAATCAAATAATTTAGCTTGTAAACCATGTAAACGAACATTATTATTAGGAAATAAATATGGTTTACTATTTGATTTCAATCACTTTAGAGGGTAAAAATAAAAAATGAAAAACTTCGTGACGCCTGAATCAATATTTCACGACAATAAACCTTGTGAAAAGTATTAAGTTACTAATCTCCAATTACCAATAGTTAGTATATCCTCTATGGGTAAATCATATCAATCTAGTTTGTAGATGCTACAGCGGAGCAAAACACAACCAGGTGTGGCTGTAATATCCATCTAGCTACCACAGTGCATGAAACAGGTGACAGGTGAACCACTCGAAGTTTTAAATAAATTAGTTTAGCCATTTTGTACAATATTTATTGATCCTTTTAACCAGTAGCAATTTCTAGGTTGTTAGAAATAGAATCAACTAGTTCGTAACACTGCAATATTATTGTCGCATTGCTCCTTTGTTACCTTGCTGTGGACACCAAACATTATTTTGTTCAGGACAATGCAGTAATATTATGGCGACAGTTTGGGTCAAAAACTGACTGTAGGGACTACAGACAAACAACCTAGAAATTGCTACTGGTTAAAAGGATCAATAAATATTGTACAAAATGGCTAAACTAATTTATTTAAAACTTCGAGTGGTTCACCTGTCACCTGTTTCATGCACTGTGGTAGCTAGATGGATATTACAGCCACACCTGGTTGTGTTTTGCTCCGCTGTAGCATCTACAAACTAGATTGATATGATTTACCCATAGAGGATATACTAACTATTGGTAATTGGAGATTAGTAACTTAATACTTTTCACAAGGTTTATTGTCGTGAAATATTGATTCAGGCGTCACGAAGTTTTTCATTTTTTATTTTTACCCTCTAAAGTGATTGAAATCAAATAGTAAACCATATTTATTTCCTAATAATAATGTTCGTTTACATGGTTTACAAGCTAAATTATTTGATTTTTCATCAATGACTGGCCAATTATTTTCTTACATGACTTAAATTGTAAATAATTAGTACTTAATTTATAACTTTTTGTTTAAACTATAATCATATGATTAACTCTCTCGCACTTATTTTTTAATTTATTTCTCACATTGGCGTTTTCACCAGGCGATAACAAACAGGTCTCAATATTATAAGCTTCTAATGACGGTCAAGTGTTTAATAGACGCGTTTTACCTGAAATAAAACGCATATTAAATACTTACCTCATTAGAAGCTTAGTTTTTATTTCCGCCTGGTGCTTAATGCATATTTCGACGCAATGATGAACAAATGGGCACGGGTGTGAAATCTCCTGGTTCCCCCACCGCGCCACCTGGTGACGCCACTGAGTGGGATGAGCGAGAGAGACAGCGATATACCGGAAGAAAGAGAAGGAAAATACGACGGGAAACGGATATGCCTATCTCAATATTATAAGCTTCTAATGAGGTAAGTATTTAATATGCGTTTTATTTCAGGTAAAACGCGTCTATTACTTACATTAAGAGATAATGGTGGTCAGAAAATGTATCAAATGTAAAAAAAACATTACTAAAAAAGTGCTTGGTTTGGAATGCAGTCGATGTAACATCGTAGTTCATGCTGACCCTTCATGTTCTAAGTTATCGAACAAACAACTTAATACGCTTCGTAATTCGCCGGGAATGGAATGGAGTTGTGAGGAATGCTTGAAGAACATTTCCCGCAGATCTTCTTTCGTGATACCGAAGGATGACGACGATGATGATGACTACGAAAATGGTGCTAACTCGCCGGTTATCGATGCTAAAAAGCTGGTGCAGGATATCAGCCGAGAAGTGAAAAAGACATTCCGGGAAGAGATCAGCAGCTTGGAACGGTCGCTCGAGTTCCTAAGTGACCAAATAACCACTATGGATCAGTCCATTAAAAAACAAGATACAAAAATAAAAGATCTGGAAAATAAAAATTATGACCTGCTTAACAAAAATAAAAATCTGGAACTAAGAGTCAGAGTTCTAGAACAGGGGCTGCAAGGTTTAGAACAAAAATCACTCTCAACGTCACTGGAAATTGCTGGATTACCGGAGATATTGCCCACTGAAGTAGGCTCAGTACTAAAAACTGTTGCCTCTAAGCTGAATGTAGAAGAAAGGGATATTCATTCTTCGCAGCGCCTTCCGGGAGCAAAGGACAAGCCAGGATCAATCCTCGTTGAACTTAAATCGAAGTGTCTTTTACAACAATCAGTGTATACTCCTTGGTCGAGTGGTTTGTACACCGGTTTCCATGGTGTCGCCATCTCTGAGGTCCCGGGTTCGATCCCCGGTCGGGTCAATCTAGAAATTATAGTTTTCTAAATGGTCTCGGGTCTGGGTGTTTTCTATGTATAATAAGTATTATTTAAGTATTTTAAGTATGTTTATCCGTTGTCTAGTAACCATTTAACGAGTTTCTTCGAAGCTTCTCTTGGGCTAGATAATTGGTGTGAGTGTAGGAAAGGAAAGGAATTCAAAAGTGATCACTTTTTACCGTTCACAATTTTTTGGCCTAACAATAGAACGAAAAGTTGTGTACACTGATCGACCTACCCAAATCCGACAAAATATTCCAATCGATATTGAACTCTACTTGATTGATATTATAATGAAATTTGGTTGCGGGAATTTTACATACAAGGATAGATGTGACGCTGGCTGTACAGATAGCGTCATATCGCCCTACCCTACCTACTCTGCGACCTACTTATCTGTGAAATACCTGCAACCGAATCTCAACCTAATGTTGTAGTCATAGAGTTCAATATCGATTTTGATATTTTAACAGATTTGGGTAGGTCGATCTGACGCAGCTGTACCTACAGTGATTCAATATAATATTGAAGGTGTTTTTCTTGTTCGCCATAACGTAGTTTTTTTATTTAATTTGTCTGATTTAGTTTATATCGTTTCCAAGGCAAGCGAAAAAGCCGACAATGACCGAATTATTATGTTAGCGTCGGAAGACAGGATTTGTATCGCTCGCCATACACTTGTGTCATTCTGTATCATTTTCTCGTGGAAGTGCATTTTGTGAGTAATGTAGTGCGTGTAGTGAAACGCAACGAAATATACAGAATGACAATAGTGCATGGAAAGCAATACAAATTCTGTCTTCTCGATGCTAACATAATACTTCAGTCATTGTCGGCTTTTTCGCCTGCCCTGGAAACGTACTTTAACAATAAAATGAAATAAATTGACGGCGCGCTTATCCTTCGCCTTCATATTTATTTACATGTTCAATATTTAATTTTGTTTTGTCGATATAAAATGCCGAAAAATGACGTCCCTAGTGTGGAATAAACTAGTGACCACCTACACAAATTAGGACAAGTCAAACATTCTCCATCTCATTCTAACTCATTAGCATGACTCGTAAGAAGAAGAAGGATGAATATATGTCTTTGCTTGCTATTTTAGCGTGGTTTCTATGCTTTAGTTATTGTTCTGGAGTGCGTTCCGTCGTTCTGGGTGTAGCTGTTTGGTTAAAGTTTAACTCGTTTGAGTTGCAACTGAGCCACGGAACGATCGAGTTGTTTTTATAACCTCTTCTGAAGTATTCCTGTCCAAAACGAGAGAAAACTCTTCTTTTGTCTACATATTTTTCACTTTTATACAATATTATTGCTGCGCTCTGAGCCACAGAACGGATGAAACTACGCTCTGACAGCCGTCAGACTAAAATTTCACCAAGCCACGGAACGGGTAGAGCGCGCGCCGGAGTGCGCTCGAGTGCATTCGAGTGAAGCCACGGAACGCAGCCCTGAGTTCCGAACCAATAAGTGAATGACATACGAATGTCAATGTCACCTGACAGTTTTATTTTAATACCCTGTTCATTGCAGGTTTGCAGTTTTACAGTTCATTGCTGGTTTTAAACGGTCGTGATTATATTTATGTAAGACTACATTTCAATGATGGACGCCTTTCCCCAGTTGTGGGTCAGTACATAGGCTAAATAATAGGGTAAAAAGATCTTTACTTTTTTAAAATAAAAAATAGATTATAATTATTGAGAAAATACCACAGACATACTTCTATTATATGTGTGTGGAAAATACATAATGTAAAATATAATCAAACTATTACTCCACAGTCCACTCAACAGTCGTAGCGATGACTTAATTTCAATGGGCAATTTTCTGACAGCCCAAATTAAAAAGTAAAAATTAGTTCAAAAACACTCGATAGATGTCGTTTTATGAAAGCCGTACCTACTTATGGGCTGTAATAAATTCTACACTTTTACTTGTCTACCAAAAGAATAAAAAAATAGTATTTATAACACATTTGCTCGTAAAGTGGCTCTTATTACACCGATTTCAGCATCGTAATGTAGCTTATTACACACTAGTGCGGTAATGTAAAATTAGTAATAACACACTAGTGCGGTAACGTAAAATTAGTAATAATTTGAATCTATTAACAACACAGACCACGCCCACACAGTCCACGCTTTAGAAAAAACAACTGCACAGTCTGCACAAGTGCTTAGATGGAGAGACTTTAGCCCGTTAGTCGCTTTTACGACACTCAAGAAAAGAGAAAGGTTGGTACCTATTATTATTTTGAAGAGCCCATCACTGCTCTATGCTGTTGAACGTATGTGCAGTCTTTAGTCCGTTAGTCGCCTTTTACAACACCGAAGGGAAGAAAGGGGTTCGTAGTAATATTTTGATGAACCCATCGCCGTTCTATGCTGTTGAATGAATGTGTAGTCTTTAGTCCGTTAGTCGCCTTTTACGACACCGAAGGGAAAAGAGGGGTTGGTAGTATTATTTTGATGAGCCCATCGCCGCTCTATGCTGTTAAATGTATGTGCAGTATTTAGTCCGTTAGTCGCCTTTTACGACACCGAAGAGAAGAGAGGGGTTGGTAGTATTATTTTGATGAGCCCATCGTTGTTCTATGCTGTTGAATGTATGTGCAGTCTTTAGTCCGTTAGTCGCCTTTTACGACACCGAAGGGAAGAAAGGGGTTGGTAGTATTATTTTGATGAGCCCATCGCAGTTCTATGCTGTTGAATGAATGTGCAGTCTTTAGTCCGTTAGTCGCCTTTTACGACACCGAAGGGACGAGAGGGGTTAGTAGTATAATTTTGATGAGCCCATCGCCGCTCTATGCTGTTGAATGTATGTGCAGTCTTTAGTCCGTTAGTCGCCTTTTACAGCACCCAAGGGAAGAAAGGGGTTGGTAGTGTTATTTTGATGAGCCCATCGCCGCTCTATGCTGTTGAATGTATGTGCAGTCTTTAGTCCGTTAGTCGCCATTTACGACACCCAAGGGACTGGATGGGAAGACTTCCTACCTTTCACATACGTACTCGTATATTTTGTCGATTCAAACAGCGGCTTCTTGTTCAATAATTACTTTGAAAGTCTTAAAATAAATATGTCTAGTTTTAGTAATGAAGAACTAAACTTACAGTCTACACCACCGGAAATAATAAGTGAAGCACAAAATGTTATTGACAGCCTATTACCATCTAAGTCCAAAGAAAAATACATGTTGGCCTACCAAAAATTTATACACTAGAAAAGCAACAAAAACACGCAGTCATTTTCAGAAAATGTGTTTTCCTCGCAAATATGTTATAAAACGTCGTATGACATACGTGCGCTTTGATAATTACAGCCTCTGCTTTCTTGAAGCCCTCGCCTACGGCTCGGGCTAGCAATATCGCCTCTGCTGTAATTTTCAACTTACCGCACTTATATCATAATGTACTATTACTTACCTATTTATATTCAGGACATCCAGAACCTATTTCTATTTTGGAATAGAATAAATATTACGCAGCCATACACGTGCTATTCATGAACCCGCCTTTTACTAAGCGCCATACTAATCTATGCTAAGCGCCATCTATGAAGTCATTTACGAACCAATTTCTTTTTTTTTTTGATCTCGGAAAATCGCCCATTATGCCTTTGCCTTGCAGTTGGGCAGTAAACAGACTGTACTTTTTTAACGATGAAATAGTGGGAAGTGCATGTTGCGGTGTCAAATCTCCAGGCGTTAGGACAAATTTACCTATCTGTTCTCAGAATTTTCCGATTATTGGCGCGAATCTGTCTACCTGTACATCACTGTCACTGATACATTGTCTTCTTTATTTTCGTCCTAATCGTTTCCTCACGGCTGAGGATAGTAACTCTCTTTTTTTTATTCTACAACGGTTAAGCGCTTGGCCTTTATCTCACCTGATGGTAAGTGACGTTAAGGCCGAAGGTGGAAGCGCTTCACCCGGAATCCTCAACCACTGAGGAACTGGCTATCTTATCTCAAACTGTCGGAACACAACAATGCTATACATATAAAAAAGATCGTTGTTATGGCGACAGAATTAGATAAGCTAGTAGTAAGCTAGCCAGGCGGACTTAACAGCCCTTCCACCAACCAAACCGAGCACACAAAGATGTACCCCCCGCTGAGAATTGAACCCGGAACCTGTGGGCTTAAAACCAGTAGCTTAGCCACTAGACCACAGAGGCGATTAAAATTTCCGTTTCATCCTGTTAACCAACTATCTCCATCGGCTGGATCATTTATCTACCAATGTTCATGTCGGAGGGCCTTAGTCTAGCAATGTCAATAATGCCCTCCTTCTCTTCAAGATGACCTACTTCTTATTCGCCCTCATCAATTATCTAGTAGCTCAATAGTATTGAATAGTACATTGTTACCCTAGGGGTGAAAGTAGCTTATTTATTCCTGAGACGGGGTTTGGCGCTCGAGTGCAGGCCTGAAAAGTATTACTTTCCACACACTCCTCAGGCAACTTCAGACCTACTTTCCGAGTATGAGGAATATATAGAATGTACTTACTTTTTTCCATGAACATTCTCATAGGGTAAGTAAGTAAGTCTTGTCATTATTTCTGGTCGGGTTTTGGGTGTGTTATTTCATACAAGCGGCCGCTCGCGGTTTCACCCGCGTGGTTCCCGTTCCCGTGGGAATATCGGGATAAAAAGTATCCTATGTGTTAATTCAGGTTATAAATTATCTGTATGCTGAATTTCATCCAAATAGGTGCCCTTCGGTTCGCCTAAAATTGTTTGTCCTAATATGGTTTGGCCAAACCGTTTTGGCCTAAACTTAAAACGTACAATTATTGTTTCGCCTAAAAATTGTTTTGCCACCATTATAGTTTGGCCTAAGAATTGAAAGGCCTAATTTTAGAATGTCTAATGTAAAATAGCCTAAACTATATTGGCATTACTTTATATTGGCATAACTTTATTTTGGCATAACGATTATTTCGCAAAATTTATAAAAGCTCTAATTTTAGCATATCTAAAATTAAATGTGCCAATAATGTATTGAACTAAAAGCATAGAATTTTATTGAGAAAATAAATTGACAGAAGCGAATCGCTGCAAACCCGACTCCACGTAGTCTTGTCTGCCCTACCCTAGAGTGCAATATAAGCCCGCGTAGGCGCGGAGGGGTGAGGCGGCCCGCGAGCTAAGGAGCAGGTGGGTTGAGCTCGCCGCCGGGGCTGAGGTTGGCCGGCGAAGCCGGCCAGCAAGCCGAAGCCTCGGTGGTGAGCGAAAACCATCTGCGACGAAAAGCTCGCGTGGGACCGCCGGAGCCCCGCAGCGCCGAAGCCGTGACGGAAACTGTGCATGCTGCATGCCTACATGCATGCTGCATGCCTGCATGCCTGCTTGCATGCTGCATGCCTGCTTGCACGCTTACATGCTGCATGCCTGCACGCATACTGCACGCATGCTGTGTTTCTGCTTGCATGCTGCATGTCTGCATGCATGCTGCATGTTATGCTGCATGTGTTTAATTTTGTGCGAATTAATATTTAGGAATTGTAAACTTTAGGGATTACGAATTATTCTGCCAAATGACGCATTTGGTAAATGACAATGTGGCGATAAAGAGTTAGCCGAAGTGAAATTAGGGCAAACACGATTCTGAAGAGTGAAATTAGGCGAAAAAATTTTAGGCTTTTCGTTTGGGTGCCATTGCAAATTAGGCGTACAAAAAATTAGGCGATCCGATAGAGACCCCATCCAAATCTATTCAGTAGTTTTTACGTGAAATAGTAACAAATATCCATCCATACTTACAAACTTTCGCGTTTATAATATTAGTAGGATTTTAATGACTGTTAATGACTAATTTCAATAAAATTGAAATAATGCAATAAACATTTTTTTATTTTAATTTTTGACTATTCAGGACCTACTCGACTATTACCTTCCTCGAAGATTGGACCCGCCCTACACAGAATATTCAAAAACGTAGCGGGGTTATTACATTTATTAGGTAGGTAAGATAATTCTTACACACGTCACAAAGATGTACCCCGGCTGGGAATCGAACCCGGGACCTGTGGGTCTGAGACCGGTGTCTTAGTCACTATTGGCAACCGGTGTCTTAGCCTCTGTGGTCTATTTTTTTAAAATTTATTTATTGGTTTACCAACATTTACTAACACATAAACGTTCTAATATACTTTACTAGCGGCCCGCCCGCGCTTTCGCGCACGCTAACTTAGAAAGACGACATAGTTCAGCCATTTAAAAAAATATATATGCAAAATATAAACAAAAACCATCCTCAGTTAACGCTCTATCTTTTATTGAAAACCGCATTAAATCAGCTTAGCTTTAAGTCAACTAAGTAGTCTAGGCGTTATGATTAATTGAATATGACTCTATCAAAAGCGAATTCATCCCGATAATAGGTGTCCCTACTTTTAATGGGAGCTTTTGATAATCTTTTTGATGTCAACTTATTGCTTACTCTTTATGCTGTCGAACGAATTCACTTTTATGCTTATAGGTCCTCTACGTCGGTAGATATTGCTAAATAAATGAACCCACCCGGACTAAGTAAAAGAATATATCTAAATATCTGCAATTTTTTAACAATAGGGGATAAAATGTTTTATTACTGTGGATTTGTCGATAAAATTGGTCACATTACTGTGCCCTAACGGGTCGGACACCGGTGACCAGAGACACTGTATAAAATCTTTATATGAATAAACATCAAACAACATAAAATATAGAACTGAGATACAGGTATCATCTGGGGGCACGGCAGTGCCCCCGCCAAGTCGAGCAAAAAAAGCGGCACGGCCGTACCCTTTGATTATATGACTGTGTGCCCTTCTATGATAGGGAGGGCATTTTTCAACTCTAATTGACGCTGTAAAAGAAAGGGAGAAAAGAAATGCCCTTGCTGAGTTTCTTGCCGGTTCTTCTCAGTACAAGGCTCCCGCCCCATAGTTAGACTTACGAACCGATGGCATAATGACATTCATAAGTGCTGTAATCTAAACATGGCCTAACCTAAATAAATGATATTGAATCGTGAATCTTGTTAGTCAAAGGGCCGTATTATTCTTTAGTCGAAACAGTTCAGGCCATTTTCGACCCCCTATAACTTCTTTGTGGATAAAACTTGTATGATATAGGTAGTCTACATCAACTCTGCTACCTTTTTACTTAAAATTAACACCTAATTATAAGAAATATAAACTAACTTACGTACTAGTCTTCCTCTCGCCCGCCGCGCTGTTCGCGGAGGTCCCGGGGACTCGCCGGCCGCCGGCTGCAGTGGTGAACGTAGCTCGCCTCCCCGGCGACTGCTCTGGCTGCTGTGGTGGTGGAAAGGCCCTAACTTCCCGTTGGATACCCCAAGAGAGCTCTCAAACCCCAGAGAAATACGTACCACTGCACCAATCACTTAGCCCGCCACGACACGTGTGCGGGTCAACCAACAAATCACTGATTTTAAACTTATTAAAGTTCACACTGTTTCACAACTTAATTACTACTGTCCGCCGAATTTACTGATCATGTGCCCTACATATTAAATTACACCAAAGTACAAATTAATTTCACACGACCCCGCGTTCAAGGTTCCTAACCTAACCATAAGTTCCAACGTGAGTGTGTGTCACACTGACACTGACTGCCGTCTGTCACTATATTTTTAAAACCACAGCGGGGGCGCACGAATTGGCCGTTTTGTTCGATACACACCCCTGCCCCGATCGGGAGGCTCCGATCGTTAGCTCAATCAATCGGACAAGGAGAGACAGTTGTTGCGGCTCATCGCGGAATCGAACCGCAGTCCCATACTCGCCAACAAACAACTTTACAATGCTGCCCCAGCTACAAGCAAGGGGGCAAGTCATTCTCCTTCAACAACATAATAAATCTTATTAGCCAAATTAAAATAATGCTAAATTATCTTATTCACCAAAGCTTATTTTCTAAAAATTTACAAACATCATTTAGTTACACCCGTGCCCTTGCCATTTTGTGCCATTGTCGGAGCGAATAAGTGAAGGTAGACCCTTACGCGACACGAAACGATCCAACGCGACGACGGAGACCTCCGTGGATAACGAAGAATCTCCCAAGAGGACGGCCTTAGTAGCCAGGCACAAAAAAAAACACAAAATATTTACGTACAACCCGAGTGTTGCAAAAGTTGATCGGTTTTACCGAGAAAGGTCCAGCAGAACCCGTTGCGTCTGACCCCCAAGAACGGACGAGACTGAGTGACTCGGTCCGAAGGCAGACCCCCCGTCTGCGGCTGCACGGGTGAAGACGTCTACTGTGACAAAATAAACACCGAAAGAGCACTACACAAATAAAGCTCTTTGAACAAACAATATTCAAAATTACAAATTAGGTTACCTAGTAACACATCCAACAGACGTCAACCGCGACGTACCGGCCTATTGAAAGGCTTCACAATCCTCATGGGCATGGGCTACCATGTAGACCATGGGATGTTTCTCAATTTCCCAAACTTGTGCATAGTTATGGAAATGGTACACAAACGCAATGACTCTAGACTATGCGGAGTCGAGTCGTCAAACTGTGTACATAATAGAAACAAGACCAAAATAGTTGGCACTGCCAGCAGTGTAGAGCGACCCAGAGCTATCTGGGTGCCTAGTAGGACCCGTCCTAGTACACCCGAGCCCAAGAGTAGGTCAATTGGGCCAGGTGACAAAGTGTGGGTCTGCCCGATCTAGACCAATGTCTGTGTCGTTATCCCTGCGGGCAAATCGGTAAAAGGCTATTAACCTACAATGGTAAATTCATTACCGTTACCGAAATTAAATTCCCACACAGATGCATGTACCGAGGAGAGGGTGACTTGTGTTAGCCCCGTCAAACTCCCGGTAAACATGCCACCAAACAATGTCGCACAAAATTAAAATTTCAAATCTAAGATTTCTTTAAAATCTTTCAAACGGCCGCCGTAGTAGAAAGCAAAACCGTCCGTGGTTTTGCTCTCGCAAAGGGGCAGGCTAGCTATGGCCTGCTCGTGTCCCAAATCTGCAAAGAAGGCCCCCGCCCGTGTGATACCGCGGGTGGTACGATAACCGCTGCGGCATAGCTCGAGCGCGGCTGCACCCTCCTTCGTGACACCGTCGGGGCCCCCACCCGTGGGATACCCAAATCGCACTCGGGTCGGCGGCATGGGAACCTGCAGGCGCGGGTTTGCGCGCCTGCGCATGGTTCACCTTCCGGTGTGGGGGCGCGCCTCGCGCATGACTGGGCCTCCAGTCCGCTGGTAGGTGTGCGCTCCGCGCTGGAGCACCCCTACCCGTGTAATGCTGCCACCGCTGTTGAGTGGTCGGTGAAGCCGCTCCCGATCTGTTGACACACAACAATAATAAATGGAGTGGTCCACCAAATGCACTGCGGCGTTGAGGCCTATAGCCAAAGCAAAGGCCGCTGCGCCTTGCTATACGCCGCCTCGTCATTACACGCAGCCCTCGTCGGTCCTGGCACCGCGTCGTAGTGTGACCCGTTTGGCCACACTGTGTACAAGCCGGGTCCATGCCGGCCGCTGCAGTCAGCGCCGCCCGCCGCGACGTAGTGTGTCCTGGCTGCAGCTGTACAGTGGGATTCGCCTGGCGTCCCATTGAAGCCTGCGCCTCTGATGGCGGCAGGTCAGGCTGGGAGGTCGCTACGACTCCCGCCTCATCGCCGAGGAACTTTAGAAGTTCCTCCAATCCCGGCAGAGTAGCCCCCCCTTTCTTTGCCGTTTCCCGCTCAAACCGGGAACGAACGTCCGTTGGCATCTTGTCCAACACAATGTGTACCAGTAGCAGCAAACACTCTGCTACTGGCAACCCTAAATATCGCAACGCGGTACACGCAACTGTGACTGGCGTTAACAGTTGCGTCTTTAAGTCCGCCCGATTGGCTACCTTAGGTAGCGACAACAATCGGCGCGCGTGTGCGTCTACCAACGACCCCTCTTCCACAGCGCCACCCAAACTTCCTAACTGATGGGTAGGAAGCCCATCAGGCATCGCAGGCCCTCCCATTGGTGGCCGTATGGATGGCTGGACTGCCTTTTAATGTCGCAGGCCGCCTGGACGACATTATCATTAATCTCCATGATTTGGTCAAAATCATCCTCGTATGCCGACCATACCTTTTTGTGGGATGTTGGAGCAGTCTCCGACAAAACCACCATGGTGGTCTCAACCGAAGACACCAGCTGCCTTAACTGCCTGGCTCGCTCGAGGATGTCATCATCGCAGTCTCTCCGAGACAGCAGATCCTGCGTATGCACGAACCAGCGCAGCTGCGTTGCAAAGACTGCCTCCGCCATCGCGTTGTCAACAAAAAACAAATAACGAGGAATTAGATTCTATGTCCAACAATAGCACAAAGACAGGGCAATGTTCCCTACTAATGTAGCCTTTTAATTACAATGTAGCCACAACCAAAATTAATAAGAACATAAAAAAACTTAAACGGGTTTGCAACAAGAAGCGCACTAACAAATAATGTGCAATTATTATTATTACATAGTCCCTATGCATAAATCAACCAATTTAAACCAATTTAATAATCAGAATAAATTTTAAAATTGGTTTTCAAAAATGTGCTATTATTATTGTATAAACCGTTATATAATAATCCAACCAAATTTCACATATGCCGCTGTGTAGAACAAAACAAATCTAATCGGTTCCAAAGAATTTCCAAAGAAAAAAAAAATTCAAATAAAAATGTTCCTTAATACTACATACGCCACTATGTAAACATTCATCCTCAATCATTTACCAAACAAATGTTACAAATGAATGGAACTCAAATTAGTTTCCCGAAGAAAACTACAATAAACAAAATGTTATTTAATTATACATAGGCCAAATTTACTATGTAAACAAACAATTTATAACGTAACATAACTGCAAAATTGTGAATCAAATGCCTACAATATTTAAATATGTTTTCAAAATGAAACAACAAACCAAATCAAAATTCCACAATTTTCCATGCTTTAACTTTAAATTCTCTAAATTAAGTTTTCAAACAATCAAGGAACAAACAAAATGTTTAATTATTTGGAAACCGCTAGAATCTTAAAATTCAGTTTGCACAACAAATACAACAAACATAATCAAAACATTTATTTGTTGTCACAAATTTGCACTACCCTAGCGAGACTAATTCTAAATTAAAGGTTTAAAAAACAATTTCACCGCCCCGGTGAGTTGATATGACTCAAATAAATTCAAAGCCTGTATAGCCTAAATACAACACAAGTACAATGTGTAATACAACCAACAGTTATATCCTAACTCAAATAAACACATTCTTGTTAGTAATGTATAACCAAAAAACAAATGTTTACATTGCACTATTAGGCAAGTAATTACATTCCAAATGTGTAATCAAAAACCAAATGTTTACATTGCACTATGGTATTTTTATGACTATTTTATTGTAATTATAGCAAGTTAGGTTTGACAACACTTTCCGCAGTGGAATAATCTTACATAATTAAACACATTCTAAATGCGGGACAACGGATCCAAGATAATTACCATTACACTGACCGCAGTGAGAAAATCTTACACTAGGTGCCTACTTGCTATGATCACACAATAATCACACAAAGAAAACTACATATTACATTGCATTCTAAATGCGATTTAATTCAATTTAATATGCGGTTACAAACAATCTTAACACAAACCTATTCTAAGTATTTGGTTGGTACAACTAACCAACGTTAAAACTAATAACTAATCAATTGAGGTCCGTAGACAAAACCACGCTCCTGTTTACCAAAAATTTGTTTGATATAGGTAGTCTACATCAACTCTGCTACCTTTTTACTTAAAATTAACACCTAATTATAAGAAATATAAACTAACTTACGTACTAGTCTTCAACAAAAAACAGGAAGAAACTAGAAGCCTGAATTTCAGTAACCAAGCACTGTATAAACACGGTATACTTCAAATTTCATTCAATTTGAACCAGTATGAATTAAAGACGTGAGTGGATGAAGGTGATAAGTCACAAAATTCAAATTTTGAGTAAATCGAAGTTAAAGTTTAACTTTTATTTTCTGAGATATGTCAGTACATAAGTGATTTTTATACTAAACTATGATGCAAACTTGTTTAAATTACCTAAAATATTAAGAGTATGATATCAATTAAACACTTGTAATAATATCATTATATATTTTAAAGAAAAACTGAACATAACTCCTTCTTCCATGAACAAAAGTGAACTTTTCTGTACTTTTAGCTTTTTAAAATTAGGTGTTATGGATGAGTGTGGGTAAACATTGTCTCGTTTTTTCTAAAACTAAACCATATCAATAAAAACGTAAACTAAGAACCGCCCCAAGTAATACATCAATCATCATCAATCGACTTACAGCATTTCTGTATCGTGCTGCTTACCATCAGGCAGGATGCAGTAACTATGACGAGTCAATATAAAAAAACGTTAATGCCAATATAATGCCTCTGTAATGCAATTAAACAACTATTATGAAACTATTTAAGATCTAAAGCCGTATAATTTGTGCCCAAATAATCATTACAGGTAGCCGTATAAACGTTTTTAATGCTACTATAGAACAGACTCAAAATGCGAAAACGATACAGAAATGCTGTAAGTCGATTGATGATGATTGATGTATTACTTGGGGCGGTTCTTAGTTTACGTTTTTATTGATATGGTTTAGTTTTAGAAAAAACGAGACAATGTTTACCCACACTCATCCATAACACCTAATTTTAAAAAGCTAAAAGTACAGAAAAGTTCACTTTTGTTCATGGAAGAAGGAGTTATGTTCAGTTTTTCTTTAAAATATATAATGATATTATTACAAGTGTTTAATTGATATCATACTCTTAATATTTTAGGTAATTTAAACAAGTTTGCATCATAGTTTAGTATAAAAATCACTTATGTACTGACATATCTCAGAAAATAAAAGTTAAACTTTAACTTCGATTTACTCAAAATTTGAATTTTGTGACTTATCACCTTCATCCACTCACGTCTTTAATTCATACTGGTTCAAATTGAATGAAATTTGAAGTATACCGTGTTTATACAGTGCTTGGTTACTGAAATTCAGGCTTCTAGTTTTGTATCGAACAAAACGGCCAATTCGTGCGCCCCCGCTGTGGTTTTAAAAATATAGTGACAGACGGCAGTCAGTGTCAGTGTGACACACACTCACGTTGGAACTTATGGTTAGGTTAGGAACCTTGAACGCGGGGTCGTGTGAAATTAATTTGTACTTTTGTGTAATTTAATATGTAGGGCACATGATCAGTAAATTCGGCGGACCGTAGTAATTAAGTTGTGAAACAGTATGAACTTTAATAAGTTTAAAATCAGTGATTTGTTGGTTGACCCGCACACGTGTCGTGGCGGGCTAAGTGATTGGTGCAGTGGTACGTATTTCTCTGGGGTTTGAGAGCTCTCTTGGGGTATCCAACGGGAAGTTAGGGCCTTTCCACCACCACAGCAGCCAGAGCAGTCGCCGGGGAGGCGAGCTACGTTCACCACTGCAGCCGGCGGCCGGCGAGTCCCCGGGACCTCCGCGAACAGCGCGGCGGGCGAGAGGAAGACTAGTACGTAAGTTAGTTTATATTTCTTATAATTAGGCGTTAATTTTAAGTAAAAAGGTAGCAGAGTTGATGTAGACTACCTATATCAAACAAATTTTTGGTAAACAGGAGCGTGGTTTTGTCTACGGACCTCAATTGATTAGTTATTAGTTTTAACGTTGGTTAGTTGTACCAACCAAATACTTAGAATAGGTTTGTGTTAAGATTGTTTGTAACCGCATATTAAATTGAATTAAATCGCATTTAGAATGCAATGTAATATGTAGTTTTCTTTGTGTGATTATTGTGTGATCATAGCAAGTAGGCACCTAGTGTAAGATTTTCTCACTGCGGTCAGTGTAATGGTAATTATCTTGGATCCGTTGTCCCGCATTTAGAATGTGTTTAATTATGTAAGATTATTCCACTGCGGAAAGTGTTGTCAAACCTAACTTGCTATAATTACAATAAAATAGTCATATAAATACCATAGTGCAATGTAAACATTTGGTTTTTGATTACACATTTGGAATGTAATTACTTGCCTAATAGTGCAATGTAAACATTTGTTTTTTGGTTATACATTACTAACAAGAATGTGTTTATTTGAGTTAGGATATAACTGTTGGTTGTATTACACATTGTACTTGTGTTGTATTTAGGCTATACAGGCTTTGAATTTATTTGAGTCATATCAACTCACCGGGGCGGTGAAATTGTTTTTTAAACCTTTAATTTAGAATTAGTCTCGCTAGGGTAGTGCAAATTTGTGACAACAAATAAATGTTTTGATTATGTTTGTTGTATTTGTTGTGCAAACTGAATTTTAAGATTCTAGCGGTTTCCAAATAATTAAACATTTTGTTTGTTCCTTGATTGTTTGAAAACTTAATTTAGAGAATTTAAAGTTAAAGCATGGAAAATTGTGGAATTTTGATTTGGTTTGTTGTTTCATTTTGAAAACATATTTAAATATTGTAGGCATTTGATTCACAATTTTGCAGTTATGTTACGTTATAAATTGTTTGTTTACATAGTAAATTTGGCCTATGTATAATTAAATAACATTTTGTTTATTGTAGTTTTCTTCGGGAAACTAATTTGAGTTCCATTCATTTGTAACATTTGTTTGGTAAATGATTGAGGATGAATGTTTACATAGTGGCGTATGTAGTATTAAGGAACATTTTTATTTGAATTTTTTTTTTCTTTGGAAATTCTTTGGAACCGATTAGATTTGTTTTGTTCTACACAGCGGCATATGTGAAATTTGGTTGGATTATTATATAACGGTTTATACAATAATAATAGCACATTTTTGAAAACCAATTTTAAAATTTATTCTGATTATTAAATTGGTTTAAATTGGTTGATTTATGCATAGGGACTATGTAATAATAATAATTGCACATTATTTGTTAGTGCGCTTCTTGTTGCAAACCCGTTTAAGTTTTTTTATGTTCTTATTAATTTTGGTTGTGGCTACATTGTAATTAAAAGGCTACATTAGTAGGGAACATTGCCCTGTCTTTGTGCTATTGTTGGACATAGAATCTAATTCCTCGTTATTTGTTTTTTGTTGACAACGCGATGGCGGAGGCAGTCTTTGCAACGCAGCTGCGCTGGTTCGTGCATACGCAGGATCTGCTGTCTCGGAGAGACTGCGATGATGACATCCTCGAGCGAGCCAGGCAGTTAAGGCAGCTGGTGTCTTCGGTTGAGACCACCATGGTGGTTTTGTCGGAGACTGCTCCAACATCCCACAAAAAGGTATGGTCGGCATACGAGGATGATTTTGACCAAATCATGGAGATTAATGATAATGTCGTCCAGGCGGCCTGCGACATTAAAAGGCAGTCCAGCCATCCATACGGCCACCAATGGGAGGGCCTGCGATGCCTGATGGGCTTCCTACCCATCAGTTAGGAAGTTTGGGTGGCGCTGTGGAAGAGGGGTCGTTGGTAGACGCACACGCGCGCCGATTGTTGTCGCTACCTAAGGTAGCCAATCGGGCGGACTTAAAGACGCAACTGTTAACGCCAGTCACAGTTGCGTGTACCGCGTTGCGATATTTAGGGTTGCCAGTAGCAGAGTGTTTGCTGCTACTGGTACACATTGTGTTGGACAAGATGCCAACGGACGTTCGTTCCCGGTTTGAGCGGGAAACGGCAAAGAAAGGGGGGGCTACTCTGCCGGGATTGGAGGAACTTCTAAAGTTCCTCGGCGATGAGGCGGGAGTCGTAGCGACCTCCCAGCCTGACCTGCCGCCATCAGAGGCGCAGGCTTCAATGGGACGCCAGGCGAATCCCACTGTACAGCTGCAGCCAGGACACACTACGTCGCGGCGGGCGGCGCTGACTGCAGCGGCCGGCATGGACCCGGCTTGTACACAGTGTGGCCAAACGGGTCACACTACGACGCGGTGCCAGGACCGACGAGGGCTGCGTGTAATGACGAGGCGGCGTATAGCAAGGCGCAGCGGCCTTTGCTTTGGCTATAGGCCTCAACGCCGCAGTGCATTTGGTGGACCACTCCATTTATTATTGTTGTGTGTCAACAGATCGGGAGCGGCTTCACCGACCACTCAACAGCGGTGGCAGCATTACACGGGTAGGGGTGCTCCAGCGCGGAGCGCACACCTACCAGCGGACTGGAGGCCCAGTCATGCGCGAGGCGCGCCCCCACACCGGAAGGTGAACCATGCGCAGGCGCGCAAACCCGCGCCTGCAGGTTCCCATGCCGCCGACCCGAGTGCGATTTGGGTATCCCACGGGTGGGGGCCCCGACGGTGTCACGAAGGAGGGTGCAGCCGCGCTCGAGCTATGCCGCAGCGGTTATCGTACCACCCGCGGTATCACACGGGCGGGGGCCTTCTTTGCAGATTTGGGACACGAGCAGGCCATAGCTAGCCTGCCCCTTTGCGAGAGCAAAACCACGGACGGTTTTGCTTTCTACTACGGCGGCCGTTTGAAAGATTTTAAAGAAATCTTAGATTTGAAATTTTAATTTTGTGCGACATTGTTTGGTGGCATGTTTACCGGGAGTTTGACGGGGCTAACACAAGTCACCCTCTCCTCGGTACATGCATCTGTGTGGGAATTTAATTTCGGTAACGGTAATGAATTTACCATTGTAGGTTAATAGCCTTTTACCGATTCGCCCGCAGGGATAACGACACAGACATTGGTCTAGATCGGGCAGACCCACACTTTGTCACCTGGCCCAATTGACCTACTCTTGGGCTCGGGTGTACTAGGACGGGTCCTACTAGGCACCCAGATAGCTCTGGGTCGCTCTACACTGCTGGCAGTGCCAACTATTTTGGTCTTGTTTCTATTATGTACACAGTTTGACGACTCGACTCCGCATAGTCTAGAGTCATTGCGTTTGTGTACCATTTCCATAACTATGCACAAGTTTGGGAAATTGAGAAACATCCCATGGTCTACATGGTAGCCCATGCCCATGAGGATTGTGAAGCCTTTCAATAGGCCGGTACGTCGCGGTTGACGTCTGTTGGATGTGTTACTAGGTAACCTAATTTGTAATTTTGAATATTGTTTGTTCAAAGAGCTTTATTTGTGTAGTGCTCTTTCGGTGTTTATTTTGTCACAGTAGACGTCTTCACCCGTGCAGCCGCAGACGGGGGGTCTGCCTTCGGACCGAGTCACTCAGTCTCGTCCGTTCTTGGGGGTCAGACGCAACGGGTTCTGCTGGACCTTTCTCGGTAAAACCGATCAACTTTTGCAACACTCGGGTTGTACGTAAATATTTTGTGTTTTTTTTTGTGCCTGGCTACTAAGGCCGTCCTCTTGGGAGATTCTTCGTTATCCACGGAGGTCTCCGTCGTCGCGTTGGATCGTTTCGTGTCGCGTAAGGGTCTACCTTCACTTATTCGCTCCGACAATGGCACAAAATGGCAAGGGCACGGGTGTAACTAAATGATGTTTGTAAATTTTTAGAAAATAAGCTTTGGTGAATAAGATAATTTAGCATTATTTTAATTTGGCTAATAAGATTTATTATGTTGTTGAAGGAGAATGACTTGCCCCCTTGCTTGTAGCTGGGGCAGCATTGTAAAGTTGTTTGTTGGCGAGTATGGGACTGCGGTTCGATTCCGCGATGAGCCGCAACAACTGTCTCTCCTTGTCCGATTGATTGAGCTAACGATCGGAGCCTCCCGATCGGGGCAGGGGTGTGTATCGAACAAAACGGCCAATTCGTGCGCCCCCGCTGTGGTTTTAAAAATATAGTGACAGACGGCAGTCAGTGTCAGTGTGACACACACTCACGTTGGAACTTATGGTTAGGTTAGGAACCTTGAACGCGGGGTCGTGTGAAATTAATTTGTACTTTGGTGTAATTTAATATGTAGGGCACATGATCAGTAAATTCGGCGGACAGTAGTAATTAAGTTGTGAAACAGTGTGAACTTTAATAAGTTTAAAATCAGTGATTTGTTGGTTGACCCGCACACGTGTCGTGGCGGGCTAAGTGATTGGTGCAGTGGTACGTATTTCTCTGGGGTTTGAGAGCTCTCTTGGGGTATCCAACGGGAAGTTAGGGCCTTTCCACCACCACAGCAGCCAGAGCAGTCGCCGGGGAGGCGAGCTACGTTCACCACTGCAGCCGGCGGCCGGCGAGTCCCCGGGACCTCCGCGAACAGCGCGGCGGGCGAGAGGAAGACTAGTACGTAAGTTAGTTTATATTTCTTATAATTAGGTGTTAATTTTAAGTAAAAAGGTAGCAGAGTTGATGTAGACTACCTATATCATACAAGTTTTATCCACAAAGAAGTTATAGGGGGTCGAAAATGGCCTGAACTGTTTCGACTAAAGAATAATACGGCCCTTTGACTAACAAGATTCACGATTCAATATCATTTATTTAGGTTAGGCCATGTTTAGATTACAGCACTTATGAATGTCATTATGCCATCGGTTCGTAAGTCTAACTATGGGGCGGGAGCCTTGTACTGAGAAGAACCGGCAAGAAACTCAGCAAGGGCATTTCTTTTCTCCCTTTCTTTTACAGCGTCAATTAGAGTTGAAAAATGCCCTCCCTATCATAGAAGGGCACACAGTCATATAATCAAAGGGTACGGCCGTGCCGCTTTTTTTGCTCGACTTGGCGGGGGCACTGCCGTGCCCCCAGATGATACCTGTATCTCAGTTCTATATTTTATGTTGTTTGATGTTTATTCATATAAAGATTTTATACAGTGTCTCTGGTCACCGGTGTCCGACCCGTTAGGGCACAGTAATGTGACCAATTTTATCGACAAATCCACAGTAATAAAACATTTTATCCCCTATTGTTAAAAAATTGCAGATATTTAGATATATTCTTTTACTTAGTCCGGGTGGGTTCATTTATTTAGCAATATCTACCGACGTAGAGGACCTATAAGCATAAAAGTGAATTCGTTCGACAGCATAAAGAGTAAGCAATAAGTTGACATCAAAAAGATTATCAAAAGCTCCCATTAAAAGTAGGGACACCTATTATCGGGATGAATTCGCTTTTGATAGAGTCATATTCAATTAATCATAACGCCTAGACTACTTAGTTGACTTAAAGCTAAGCTGATTTAATGCGGTTTTCAATAAAAGATAGAGCGTTAACTGAGGATGGTTTTTGTTTATATTTTGCATATATATTTTTTTAAATGGCTGAACTATGTCGTCTTTCTAAGTTAGCGTGCGCGAAAGCGCGGGCGGGCCGCTAGTAAAGTATATTAGAACGTTTATGTGTTAGTAAATGTTGGTAAACCAATAAATAAATTTTAAAAAAATAGACCACAGAGGCTAAGACACCGGTTGCCAATAGTGACTAAGACACCGGTCTCAGACCCACAGGTCCCGGGTTCGATTCCCAGCCGGGGTACATCTTTGTGACGTGTGTAAGAATTATCTTACCTACCTAATAAATGTAATAACCCCGCTACGTTTTTGAATATTCTGTGTAGGGCGGGTCCAATCTTCGAGGAAGGTAATAGTCGAGTAGGTCCTGAATAGTCAAAAATTAAAATAAAAAAATGTTTATTGCATTATTTCAATTTTATTGAAATTAGTCATTAACAGTCATTAAAATCCTACTAATATTATAAACGCGAAAGTTTGTAAGTATGGATGGATATTTGTTACTATTTCACGTAAAAACTACTGAATAGATTTGGATGGGGTCTCTATCGGATCGCCTAATTTTTTGTACGCCTAATTTGCAATGGCACCCAAACGAAAAGCCTAAAATTTTTTCGCCTAATTTCACTCTTCAGAATCGTGTTTGCCCTAATTTCACTTCGCCTAACTCTTTATCGCCACATTGTCATTTACCAAATGCGTCATTTGGCAGAATAATTCGTAATCCCTAAAGTTTACAATTCCTAAATATTAATTCGCACAAAATTAAACACATGCAGCATAACATGCAGCATGCATGCAGACATGCAGCATGCAAGCAGAAACACAGCATGCGTGCAGTATGCGTGCAGGCATGCAGCATGTAAGCGTGCAAGCAGGCATGCAGCATGCAAGCAGGCATGCAGGCATGCAGCATGCATGTAGGCATGCAGCATGCACAGTTTCCGTCACGGCTTCGGCGCTGCGGGGCTCCGGCGGTCCCACGCGAGCTTTTCGTCGCAGATGGTTTTCGCTCACCACCGAGGCTTCGGCTTGCTGGCCGGCTTCGCCGGCCAACCTCAGCCCCGGCGGCGAGCTCAACCCACCTGCTCCTTAGCTCGCGGGCCGCCTCACCCCTCCGCGCCTACGCGGGCTTATATTGCACTCTAGGGTAGGGCAGACAAGACTACGTGGAGTCGGGTTTGCAGCGATTCGCTTCTGTCAATTTATTTTCTCAATAAAATTCTATGCTTTTAGTTCAATACATTATTGGCACATTTAATTTTAGATATGCTAAAATTAGAGCTTTTATAAATTTTGCGAAATAATCGTTATGCCAAAATAAAGTTATGCCAATATAAAGTAATGCCAATATAGTTTAGGCTATTTTACATTAGACATTCTAAAATTAGGCCTTTCAATTCTTAGGCCAAACTATAATGGTGGCAAAACAATTTTTAGGCGAAACAATAATTGTACGTTTTAAGTTTAGGCCAAAACGGTTTGGCCAAACCATATTAGGACAAACAATTTTAGGCGAACCGAAGGGCACCTATTTGGATGAAATTCAGCATACAGATAATTTATAACCTGAATTAACACATAGGATACTTTTTATCCCGATATTCCCACGGGAACGGGAACCACGCGGGTGAAACCGCGAGCGGCCGCTTGTATGAAATAACACACCCAAAACCCGACCAGAAATAATGACAAGACTTACTTACTTACCCTATGAGAATGTTCATGGAAAAAAGTAAGTACATTCTATATATTCCTCATACTCGGACAGTAGGTCTGAAGTTGCCTGAGGAGTGTGTGGAAAGTAATACTTTTCAGCCCTGCACTCGAGCGCCAAACCCCGTCTCAGGAATAAATAAGCTACTTTCACCCCTAGGGTAACAATGTACTATTCAATACTATTGAGCTACTAGATAATTGATGAGGGCGAATAAGAAGTAGGTCATCTTGAAGAGAAGGAGGGCATTATTGACATTGCTAGACTAAGGCCCTCCGACATGAACATTGGTAGATAAATGATCCAGCCGATGGAGATAGTTGGTTAACAGGATGAAACGGAAATTTTAATCGCCTCTGTGGTCTAGTGGCTAAGCTACTGGTTTTAAGCCCACAGGTTCCGGGTTCAATTCTCAGCGGGGGGTACATCTTTGTGTGCTCGGTTTGGTTGGTGGAAGGGCTGTTAAGTCCGCCTGGCTAGCTTACTACTAGCTTATCTAATTCTGTCGCCATAACAACGATCTTTTTTATATGTATAGCATTGTTGTGTTCCGACAGTTTGAGATAAGATAGCCAGTTCCTCAGTGGTTGAGGATTCCGGGTGAAGCGCTTCCACCTTCGGCCTTAACGTCACTTACCATCAGGTGAGATAAAGGCCAAGCGCTTAACCGTTGTAGAATAAAAAAAAGAGAGTTACTATCCTCAGCCGTGAGGAAACGATTAGGACGAAAATAAAGAAGACAATGTATCAGTGACAGTGATGTACAGGTAGACAGATTCGCGCCAATAATCGGAAAATTCTGAGAACAGATAGGTAAATTTGTCCTAACGCCTGGAGATTTGACACCGCAACATGCACTTCCCACTATTTCATCGTTAAAAAAGTACAGTCTGTTTACTGCCCAACTGCAAGGCAAAGGCATAATGGGCGATTTTCCGAGATCAAAAAAAAAAAGAAATTGGTTCGTAAATGACTTCATAGATGGCGCTTAGCATAGATTAGTATGGCGCTTAGTAAAAGGCGGGTTCATGAATAGCACGTGTATGGCTGCGTAATATTTATTCTATTCCAAAATAGAAATAGGTTCTGGATGTCCTGAATTTAAATAGGTAAGTAAATACTATTTTTTTATTCTTTTGGTAGACAAGTAAAAGTGTAGAATTTATTACAGCCCATAAGTAGGTACGGCTTTCATAAAACGACATCTATCGAGTGTTTTTGAACTAATTTTTACTTTTTAATTTGGGCTGTCAGAAAATTGCCCATTGAAATTAAGTCATCGCTACGACTGTTGAGTGGACTGTGGAGTAATAGTTTGATTATATTTTACATTATGTATTTTCCACACACATATAATAGAAGTATGTCTGTGGTATTTTCTCAATAATTATAATCTATTTTTTATTTTAAAAAAGTAAAGATCTTTTTACCCTATTATTTAGCCTATGTACTGACCCACAACTGGGGAAAGGCGTCCATCATTGAAATGTAGTCTTACATAAATATAATCACGACCGTTTAAAACCAGCAATGAACTGTAAAACTGCAAACCTGCAATGAACAGGGTATTAAAATAAAACTGTCAGGTGACATTGACATTCGTATGTCATTCACTTATTGGTTCGGAACTCAGGGCTGCGTTCCGTGGCTTCACTCGAATGCACTCGAGCGCACTCCGGCGCGCGCTCTACCCGTTCCGTGGCTTGGTGAAATTTTAGTCTGACGGCTGTCAGAGCGTAGTTTCATCCGTTCTGTGGCTCAGAGCGCAGCAATAATATTGTATAAAAGTGAAAAATATGTAGACAAAAGAAGAGTTTTCTCTCGTTTTGGACAGGAATACTTCAGAAGAGGTTATAAAAACAACTCGATCGTTCCGTGGCTCAGTTGCAACTCAAACGAGTTAAACTTTAACCAAACAGCTACACCCAGAACGACGGAACGCACTCCAGAACAATAATTATAGCATAGAAACCACGCTAAAATAGCAAGCAAAGACATATATTCATCCTTCTTCTTCTTACGAGTCATGCTAATGAGTTAGAATGAGATGGAGAATGTTTGACTTGTCCTAATTTGTGTAGGTGGTCACTAGTTTATTCCACACTAGGGACGTCATTTTTCGGCATTTTATATCGACAAAACAAAATTAAATATTGAACATGTAAATAAATATGAAGGCGAAGGATAAGCGCGCCGTCAATTTATTTCATTTTATTGTTAAAGTACGTTTCCAGGGCAGGCGAAAAAGCCGACAATGACTGAAGTATTATGTTAGCATCGAGAAGACAGAATTTGTATTGCTTTCCATGCACTATTGTCATTCTGTATATTTCGTTGCGTTTCACTACACGCACTACATTACTCACAAAATGCACTTCCACGAGAAAATGATACAGAATGACACAAGTGTATGGCGAGCGATACAAATCCTGTCTTCCGACGCTAACATAATAATTCGGTCATTGTCGGCTTTTTCGCTTGCCTTGGAAACGATATAAACTAAATCAGACAAATTAAATAAAAAAACTACGTTATGGCGAACAAGAAAAACACCTTCAATATTATATTGAATCACTGTAGGTACAGCTGCGTCAGATCGACCTACCCAAATCTGTTAAAATATCAAAATCGATATTGAACTCTATGACTACAACATTAGGTTGAGATTCGGTTGCAGGTATTTCACAGATAAGTAGGTCGCAGAGTAGGTAGGGTAGGGCGATATGACGCTATCTGTACAGCCAGCGTCACATCTATCCTTGTATGTAAAATTCCCGCAACCAAATTTCATTATAATATCAATCAAGTAGAGTTCAATATCGATTGGAATATTTTGTCGGATTTGGGTAGGTCGATCAGTGTACACAACTTTTCGTTCTATTGTTAGGCCAAAAAATTGTGAACGGTAAAAAGTGATCACTTTTGAATTCAACAAGTTTTGCGAGTTAATAACGAAAAGCAGTGTACAGTCAGTGTATACTCCTTGGTCGAGTGGTTTGTACACCGGTTTCCATGGTGTCGCCATCTCTGAGGTCCCGGGTTCGATCCCCGGTCGGGTCAATCTAGAAATTATAGTTTTCTAAATGGTCTCGGGTCTGGGTGTTTTCTATGTATAATAAGTATTATTTAAGTATTTTAAGTATGTTTATCCGTTGTCTAGTAACCATTTAACGAGTTTCTTCGAAGCTTCTCTTGGGCTAGATAATTGGTGTGAGTGTAGGAAAGTTTAGTTTTTTTTTAGTTTAGTGTCACATCGGCCTACCCTTATCCACAGAATAAATAATAGTACTACGTACAGAAGTTGCACTCCTTTGAGGTTGAAGAAAGCCGCTGTTTTAATAACCTACAAAATTAAATAGGCACCGTGTGCATTCAAAATAGCACCTTATCGCTCTACGCGGAGAGTAATTAATACTTTGTGGTGCGTTTCGTACCGAACGTACCTACGCCGTCGACTCGTGTGTTAGGGATGACAGCAAATAGACTATATAAACATATCTACGCAACCTTAGTAAGTAATTTATTCTGTGATTGCACACCAAGTAAAATGTAGTTCTGTAAGTTACTTACTTGTTTACCTTTTTACCTATTTACCTATTTAACAAACAAGCACTCAAAGTCTTAGAAACAAGCAAACACTGCACGATATGACGAGTTGAAGATATAACGAAAACAAAACGGAAACCACATTTTATTACGTTATATAAATTCTATTACCTACATCATGTTAAGTACTGGCGATTTTAATTCTTACGAACTCACTATAAATATAAATTACGCAGGTAGGTTAGGTGCCTTCTACATCACAACAGTCACAGACAGCACACACAGATCACAAACTCAAGATCGCATGGCAAAATAATTTACATAAATAATTAATGACATACCTACCTACCTTTACTTTCGTATTACCTATTTGTTCTGAAAACAAACTTAATTTTAAAATAAATAAAATATAGTTATAGGCTTAGAATAATAACTCTAAGATTATAGGTACCTTCCAGAATCTTACAGTATCGAAAAAAAAGATAACTTCGAATCTCTCTGTTTATTTCGACAGCCTTTCACACAACAATTATTATTGTTGCATTACACCATTGTTACGGAACTTGTAGATTAGGCTCGTATTCTAAAACCAAACTCACACTCAAATCTCTGCTTGAGTACAGTTAGAAAGGGATGGTGCTTTACATCGCATATATCGCCATCCCTTTCTAACTATACATCGCATATATCGCCATCCCTTTCTAACTATACTCAAGCAGAGATTTGAGTGTGAGTTTGGTTTGAGAATACGAGCCTAAATAATATCGGAGAGGTAGTTATTTTCAAACAAATCGAAATTACGATCCGAGACCACTTCAAACTATGCCTGCGGGCTGTGCGTGTGCTCGAAAGCGCGTCCCTGACCGATTTACAACGCCGCGTTGTCGCGCGCTGTAGGTGCATTTCGTGGTAGGTATGACGGAGTGCAAGATGCCTGCCTTATCTGTCAAATTAACTAGATGGATATTGGACTTTATGCTTTGAACGTACATCTGAAAACTGTACAGGAAAATATAAATATGAAGGATTATTAATGAAATAAAAACTTATAAATAAATATTTAAAACATCTTTATTAAATCACTGCCTCTTAAATAAGAAGGTTTTGGTTAAAAAGCACAAGCTACATAATTTGTCACGAGGCGCACATTCCTGTAATTCCTGTTTGGTATTCGTATTGTCGAATATAACTTAGGTACGGCTTTTATCAATAGGATTCTGTGCTTGTCATCGAAACTTTGTTCTAGAGAATGATTAACAAGATTGCTCTTCAACAGTTCAACAGTTTTCTTAGGTATTACCTTAGATTCAAAAATACAGTGGTACCCTCATATTAGCACCCTTGCGGGGAGACTTAGTTCAGCTGCTTATGCTGTTAGGAAAATTAGGCATTTTACAGACGTGGAAACTGCTCGATTAGTCTATTTTAGTTACTTTCACAGTGTTATGTCCTATGGTATACTACTTTGGGGTAAAGCAGCAGATATAGAAACCATTTTCATTTTACAGAAAAGAGCAATAAGGTCCATATATAACCTAGGATCACGTGACTCCCTTAAGGAGCTGTTTAAAGAAATAAATATTCTTACAGTTGCATCACAATTTATTTATAACTGTATTGTTTACGTGCGTCAAAACATTACTCATTTCAAAAAAAATTGCGATATACACAAACTAAATACTAGAAATAAGAATAAACTTGTAATTCCTAAATTTCGACTTCAGAAAGTTTATGGATCATTTATGGGACAAAGTGTCATAATTTACAATAAAATCCCGAACGATGTTATAATTTTGCCCTTTGACAAATTTAAGACACATGTTAAGGACAGACTTTTAGAAAAGGGCTATTACACTGTAAGCGATTACATCAATGACAAAAATGCATGGAATTAACATTCCTCTAGTTTCGCATACATTGTTCTAATGCGTTCATAGTGCCCGAGTAAAACTTGTAGATTCACTTTTGTTTTTATCTTTTATTTTATATAATTGTTTTATGACTATTGACTGTATAATTTGGTAACGACATATTGTTTTGTAAATGTCGTTACCTCTATATTATTATAAAGCTGTGGAGTTTGTTGTGCCCGTTCTTCTTCACAGCTAAAAGACTTCCTGAATGGGTGGGGTGGGTGGGTGGGTTCCTGTGCCTATCCATCCATCCATATAAAAAAAAAATTGACGATTCAAAACGCTTAATTTAAGCTTACTGAATAAAGTTATTTTGATTTTGATTTTGATTTTGATTTTGATTTTGATTTTGCTCAAAATGCTTGTTGGTACAAATGTGTCGCAGACATTGTTCATGATTGATTGATCGTAAAATGTTTGGAACATTTATGACTGCGTTTATTCCATATCAAATTTAGACTTCTTACACGCCGGCCGTAGCCATACGTTATTTATATTATCATTTTTTGGAAACCTGTAACCAAAATGTAGAATGTTTTAAATTAGTGATAAGCAGATAAATGGTAGTAGTAGTAATCAATAAGACCATTCAATTATGTATATTTTTTAAATTATCATTAGGTAGGTACTTTTAAAGTTATATTTTATTAATATCATGATAAGGGTAAAACATGTTGTAAATGAGGCGTATACATATATCATAATTTAAAGATAGATGTGCCAACCACTTACACAAAATACTGATTTATCGATAAGTATAGAAATGCACGTCACTAGGCGAAAAAACATAACCTTCCACATTTGAACAAAATTTCATTGATAAATGCCTTATATCAGCACAGAACTGGACACGATGACTATTTAGACAAACTATTAGTGTGTTTTAATAAATTCATGCCATTAATTATGTTTAGGTAAAACGAAAACAGTCTGAACTCACCGATAAAAGGTTATTGTCTCTTGATTATTTTATTTTCTTATAAGGGATTTACAGCCCTTAATCACACAAGACATTTTGTCACACGTAACGCTTATATATCACTAACAATGCTATGGCTAGTTTATGAGTTTCTTCGGAAGAATATCTTGCAAATAATTAAATTTATCTGAGAGGAGCTACAACTTAGCGTGAAAATAATCCGTCATTATAATGTAACCAAGTTAGGTTGCCAGTTATTTACACAGCAACAAAAAGAAAATAACGCACAGACATTATAATAGAAATAACGACACATTTAATCTGATGGTGATAAAAAGACATCCAATTACATCCGTTTGACTTATTTACCTTGTGACAACCTAGAAAAAATAGAAACGAATGTGGATTATAGGTTTCATTCACTCTCGTTACAGAATTAAATGAAGTCATATGTGTAAGATAGCTGTTGTCTAGCTCTTCTTTTAGCGTGGTTGTTGTTTTATTTTCTAAAATTTGTGTTTTTTTGAACATTAATGTGAAATAATAGTGGATTATTAACCGTTAGGTGTTTGTGAACGTGCATGAGTGTTGGCAAATGAAACAAAACAGTGCAACATCACTTTTCAAATTCTTTCAAGAAGTCCGCGTGAGATCTCAGTAAAGTTCCACATCTTTACTGAGGACTCAAGGGGTTTGGGGAATATCATTTATCATTCATCATCTTAATCACCACCACTCATCGTCATCTAGGAGAAAAAATAAATAAAATACTAATTACTAGGCAGTATGGTCTCTGACTTTAGCCTGTTCCTTCACGGAACAAATATTTATAAAAATAAAAATATCTATGGTATGACATGACATCTCAGAACAATGTTCTGGCATGACATCTCGGACCATTTGGTCCGAGCATGACATGGTCGCTGTCGCTGTGCTGTGCAGTGTGACCATTTGTCGCATATTTTGCCATTTGAACAGATTTGGCACTTAAATTTTAATGGGCGATTTTCTGACAGCCCAAATTAAAAAGTAAAAATTAGTTCAAAAACACCCGATAGATGTCGTTTTATAAAAGCCGGCCACCAGCCGTACCTACTTAAGGGCTGTAATAAATTCTACACTTTTACTTGTCTACCAAAAGAATAAAAAAATAGTAAGTCCTTACCTATTTATATTCAGGACATCCAGAACCTTTCTATTTTGGAATAGAATAAATATTACGCAGCCATACACGTGCTCTTCATGAACCCGCCTTTTACCATACTAATCTATGCTAAGCGCCATCTATGAAGTCATTTACGAACCAATTTCTTTTTTTTTATGATCTCGGAAAATCGCCCATTGTGGCAGACTATGCTGACGATTCAAAAAGTGGCAGAATTTGGCAGATTTCAAGGAAATGTTGCGACGAGCTTTTTTTTGACAATCATTTCAATAATGTTAAATTGTAATTCAAAAAAGTGGCAGAATTTGGCAGATTTCTAAGAAAGATTTTTGGCCAGTGTCGGGCAGATTCGCCAATTTTGAGATGGTCACACTGGTGCTGTGACAGACTGACAGTGTCTGTGAGTAGGGATGTTATACGTACCATAAATATGGTACACGTACCATAATTCAGGCCTTCGTACCATGAACCATAGTACTTCCATTATGGTACGCAAAAGTACAATAATTTTGACATCGACTTTTAAAACCTCCGATTAAAACATAAAATTCCCCGTTATTGATGTAACACACACACACACCTACATTCAAAACTTATGAAACTTTAATAATATTCAAGAATTGGCAGTAAGGATTAATGTCTTCGCCTGTCCTACAAAAGGTCGAAATTTTTTTTACTACAACAAGGAAGGCGATTCTTTTAAAAAATATCTATTTTTAAATCGATTCCAATCGAAATCTAATAAATCGATTCAGAAAAAATCGAGTCTCAAAAATCTATTTAATTTACAGTTTGTATTTACAATACACATCCAAGTTTACAAACGTAACTTTTTTTTAATTGCTTTTATTTAAGTATTATTTAGGAAAAGGTGAAGAAAATAAAGCACACTGCTATTTCGTGAGTTTTTGAGTAATTTAGTGAAAAACTTTTATTTCTTTACATGTGTTTTTACATTTTTTCTGTACATATTTGGGGGTTAAAGTTACTTACTCGCGTCCGTAGGTTTAGTGGAGCCACGCTGCGTTGCAGCACGCATTGGGCCGGCTCGCCCGGCGTAATACCACCCTTTCACTAATATCCGGCGTGAAATAACAGCACCAAGTGTGCTGTTGTGTTTCGTCCGGCCAGTGAAGGTTCTGGAGGCCCTTCCCCCCCCCCCCCCGCCCTCTCAATTCCTATTCCTTCCTAAAACTTCCTAAAACTTATTCCTTCATTAAAGGCAACGCATTTGCGATTCCTTTAGTGTTGCGGGTGTCCATGGGCGGCGGAGATTACTCTCCATCAGGTGACCCGCCAGCTCGTTTACCTCCTTCTATTATAAAAAAAAATGTGTTTGAGTACATTTAAGTAACTATATATCATAAGGTCCTTAACAAAACAGAACAAATCGAATTTCGATTTTTTTTTAAATATTGAGTCGCTGGATCTATTCAGTACCTACTACTTGATTCAAAAAACATTATTTTGGTCGCATGTAATCGATTTTTGATTAATCGATCTTAAATAAAAAAAAATTATATTAGGTACATGTCCTAACCGAGTTACCTACTAAAAAAATGTGTTAGTAGGTTTATTTATCTCAGACGAATTATTATCCGTGTACCATGATTTTTTAAGTACCTTAATTTTGACAGGTAGGTGTCATAATTTTTGAGTTGCCTCCTAACATCCCTGTCTGTGAGTGAGTCTGTGTCTGTCTCATACAGGGTACACAATCTTAGAACTAGCAAGCGGTAATATTTAATATAATAAGTATAAAATTGAGAAGAACATCACAACGTTTGAACTTGCTCAATAAAACATGATTTTTAATTTAACAGGGTTATATGATCCAAAATCTACAAAACTCGTACATAGATGGCAGGACTCGTCATATTTTAGTCACGTAGTTTACAGGTTGACCGCAAGATGGCGTTGTAACTGCGCCTAATGAATGATAGATTGGGTTACCAGTATTGTGTGTATTTAAGAGTATTAGTAGCTTTATCATACCTATTGGCACCGTTAATCGACTCCTAAATCCTGTAGTGACATTACTTATTTTAACTTTAAATCAATTAAACACTCCCTGGCTACTTCATATAAGTACATCTAATTTAATTATAAATTAAGATGTGAAAATAGACTATAAAGCAAAATTAGAAAAAGTAATCACAAAAATATTTCTAACTATTTGGTTAAGTTTTGTTGTTATGTGTTAGCTTGCAACATTACAAGCAATTTGTTAGCCGCCGGCGCCGGTTTTGCCAAGTATTTCTTTCTGTCTATAATTTTGTTTGTTTTAATTGGTTTTGTTTATTAATGTTTTTAAAGTACTTCTTACCTAAGTCCGTTGAGATAAGACTTGATCTTGTGAATAATTGTTGTTTTTGTGTTTTCATAATGTCTATAGTGTGTTGCGTACCTACCTGGATGTTCAAACAGTGCAGGTATTTATTTATTCGTATCTAAAAACTGTTTTGTGCACACTTGATCAAAATCATATAGAGTAACTTATCGTATAACCACCCTACCTAACCTACTCTTACCTTATTTCAGGATTGGAGGATGTTTTACACAAGTTTCTGAATCCGGCAAAGAACAAGGACAGGACAGTTTTAATACTTGGGTCTATTCCGTTGGTAATACCGCCGTGTATGCCATATAAGCGTGTCGAAGAAAGTACTGGTGGCGTAATAATTTACTCGACAATATTGGTACTCTACCAACGAAAAATATCGTCAGTTTACAGCAGATAAACCTATGCACTAGTCTGTACTTTTAAGTTTAGCACAACTCATTATTAATAACTAGAGATGTTTGTCTGAAAACCCAGCAGGCATTCTAGTGATTAGGCCTCGGACTGCTTCACCCATAAATGTATAAATCCCGCTATGGGCATATTTTTGTTTGATGAGCAAAAGCATCTGTAACTGTGGATGTGATGTTAATAAGGATAATAATATTGTAAACTGTACATAGCTAAAGCATTTAATTATTATCCATGGATTTACAATCACCCCCACGTAATAAATAATAACAACTACGCTGATAAATGATTTTATTTTTTAAACTGTATGTAAATTTCTAAACATATAATAGTAATAGTTTGAAGTGCATTATTATAATTTCAGGTTTGTCATTCCCAACATCCACCCTAAGTGACAGAAGACCTCTGAGATCAATTCAAAATATTTTGGAAGCATCATCTTGAAAAGGTATTTTTAATCTTGTTGTTGCCGTCAGTCTTACCAGCCTCTTTTTTATAGAAATTATGATTTGATATATATGTATGTATAATTCATACTTACATACACAACTATTATCCCCAAAGTCTAGCTAGGCAAGAGGGACTGCGAAGCAGTGCTGCCATCATAGTCCATGTTTCATCAAGTTATAACTGCACATGTGTTCAGCGTGACAGGTGGTGAGCCCATCACCGCTTTATGCTGTTGGAAGTATGTGTAGTCTTTAGTCCGTTAGTCGCCTTTTACGACACCCAAGGGAAGAGAGGAGATGGTAGTATTCTTTTAGTAAACCGTACCCTGTTACTAATAAACATTGATTAAAGTTACATTTAGGATTAAATTGACGCTGTCTCTATCTTCCTGCTTTAACAAAAACGAGACAGCGTCACTTTAAACCGAGGTGTAACATTTGGCCATTTTTATTAATAAAACGGATAGTGTGTAAAACATAGTAACTTATATAAAATTATTTTTTGCAGGTCCGGAAACTCCAGAGATTCATTCTCATTGTACTGCTGTAGATTCTCAAATGGTGGAAAATGTAAAATATTAAATAATATGAGAGATTGTGATGATGACGATGATATGTTAAAAATAAAGGCAAAGAAGGATTATGTAAGATGTTTTAAAAGAAAAAATAATGATGTTGTTAAATATTGTGTTTTATTTCTATAATTTACTACTGGGGCTGAATTTTCATTCCTCTGTTATGATTTAACCAGGGGCCCAAGTCTGCTAATTTACGAATGGCATAATTGAATCGTAATTGTATCGCATTGTAATTGTTTGACACATTTGGTATTCGTAAATGAGTAAGAGAATACCAAATGTATCAAACAATTACAATGCGATCCAATTGCAATTCAATTATGCCATTCGTAAATTAGCAGACTTGGGCCCCAGAGGAAAAAACTGAGATCAAACAGAAAATATCAGAATTCTCTGGTTAAATCGACAGAGGAATGAAAATCGGCCTTAACTTTCAAGTAAATACCTAGATACCTATATGTAGCTATGTATACGGGGATATTAGTTCCAAAACTCCTTGTCGGAGGGCGCCACTTTGTCGTTTCCTATTTTCACGGCTGAGTTAGGTCTTTATTACATATATATTATATAGTACTCTATGGTCTCATAGATAAAGGTTTTACTGGTCTGTCTGTCTACTCTTTGCAGTGTTGCCGGTGCGGATCTTTTGTTCCGATTTCGGAACTTAGAAGCCCTTGGCGGAACTTTAGCGGAACATCAACTTTGTCGGAACTTTTCGAAACTTTTGACCCAAGCCTCAAAATTAGTATAAAAGAACAGGCTGTATGGCTCCAGATTCTGTGCATAGACTTTATAGACTAAAAACGAACTTCACGCACGATTAAAAGTCGCATGAAGTGAGGCGCTGGTGCTCCCTTTGCTTGCCAACATCCCGCTATGGGTTGATAATTATCTAGGGTACCGATTACCAAGAACCCGTGGCGGGTTCACGCAATTTTGGGTTCGGTTTTTATAATGTATTAAATACAATAGAGCATATTTTACCATGTTCCCTGCACTAACGTCATATAAAGAAAGAAGCCAGCGATTTATACCTTTTTCACTCTAGTACGCGTCCATTGAACTTTACAGCGGGAAATTCAAAATTAGTGTTTGTTTTTTTTCGCGCGGTTTATCTCGGCACGTTGACTTTTTAGATAAATATTATAGTCTTTTTACAATTAAAATATCATAATGTTATTGTTTTCTGTAAATATAGTTAATGCACTATCGAATGATAGTAAAATACTTTGTTCACAATGCATCACAGACGTATAATACGTCTGTGCAATGCATAAATATATATTTTTTAAATATTTTGCGTCAAAAAAGTTCTCTTTAGTATTTATACGCATATGGCTTACGTACACCGTTAACTAGATATTTTAATAGATTATTTCATTAAAATACCATAAATATTCAGTTTTGTACATGTTTTCAAACAAGAAATAGCTCAATTGTTGCATGCGGCAGCGGCAGCGGCATCGCGAAAAAAAATCTGGCAGCAGAAGGGGTGGTGTGTTTTCATGGCTGTTTTATTTTTCAGATTATTTGGAAATGGGCGATTTTCTGACAGCCCAAATTAAAAAGTAAAAATTAGTTCAAAAACACTCGATAGATGTCGTTTTATGAAAGCCGTACCTACCTAAGGGCTGTAATAAATTCTACACTTTTACTTGTCTACCAAAAGAATAAAAAAATATCAAGTAATTACCTATTTATATTCAGGACATCCAGAACCTATTTCTATTTTGGAATAGAATAAATAAAGAAAAATTACGCAGCCATACACGTGCTCTTCATGAACTCGCCTTTTACCATGCGCCATACTAATCTATGCTAAGCTATTCTTTTTTTTTTGATCTCGGAAAATCGCCCATTGTACCAACTTTATGAATCAAAGTAAAAATGCAAATATAGGTATGTAATACAGAAATAGTTTGATTTTTCCAATCTTTTTTTTTATTTTCACTCAGGCGGAACTTTTCGGAACTTTTCAGATGAGAAATAGGAATAAATCGTAACATGCTGCCGGCAACACTGGCTCTTTGGTCTGGCTGTCATTATTGGGTTGTTCGTCACGAAATTTTACGAATTCTTTGTGTTGCAATGCAAGTGATGGACTAAAATACTCGAAAATAAATGGCTTTTTATTTTAAAACCAATTTCCCTTGTATAAAATTCTAACTCTTCAAAAGTACAATAAAATTTAAACGCCCCTATAATAAGACAGAATTTTCACACAATTCAATACAGTTGCAGTTGGAATGGAAACTAATTTCAGTGCAACGACGAGACGAGTAACATCAGCTGTGGAAGGGTACAAATGAGGTACGGTTGAATAGCGGGTGTGTTGTGTTCTAATACCGAACAGTGCGAGGGGACATAGTTGGAGTTGGTCGCTGATCGACGGGTTTCATGTGCGCGTGACGGTGACATGAGCACAAACAACAAGCGGCGTGGAGCTAGCAGTTCCAGTTGTTCTGTGTCTGGAGTGCCCGCTCTCGTGAACGTCCCCACCGCGATGTCGGCCGATCTAGCCTCTCTGTTCGAGTGCCCGGTTTGTTTCGACTATGTCTTGCCCCCAATCCTGCAGTGCCAGAGCGGGCACCTCGTGTGCTCCAGCTGCCGGCCCAAGCTATCGTGCTGCCCCACCTGTCGTGGACCACTCGGCAACATACGGAACCTTGCTATGGAAAAAGTTGCTAGCAATGTCATGTTTCCATGCAAACATTCGAATACAGGCTGCACCGTCACTCTCGTGCACACTGAGAAAGCTGAACATGAAGAAGCATGTGAATTCAGACCGTATTCATGTCCATGTCCTGGCGCATCATGCAAGTGGCAAGGAGGTCTGGACCAAGTGATGCCACACCTCATGATGTCTCATAAGAGCATCACAACACTACAAGGTGAAGATATTGTGTTTCTGGCTACCGATATAAACCTACCGGGTGCGGTCGACTGGGTTATGATGCAGTCCTGTTTTAACCATCACTTTATGTTAGTCCTTGAGAAACAAGAGAAGTTTGATGGTCACCAGCAATTCTTTGCTATTGTACAACTTATAGGTTCACGCAAAGAAGCAGAAAATTTTGCATATCGATTGGAATTAAATGGACATCGTCGACGTCTTACCTGGGAAGCGATGCCCCGCTCTATTCACGAAGGAGTGTCATCAGCTATAATGAACTCTGACTGTCTCGTTTTTGACACTTCACTTGCACAGCTGTTTGCTGACAATGGGAATCTTGGAATCAATGTCACAATATCCATTGCCTAATTAACATGCCAAACTGCCACTAGTAGACCATGGGCATTCGTTGATAATGGAGTAATAATTAATTATATTAACACACCAATGCAAAGTCGACTTCAATGCAAATGCAAATCTGTGTACTAAACAAAGTATTACAAATCACATAATATAAAAGTAAATTCAAATTTTGTTACTATTTGTAATGATTGCAAATAATTTTTTTGACTTTGACATTTTTTGTAATTACTATTAATTAATCAACAGTAAAATAAGCCAAAAATATATAATTTCTTTTGATGATTGTTTGTATGTACATGTGTGTTCATTCTTAGTCTTAAGTAGAGAAAGATAAAATTCTTCCAGTGTGTAACATCACTATGGAATGCCTTGTAAACATAGTTTATAAAATAAATTATGACCTCTCAGAAGAGAAAGTGATTATTTTATTCCAAACAATGAACAAATATTTGTACTAACATTAATCATATTATGTATATAGATGCATGAAAAAAATACCTAAATTTAAGATTTTGAGCAATATAGTGTTGTTGCTTAATGAAAATATTTACTGAGTGTGTAATTTAAAAGGAGACACCTTAGTACAAAGTGATTGTTCAACTTGCCTCAACAACTTTACCTGCATTACACTATGATTTGTGGAATGAGGTGGCAAAAGCCAAATCGGTTTTGGAAGTTCTGCATAAACTATAGCAGTTGTGTATGTTAAAGTTAGCAATTTGTCCACGACACAACGTTGCACATGTAGCAGGAGGTTGATATAGGAACTTGTACCAAAGTAGAAAACAAAAATCCATGTGCTGAAGTTGATGTATGAATTTGTATAACACTACAGACAATCGCAGGTAATCAGTCAATGACTACTGACATGTTGAGATATGGTTAGAATGAAATATTATAGAGTATCTTTTTATGAACTTTAGAATACAAGAACAGCATTTGGTTTGATTGAACAAACCAGTTGCATCTCCGAACAATAGCTCCAATGTACATAAATTAACCAGTTTTCTCTATTGTTTGACTGAATATTGTTTTAGTTTTAATGTTGGCATCATTTTATTTATAACAACACCCATGTTACTTAATTGAATTATAGTTTTAATTTCCTTATTCCTGTATTCTACTTTAAATCAACATATGAATCTGTTGGGACTTTATTAATGTCCAACTTTTTATGATACCTTTCTATACACCTACCTTAGGCATAAAGCTGGTTCAATTTATGAAATTGCTAGAATAAAAATTTTGTAATGTACATATTGTGGTTTTATTGATATATTGTACCATATTATTCGTATTGATATTTCGTGGATAATAAATTAACAACACTACAGCTAACTGTCCGGCAGTCTTATTGTATAACTTCAACATCTATCGCAATTCGCAATACCTTTCAAGTGGAAGTAGATGGCTTCCCTAGTTTGATTATATTAAAATTTGTTATAAATAAGCAATATAACAAGAGAGCTAAGATGGTTTGGTCATGTAGAGGATGAAAAATAATCATTAAAAAGGCGCATGACGCGAGAGCGAATGCGATATCCCCTCCTTATTCACTAAGTTTTATTTGTACTGGCACCTTGAGATATATGCAAGAAGTGCCAGACGTCCCTGCGCCAGCAAAATACTCGCGCAGGAGACCATCTGCGTTAAGTCTTGACGCCAAATTAGTGCCCGCCGAAGCGCGCTCTTCAAGCGAATGGGATAGTTGGAAGAGGAAGAAAGACCTCAGCGAACGTACCCACTCACAGACGGTGACGTTCTCGTTAAAGGTCAGGTCAAGAGTACCCTAAGCCGACGAACTTAAAGAGCGTTATGAGAGTACGTGAAGCAAAGGATGTGTCAGGATCATAGCAGATGGAAGCTGTTGTCTCTGCCTACCCCTCCGGGAAGCGGCCGTGATGTATGATGTATGGTCACGAGCAAAAATATGTAAACCATTGTAACTCCTAATACCATGGAATAAGAGTGAAAATGTATACATATTGGTGCTCGTGACTGTACACACGGCGTCAGATCAACCTACCTTAATCTGTCAAATTTCTCCAATGTATATTGATCCTTATTGTCAAACAATAAAGTTCAAACGTTCTGTGGTTCAAAATTGATTGTAGAAATTTGACAGTTTTGGGTAGGTTGATCTGACGCCGTGTGTACAAAAGAGGGGGGCAGAATTTAATAATACATAACCTGTATTCTGGCTGCCGCAAAACTAGACACACTAGAATTTTAATCCTTAGTAGCGTAGATCTATCAAAAGTAGTAATTACCGGTTGTCGTCGAAAGATGGTAGTCGTCAAAACCCACCAACCCGCATTGGGCCAGCGTGGTGGGTTGTGGCCCAGCCTCGCCATGTGGGAAGAGCGGTGCCCAGCAGTGGGACGTTTTTTACGTTAATAACGCTCAAATGAACGCAGCCGCCCCCATTGCGGAGTACGTGGGTTTGATTCCCACCTGAGGCGGTCAACTTTTTCCAACGTTTCAATACCTTTGGGATAATTAGGTGTTCGGTTTTTACATAGTTCAATGTTTTGAGTCAAGTGGTGATTGTTTGTTTAATTTTCGAAAGGGGAAGAAGGACAAAACTATTTATTTTATTACTTAAGAGGCCTATTACATTTTGAATGTGATTTTTGCGTAAAATGCCCATTTTCACATTTTGTAGTAATTTTGCAGTTGTTTTTATCGTTTTTATCGAAATAGGATAATAAATTTGTGCATAATATTACAAATCTCCATTCTGTGAGCACAAATTGAATTCGGACGGCCGGCGCATCGCATTTTGTAGTAATTTTGCAGTTGTATTTATCGTTTTTATCGAAATAGGATAATAAATTCATTATAAAATCTTTATTCCTCATGAAGTAACAATTTCTCTGGTATAAATTTTGCTCAATAATATTATCGTAGATAGGAGATATTCACAGTTAACTTATAGCAATTTTCGAAGTTTTTTGGTTTAGAATAAGATTTTTTTTCTATATAAAATTAATGATATCTAAAATTTCCGAGACCGCTACGCACTATTCGACTATATAAGAGACAACATTATAATTATTTTATTTCACTTGTTCAGAACAGTAGTTCAATCGATGAGCTCAAAAAAGTGCCTTCGCGCACTTTATAAAAATCTTTCTCTGCAATTTTGGGTTTAATTAAAAAGTTAAGCAAAATTTACAAAAAGCGAGGCCGCTACGCACTATTCCAATAGCTATTCTACACTATTCAATAAGTCATAATTGTTAATGTATTTTTGTTTCTGAGATCCATAACGCCAAAATTGACCAATTTACGCAAAAATCACAGTCGAGATGTAATAGGCCTCTTAAGGGGATCCTGCACGAAACTGTAAAAATTTACGTATTTTTAAGTTCCTTTTACTATGCGCTGAATTAGTTAAATGCATTAAAAGAACTTAAGTAAGTTAGCCTGATCATTGCACAAGGTCGTGGCCTTGTTGAAATTTGAAACAAATTAATTAAACAATAACAAACAATACATAAATCGAATGACTCCTAAAACATTTTTTTTCGACAACTTTCTTAATTTTACGCATGAAACAATAATTCTTACACGAAAATATTTGTACTTATTGATATTTCGCAGGTCGCCCCCATCTTAATAAAGTAAATTTTAATTCCTAACACAAGCGCGTGATGGTTTTGTAGAACAGTTCTAATTTTAAATATCAATATGATTGATTTTGCTTTGAAGTTCATTACGAGACTTGTCAGGTTTTGCGATCGCGCGGCACTCTCTCCTACGTAACAACCGAGAAAGCATAAGAAATAACGGGAATGACATACATACCTACATATAATTAAGACTTTTATCCCCGAAGGGTTAGTCGGAGAGGCAGTAAGAACAACAAAAGCAGTCAGAGGACTGTAGTCCACTTTTCACCAAATAGTGACTGCACATGTTCTCAGCGTGGCAGGTGGTGAGCCCATCGCCGTTGTATGCTGTTGGAAGTATGTGCAGTCTTTAGTCCGTTACTGACGGGAACGAGTTTAATAAAAAAATGGTAAATGACAAACGGTGATATCCTTTGCTTTCCTTGCAGTTAATCGGGGTTGAGGAGCTCGATGGCGCAGCGGCTAGCGCGTTCGGCTTGCTAAGCCACTTTCGCAATGCCGGGTTGCTGGATGGGTGACCAAATTAAAAACATCTCGAGCTCCTCCGTGCTTCGGAAGGCACGTTAAGCCGTTGGTCCCGGTTGTTGTCGTAAGATGACAGTCGTAAAAACCCACCAACCTGCATTGGGCCAGCGTGGTGGGTCATGACCCAATATCCCCAAGTACTATTGTCCACGTGGGAAGCCTGTGCCCAGTAGTGGAACGTTAATAGGCTAATGATGATGATGATGAATCGGGGTGGTATGGCAATGCTAACTATCTTGCGCGTGATAGGAATCTGAAGTCAGTATACACACCTTCCTCCGCTTCTCAACATTAGAAGAGTCAGCTTCCACCTTCCGCCTTTTCGTCATTTTAAATTAGGTGACTTAGGCCCAAAGGGAAACCTTTATGGAATTAAAAAAAGCCGCAAAAATGGTTGATGTACTACAAGAAGATTCTTGCATACCATGTGATTGTTTCTTTACTCATGCTTTTTTCTTTCTCTGATAACTTGTTGAAAGACAAAAACAACATTGAGCGTAACTGTAAGTATATTTATTTTATTTTATAATGTAAACCTTGCACTTATGAATAATTATCAGTTATAAACAACAAAATAAATAATGTAATATTTTTAAATTGATCAGACAATCTTAAAAATAATAGTGACCACAATAAATTTTTGTGTGCATCCAAGCACCATCTTGTCAAATAAAGATTCTTCAAATTAATTACAAAATTATAATTTTAACATTAAAATAAAGAAAAAATAACATTAAGTAACCACACAAAGATTTGAGAAGATAAAATTATATTTTTTTTAGGTAACAATACAAACTTGTAGTTGGAATCACATCAGACATGTTAAGAAAACAATATGCACCAAATGCTACATGAGTTTACTAGTTCCCAGTAAGTTGTAATTTGGCTAAAGTCCGCTGCTCTGAGGCTGCAACGGTGATGGCAACAGACAAGCCGTGGTAGGCGAATCGTTGCCGTCCAAAATCGAAGCAGTTCCGCTTTGAACTGGACTGAACGGGTCTGGCTTCTGCGGCAAGACCACCGACAAGCCGGCGGGACTGAATGGATCATTTCTGTGCAACACATCATACGGTTCAAATGGCTGGCCAGTCTTCGAGTTTGCCAAGGTGAACTCATCATATTGCTCCAGAACATCCTTGAACGTAGACGCGGTGCTCGGTTGTGGCGCGAACGGGTCAAACGTCTTCTTCAGACCTTCAGGACTGAAGGGATCCTTGGGCGCATCTTCTGCAACACTATTATCAGCGCTTAGATCTGACAAATCGATATCGTAATTTATGCTACTCAGCACTGGCGCCAAATGGTCGGTACCGAATTCGTCTGGCGTCATCAGCTCGTCGATGGATCGCGAACCGAACGGGGTGAAGCCTAAAGGCGATGGGGTGAGCAGTTCCAGCGAGTTGGCTTGCTTCAGGTCCCACGCCTGGTCGAGGTTCTGCGGCGACTTTGAGGGTGATGGCTTCTCCACCACCTCGAAGCCGAGTATGCTCAGTTTCTGCTCTAACTCTGGTGTTACTTGCTGCACTGTGTCTTTGAGTTGCGAAACGCTCGAGAGCTCCTTAACATCGGACAGTTCTCGATTTAAATTAGACTCGTTCTCTATGATTGGGCTCTGGTCTATCGGCGGATCGCTTGGAGAGCTTTCATGGCCTGACGAGGTGTCTGACGATTTTGGTTCTGCCGTCGACGAGCTCAGTTCTAGATCGATGAGTGGCGCAACACTGGTTTTGGATTTACCGAGCCGCGGTAGCTCCCTCCTCGGCTTTATCTCGAGCGGAGTATTCGCTAAGACGTCTTGGACTTTCTTCTCAATTTGCTCCTGTTAACAAAAAAAAGGGTAAATAATTATTTCTCCAACTTATATAAGTACTGCGACGATTCTCAAGTCAGCCGATGCCATTGAGGGTGTGTGAATAAGGTTGGACTAACGTCAACGCGAGAAGTCACAACTTTGCTATCCTTATATGTGAAAAGAACAACTGATTTGTCGGCAACTCTAAAATTGCGAAAAATTATTTAGCTGTTCCATATATAAGGTGACTGCTAGAAACCGCAAGAAACTTCAAGGGCTGTCAGGTCAAGTGTTTTAAACATGACAAAAAGGAAATCGTGTTTTTTTTTTCAATATCATATTCAATAGCAATATCATAACAAATATAAAATGAAAACAATTAAAATAACGATTATTTACAACGCGCGGGCAAGGGGTTGACTCGTCCGCGTCAGTACCTACGTTGACGGGTCAATGGCCGGCCGTCTGTTGACCCGTCCGCGTCAGTACCTAGGGTCAACGGCCGGACGGTCGTTGCCCGCGCCTTGTAAATAATCGTCATTTTTAATTGTTTTCAGTTTATTTTTCTTATTTTATTGATTTAAAATAAATTAGATACTCCAAGACTATCCCATTAAAATTCATAAATGAATTAGTTTAATAAAAATGAAAAAAACACAAATTCCTTTTTTGTAATTTTTGCCATGTTTAAAACTCTACCTGACCAGCCCTTGAAGTTTCTTGCGGTTTCTAGCAGTCATCTTATATTTAAGTGATGGCCCAGTTGCGGAAATTATACCTATTGCCAAAAATAACTTGTATAAACATTTTTCTCCTGTTTAAAAAGGTGGGGTCAAAAATCGCGCTATACCTAGGAGGAGCACACGTCCGCCTCATTGCTCTACCGCAGAGCTGTACAATACAAAGCTGTCGTGCCGCTTAGCGGATCATTAAAAGAATACTACCACCCCCGTCTCTTCCCTTGGGTGTCGTAAAAGGCGACTAACGGACTAAAGACTACACATACATCCAACAGCATAGAGCGGCGATGGGCTCACCACCTGTCACGCTGAGCACATGTGTAGTTGTAAATTGGTGAAACGTGGGCTGTGACAGTCAGCGATATATACGTTACACTAGATAGGCCGTTCCGAACACGCACTATGTTCCACCCATCTGCGGAGTCAACTCGGTACCTTGCTTCGCGCGTGCGGAGCGATGAAAATATTTTTTTTATTTATTTTCAAAGTGTACACCTTGACGTTTACTACAATTCAGTTGTCAAGTAAGTGAAATTAATTGTTATTCAAGTCATTATTATGTAGTTGTATCGTATTATAAGAATAGAAAAGATATTTTTTCAATTATTGTTATTGACAATCTATTTGGCACGCCATTGTGGTACACACTACGTTGTCTTTGACCGATCTGGCGCTGCGGCGCTGCGATGTCTGTCTGTTGATCAGACGGACATTTAAATGTTTAAGCGCTGCAGCGGCTGCAACGAATTTTAGGTGTCTCATTCCAGAATTTGAACAAATGGTTTGTATGAACGTTCTTGTCTATTCTTCTAGGTCAATGGTGGCAGTGGACTGCTTCTGCGGTCCCCACTGCCTAGTCTCTAACTAACCCTTGAATAGTCGTGAATATTTAACGAGGGTTTACGCATTTCGCTTTCCCATACAAACTTCCAAGTTGACATTTTTTAAAACCAATAAGCCAATTTTGATCAAACTTTGCATGCTAAAGTAAAACACAAGGATCTAAATAGTTTGTTGAAAACATTTTTTAAAAACGTTTATTTAGCTGAGTTATTGCGATTTACAGTCCACTATAGAAAGTTTAAAATCGCAATAACTCAGTTAAATAAACATGCTAGCATGCGCAACACGAGATATGTCGCGCACGATATTCTCTCTTCCTTCGATGGCGGGAACGACCAACTATCTCGGTTACAGTTGTCAAAACTCGATAAAATTATGTTGCATGTTAGGGTTTGTAGACAAAAATACCACAGACAAGCAAAAACTACTATTATGTCTATTTTTGACATATCGTGTATAGACATAACACGAGAAAACGGGTCGAGAAAAATTTCTCGTGTTGCGCATGCTAGGCCTACTGGGCAGCCGCATGTGTCGTGCAGAGCTGTATAATGATAGCAATGTTGTTATACCTGAAAGGCCAGCGCATCTGCGTGCATCGTGTCGGCCAGCTGCTCCGCCACGGCTCGCGCCACACAGCTACATAACGGCAATGAGAATCGCGCTATACCTGACAGAAGCACAGGTCTGCTTTACAGCTTGCGCCGCAGAGCTACGTAATGATAAAAGTGTTGGTATACCTGAAAGGATAGCGCATCGGTGTGCAGCGCGTCGGCGTGTTCGGCCATGCCGCGCTGCTAGTGCGCGATGCACGTCCGTCTCACAGCTCGCACTACAGAGCTACATAATGGTAATGACAATCGCGCTATACCTAGAATGAGCATGTTTTTTTTCTCTCAAGGCTTCGGGCGGTCAGCACATTTAGCCAGTGCCAAGTAAGATATAATAGTATTTATTTTCTTTGCATAAAGTAGATGATAATGAATGTTTAATGCTACATGATATTTCCCCCAACCCCTTGAGACTCAATAAAGCTGTGGGACATTATTGAGATCTCTCACGGACATCTTGATAGAGCTTGAAAAGTGATGTTGCACTGTTTTATGACGACCTCCCTGGTCGAGTGGTTTGTACACCGGTTTTCATGGTGTCGCCATCTCTGAGGTCCCGGGTTCGATCCCCGGTCGGGTCAATTTAGAAATTATTGTTTTTCTAAATTTTCTCGGGTCTGGGTGTTTTCTATGTATAATAAGTATGTATTTAAGTATTTCAAGTATGTTTATCCGTTGTCTAGTAACCATTTAACGAGTTTCTTCGCAGCTTCTCTTGGGCTAGATAATTGGTGTGACTGTAGGAAAGTTTAATTTAATGTTTTGTTTATTTGCACGTTCACGAACATTTAACAGTAAACAACCCACCATTATTTCACATTAATATTCGCATAACACAAACTATAGAACATAAAACAAAACTGCAGACATGACGCTTCACTTTCCCGCCAAGAAGTCCGCCTCGCCTCACAGCTCGCGTGCAGAGCTAAGTAACCAATAGTTTAGGTATACCTGGAAAGAGAGAGCGTCCGCGTGCAGGGCGTCGGCCTGCTCGCGCACGGCGGCGGCGTCGCGCGCCAGCTGGTCCGCCAGCGCGCGCTGCTCGTCCGCCTCGCGACTCGCGCCGCACAGCGACAGCGCCGCGCCCTGTGGCACACGGACTGGTTAGAGGCCCTCCATTAACGTCATGTTTTTAGCAACCTTTTAACCGTTTAGTCACATAATGCCTAATTCGCAAAATACCCACCGAGTCTCGAAAGGACTACTTCGCGTAATACCTAATTCGCAAAAGGACCAATTCGCAGAATGGCTCCTTAGCCAAAGGACTGATTCGCGAAATGACTACTTCGCAAAAGGACCACTTCGCAAAATGGCCAATATTTATAAAATGACTTTATATTTTTTTTAAATTACCCCATTCCTATTCATTGGTGATATTTATTGGTATTTTTTTATTCTGGAACAGAATACAAAATAAGCTACCAGTTTTTTTCATAATTAATATGTAAGGAAATTATAAAATCGTTATTTTGTAATTTAATATCTATTAAATTACCCACATATTATAACAGGTTGTTAGTTACATCGTTTTGATGTAATTTGGTTATTATTGGCCTTTGAAGAAATATGGTAAATATTGGACATTTTGCGAAGTAGTCCTTTGGCTAAGTAGCCATTCTGCGAATTGGTCCTTTAGTGATTTAGGCATTACGCGAACTAGTCCTTTCGAGACTCGGTGGGCATTTTGCGAATTAGGCATTATGCGACTAAACGCTTTTAACATCCCCTCCCCCTCCCCTCACCCTGTAGACCTAGCATGCGCGACACGAGATATGTCGCGGACGAGAGACGACAAATCATTTTAAGTTGTCATGTTAAGGTTTGACTTTTAACTATCGCGTTGCATTGCATTAAAAATACTGCCTGTCCGCAGTAAAATCCTATACTGCGGATAGGCAGTGAGTAGATGTGTACTTACTTACAAAAATTAATCGTGTTAGGTCCCGTTAAATAGTTTTAAAGTTTAGGTTTGTAGACAAAAATACCACAGTTTATGCAAAAACTACTATTAAGTCTATTTTTGACATATTATGTAGAGTTCTAAGCGCATCCATGTGTCGTTAGTGTCGAAAGACATTAAGAGATAAATGAATAAAACACGAGAAAACGGGTCGAGAAGAGTTCTCGTGCTGCGCATGCTAGGCCGGCAGGTGATAACTTCTAGCCTCACGTGATTAAAGGATCGCCCCTTACACGTCCTGCTTATACGGTATAAGGGGTTCATGAATCTTCTTTATTTGCATCAAAAATAGTATTCAAGGTAAAGAAACTATTAATAGGTAGTGCAATCATGTTTCATCAAGTTACAAATGGTGAAAACTTAAAATTAATTTGTACTTTTTTGTAACCAATTATGATTGATAGCTAATGATTTGGCTTAAGAAAGATCCACCTTCAGGACTGAAGGGATATTATACACTATCCAAATAAAGCCCATCCATCCAAATAAAGAAGTCATTTAAGTTTAGACGTTATTTTAAGTTTACTGAATAACGAAATTTTGATTTGATTTGACTACGAAATGTAAGTAATATTTTTTTCATTCCTTAAAAATATCATTACTAAATACTTATTTATGAACACTATTAAATAACATAACACATACATAAAATCGACAGGACTAAGTGTCACAATGAGAAATAAACACAAAAAAAAACTGCTCCAAGAATTGCTCCCTGAGGGACAGTTGATGTTAAAACTTTGAGTTTGTTACCCAGGCGCTGCCGCCGATGGAGGCCGGCATGGCCATGTACCAGTCGAACTCCTTCTTGTCCATGCTCAGCGACTCCGCCGTCAGGTTCTCGATGAACGACACCGCGCAACACTAAAGCACAGACGTATTTTTAATATACCTACGATACGACTGTATCGTTCGGAAAAAAGAGTAGATAATGACCATAATGTTATTGTACAGTGTTTTCATAATAAATAATGTTTGCTTCCGCTGATGGTTCAAAAGTTGCTCTTACTAAGAATACCCCAACATAAAACTTAGTAGCTACTCCTTAAATTTTTTTTTTTTGATTCATCATATTGGTTACTTCCTGCCTGATGGTGAGCAGCCGATGCAGTCCAAAATAATGAGAGCGCTCCCCACCGTGGAATAAGCACGGTAACGAGCGCACCCATTCATGACGGCCTGCATAAATGCCGTTTCACGCCCCGCTTAAAAGACCCGGGACTGTAGGAGCTGGGAAACACATTCGCCGGCAAAGAATGGAGGGTGGGATAAGATCAAAAAGTTTTTCAGAACACGTCTCCGTAGTAATTCCGGTAGAAGACACTGAGAGAAGCAATGTCTCTACGCAGCTGGAGGTACTCAAGGGATGCTGTAACCTCAGCATCTCCAATAATGCGTACCGCTCGCCTTTGCAGTCTATCAAGTGCGTCGAGGAGGTATTTAGCGGAGCCGTCCCATAGATGGGAACAATACTCCATACTCGATCGCACCTGAGTTTTGTACAGCAAGCAGCGCTGCTCGAGAGTTAAAAACCGCCTCACCTTATTGAGAATATCGAACTTACGGGAGGCAGTTAAAATAGCACTCTCGATGTAGCATTTTGGATTCAGTGCTTGAGGATTCCGGGTAAAGCGCGCTTCCACCTTCGGCCTTATCGTCACTGACCATCAGGTGAGATGAAGGCCAAGCGCTTACCCGTTGGTGAATAAAATAAAATAAAAGTTCCCGGCCGATGTCCATGCCAAGAATGCTGAGGCAGGAGTAGATTTTAGATGTACTATCAACAAAATCTGCCGTATACCACCTTAAGGGCTATTTTCATTTGCATTTGTCCTGTCCCAATATCCTTTTTAAACTTTTGCTACTTTTTTGACGACCTCCCTGGTCGAGTAGTTTGTACACCGGTTTTCATGGTGTCGCCATCTCTGAGGTCCCGGGTTCGATCCCCGGTTGGGACAATTTAGAAATTATTGTTTTTTAAATTTTCTCGAGTCTGGGTGTTTTCTATGTATAATAAGTATGTATTTAAGTATTTTAAGTATGTTTATCCGTTGTCTAGTAACCATTTAACGAGTTTCTTCGAAGCTTCTCTTGGGCTAGATAATTGGTGTGACTGAAGGAAAGTTTAATTTAAAGTTTAATTAATTTTGCTCCAACATCCCTCTATTAACTCAAAAATCATAAAATTGTGAAGACAGTGAAGGTGTTACGAAAACGACGTTTTGCGAGTCGCTAATCAATAAATAAATAAATAATAAATAAATAAATCTTTCCTACAATCACACCAATTATCTAGCCCAAGAGAAGCTTCGAAGAAACTCGTTAAATGGTTACTAGACAACGGATAAACATACTTATAATACTTAAATACATACTTATTATACATAGAAAACACCCAGACCCGAGACAATTTAGAAAAACAATAATTTCTAAATTGACCCGACCGGGGATCGAACCCGGGACCTCAGAGATGGCGACACCATGAAAACCGGTGTACAAACCACTCGACCAAGGAGGTCGTCACTAATAACGTCATCAATGAAAACAAAAGGTGTAACGGGGTATGCCAAAACTTTCTTTCTTTAAAAAAAAACGGTTTGTCGTCTTTGGTCAATGTTAAACAAAGGGCGGAACGAACTATGGTCATCTTGTGCAAGCAAATTTTTTTGAAAATGGTACTGCATCGGTTTTGTTGATAGTACGCGACAAACGAAGGCCGCGTCTCCGTCGGCCAATGGGATCGCGGAGACTACATGAGTCCGCGCGCCGGCAGTGCGATTTACACCTTCAGTGGAGACCCGCGCGTGTCCGCTCCCCAAAGCACGCCACCTTAACCAGCTCAACAATCGTGTGTGTGTCACGCCACCTTGGACTCTTCATCAGCTCAACAAACGTGTGTGTGTGTTCGTGAACTATCTATGATCGAGCAACCCGTCTCCATCGCCCCCGGCCGCCCGTCCGTACCTTTGCCCCTCCCCCCCTATCGTCGAGTAGTCGCCGGTCCCTCAAAGGCGATTACATTTGATGAATAAGTACAAACATTAAATGCACACAAGAGTATACACAAAACTATATAGCAAAATGAACAATACAACTTATACACTTTTAGATATACATAATTAATTTTGGACCCCCCGCCAAAAGTAAATATGGGGTAATACTCAATAAAATATTTGAAGTAAAAATAATGAATGTTTTCTTTCTCGCGGTCAAAGCGACGGCGCGCTGTCATTGGTGCACGGGGTGAGTAATAGCGATCACGCGCATGCGCTTTGATAACCGCGATAGGCCGCGCGCTAGGTGCCAATAATTTTAATTTTTTTACGGTAAAGTTGAGACAAAAATTTAAAAAATATTTATTAAAGCTGTATATGATTATTCAGACATTAAATGTACAATTTTTTACTACAAGCAAAATAAAATAAAATATTAATATTAATCATACGTAAATGTCGCGTAATAACCTTTTACTGCTACAAATAGAAATAGTAATACTATTTATAATGATTACAGGATTCTTTTGATATGGAACGTGTACCTACCAAGTTGGTGAAATAGTACCCGCCCTCGCCGGTCATGAGGCGCTGCGCGTTGCAGAAGCGCGTCACGTAGTTGATGTTGCTGACCAGCCGCGGCGGGTTCGCCTTTAGCACCTGCGCAATAAGGTTCACAATTGAATGAAACAATGATTTTTTTGCACATAACACAATAAGTTACAGATACATACATACTTACATACACATAATCACGACTATTATCCCCGAAGGGTTAGTCAGAGATTAGGCAATGAGGACAGCAACAATAGTCCTCTACTTAGTCCACTTTTTACCAAATAGCGACTACACAAGTGGTCAGCGTGACAGGTGGTGAGCCTGTCGCCGCTTTATGCTGTTGGATATGTGTGTAGTCTTTAGTCCGTTAGTCCCTTGGGTGTCTTCCCGAGGGGGTAATAGTACTGTTTCACCGCTACGCGACACGGTTTTATACGGCAAGGGCTACAATAGATACATTTTTTTTTCTCATAAATAATGGCTTCGTGCGATCACCAATTTAGCCAGTGTCAAGTAAGATATAATAGTAATTATTTTCTTTGCATTAAGTACATGATAATGAGTGCTAATGTACGTTAAATGGTAAATGATATTCCTCCAAACCCCTCGAGACTCAATAAAGCTGTGGGACTTAATTCAGATCACACACGGATTTGTTGAGAGAATTTGAAAAGTGATGTTGCACTTTTATGTATTATTTGCCAACACTCATGCACGTTCACGAATTCTTAACAGTAAATAATCCACTATTATTTCACATTAATATTCGACAAAACGACCTCCTTGGTCGAGTGGTTTGTACACCGGTTTTCATGGTGTCGCCATCTCTGTGGTCCCGGGTTCGATCCCCGGTCGAGTCAATTTAGAAATTATTGTTTTTCTAAATTGTCTCGGGTCTGGGTGTTTTCTATGTATAATAAGTATATATTTAAGAGGCCTATTACATCTCGACTGTGATTTTTGCGTAAAATGGCCAATTTTAGCGTTATGGATCTCAGAAACAAAAATACATTAACAATTATGACTTATTAAACAGTGTAGAATAGCTATTGGAATAGTGCGTAGCGGCCTCGCTTTTTGTAAATTTTGCTTAACTTTTTAATTAAACTCAAAATTGCAAAGAAAGATCTTCATAAAGTGCGCGAAGACACTTTTTTGAGCTCATCGATTGAACTATTGTTCTAATGAAGTGAAATAAAAAAATTACAATGTTATTTTTTATATAGTCGAATAGTGCGTAGCGGCCTCAGAATTTTTAGATATCATTGATTTCATATAGGTAAAAAATCTTATTCTAAACCAAAAAATTCGAATATTGCTTTAAGTTAACTGTGAATTTCTCCTACCTACAATAATATTATTGACCAAAATTTATACCAGAGTAATTGTTACTTCATAAGGAATAAGGATTTTATAATGAATTTATTATCCTATTTCGATAAAAACGATAAATACAACTGCAAAATTACTACAAAATGCGATGCGCCGGCCGTCCGAATTCAACTTATGCTTACAGAATGGAAATTTGTAATATTATGCACAACTTTATTATCCTATTTCATTAAAAACGATAAATACTGCAAAATTACTACAAAATGCGAAAATGGTCATTTTACGCAAAAATCACATTCGAGATGTAATAGGCCTCTTAAGTATTTTAAGTATGTTTATCTGTAGTCTAGTAACCATTTAACGAGTTTATTCAAAGCTTCTTTTGGGCTAGACAATTGGTGTGAGTGTAGAAAAGTTTTATTTATTTATTTATTAAACACAAATTATAAAAAATAAAATAAAACTGCAGACGTGACGTTTCACTTTCCCGTCCAGATAGTTATCAGACAGGTGTCCGCGGTGACCGAGGCGAGTACCGTGAATATGAGCGCGGGCAGCAGGTCGTCGGCGGAGGCGGGCGCGCCGCACAGCGCCAGCACGTGCCGGCACGCGCGCCGCACGCGCGACAGCTTGCCGCCCGGCGACGCCGCAGCGTCCATGCCCAGCAGCTCTGCGGCATAACATTGCAAGTGAAGCCCTGATCTGTGTTACATTTAGGAAGTTCTGCAACAGCTCAACGAGTTTTGCATTTGCTAGGTCACTAGATATAGATTTGGTGATTTTTGGCGACTTTCCTAAGACGGCAAAATAACGGCTAAATGACGGCAAAACTAATAATAATAAAAGTAATAAACTTCTTGCTAACAACTATAATTATAATTTGTTTAAGCTAAAAATGATTATAATTAATGAAACATTAACGTTCTTTGTGTTTTTATATCATGTTTATGACCACTAAATGAAAAACTGCTTACTTACACTTATAGAATAATAAATTTAATAGAATCATGACTGAATCGGATCTAGGGAATTCTAAAGAATTTTTTAAATCCTGAATTCTCATAATCTAGCGAGATTCGATGATACTTCTAGTGACTTGTCCGAATTTAACATGGCAACACTCCAGATTTCACTTAGTTCCTTCGCCGTTTGAACAGCATGAACGCGGCGTTGCGCTGGGTACGTCAGAGAAACGCGCTTTTAAGTCCAACTTGACAAAGTCTGTATAAAAGAAAAAAATCCTCGAGGGAAGCCTTTGTCCAACAGAAGATGATGATGATTGTGGTAGTAGAAACCCTAGTATACAACGGCCAAATTCGATGAAGAATGTTTGTAAACAAATTACTGCCATTGTCAGCTGTTATCATGTGAATCTCTCTCAAGAAAAAGTAAAAACCTTAGTAATATTTGCACAAAGAAATGTCTTTTTTTTTACAAACATTCTTTATCGATTTTCGCTGTAGTATAGGTGACGATACGCACGTTGCGTCGGTTCATCTCCACAGCTAAAAATTACGTCATGAATGGGTGGTAAGTTAAAAAAGTTTTGAACGATTATAAGTGCTACTAAAAGTGATATTAAAAGTGTACGGAACCGCACATTATTTCTAATATTTAGGTCAATTTAGTGTATTGCTTACGCCGCGCCGCGAATGTACCGCGTTCAATTATGTAAATTATTGTGTAATAAAATCAGAGCAATTACAGTATTGAACTGGGAACTTATCAGTATCAATCATTATATCAATTTATATTGTATGAACTTTTTTTTTAAATTTATTTTTACTTTATAGTTACAATGTATTATCAAAAAACAATTTCGCCATACTGATTAACAGTTTATTAGCGTAAAAGGCACTCATTTTTCACAAAAAATACACTACTAACGACAATAAAAGCTTAATAATATGTTATAAATTGCAAGCTCATAGGCAAACTTATACAATTAAGTTTATTGAATAAACATATGTTGAGTTTGTTGAGCTGTGTGCCCCAGCCGCACTCACCGCTGATGGCCTTGTAGAGCAGCTGCCGGCACGCGGGCTGCGCGCGGTCCAGCTTGCACTCGAGCTGGCGCTCGCCCACCCAGCTGAGCTGCTGGATGCGCTCCGACATGGCGCGGTCGGCGCGCTCGTCGTCGGTGTCGCTCGGAGAGAACACCACGGACGGTAACCTGTCGTGTGCGTTGGAACTTTGGAACTCCTACACTTACAGTAATTTTATCATAATCATATTTTTTTTGTCTCCTGTCAGGTGTACAGGTCTTGACTTAAGAATAAGGCGAGCTGCAGCTAATGGTGCTTATTCTAAGGTACCAAAAAATATATGGACGCAGCGCACTGTTAGGCATAGACGTACCCTAAAGTACTTCGATCTACCCCTTTTCAGAGCTACCTTAAGTTAATCGGTGTGGTGTGCGCTAATGTTGGAATAATTAGCAACAGTAAGAGGGTAGGCCAAGAAAGATAAATAAAAAGTAATGTTGGCACAGACGTGATACGAATAAGTTTTTTTGATTTCGTACAAAAACAAGTATGTTTATGGTTCGTTTGTTTTCGAATAGTAAAAATTTGTGCATGTCATGGCAACCTTTAAGTATGACAGGGTTTTATAATATAACCTAAAATTGTAATATTTAGAGATGTGTTATATTGTCCTTCTTATCTTAGTAGGACCTGCAGAGGTCTCCCTCTCGCACATCGTCCCATTGGGATCCTTTGTGCAAGATGATTGTCTTTAAATGAATACAATATGTAAAGCAATGTCTCGACTCACTCGTGCAGGTAGGTCATGGCGTGCTTCTCCACGAAGTCCATGAGCAGCTCCCGCGTGTCGGCGTCCACGCACGCGAACTGCTGCGACGTCTCCATGTGCTTCATGAACCGCTGCCGGAATAATTAAACCACACTTTAACGTATAGGTACATACATACCAGGGCATGCTCTCGGGTATTCCCGGTACCAATTTTTCCCGAGAAATTGACTTTTTACGCAGTACCGGTACTGAGTATTTGTTTTCCGGTGGGTTCAGTACTTTCGGTACTTTTGTTAGAACTTAAAATTACGCAAATATTAGGCTCCGCGTTTGCGGTAGCCGTTACCGGTAACCTTGGCCTATGCTCTATGTTGCCAACCAAGCAAATTTCGTAGCGTTACCAAATTTTTATTTCCTGAGTTCTCAACCGTAAATTCTCTGCCGGCGCATGTGTTTCCCAGTTCCTATAATCCCGGGTACTTATTTTAAACGGGGCGTGAAACGGCATTTATGCAGGCCGTCATGAATGGGTGCGCTTGTTACCGTGCTTGTTACACGGTGGGGAGCGCTCTCATTATTTTGGACTACATCGGCTGCTTACCATCAGGCAGGATGTAGTCACTATGACGTGTTTCATTAAAAAAAAAACGTATTAGCTCGTGCGGTGTAGAGCGTTACTCCCGTACTGTCATCCGCGTAGCATTGAATGCTGTTGTTATGCAACATGTCATTGATATGCAGAAGAAACAGAGTAGGGGCTAACACACACCCCTGCGGAACTCCAGCATTCACGGGCATCATGTCAGACCACGAACCGTCGCCTGCGACTCTGATGCTACGCACAGAAAGAAAGCTGGCAACCCACGATATTATTATTATTATTTCAGCCATGGTCGTCCCACTGCAGGGCAAAGGCCTCCCTTCCCTTTACATAAAAATGAATAAATAAATAAAATAAATTAGGGATCTTTAAGAAACTAGCCTAATCCTCCCTTATAGGCCGGCAACGCGCCTGCGATTCCTCTGGTGTTGCTTTGGTCCATGGGCGGCGGTAATTACTCTCCATCAGGTGACCCGCCTGCACGTTTGCCTCCTTCTTTTATAAAGAAAATACATTTATCTAGATTGTTAATTGTGAAAATATGACTAAGTGTAGTTTTATTATTATGATAATTCAAATATGGTTTATTGATTTTCTAATAATTCGTGTCACTTATGCGATGATGAATTGTGTGTTCCGTATATCAAACGCTGGCAATATTATAGCTACTGTGTTTTGCTGATCTAAGTCAAACAAAAAAGAAATTATTTAAAAGGAATTATCAAATCATTGGAGTGCGATGACGATGAAACCGTACGGTGTAGGATACGGTTACATTAGTTACAATTTTTCCCCAGTAAATAGTACCGGTGACGTCACGGTTGAAAACTCAGGAGATAAAAAAATTCCGGTAAATGAATTCTCAGTACCGGTACTGCGTAAAAAGTCAATGTACCGGGAAATACTCGTAAAAATCGGTACCTGGAATTCCCGGGAGCATGCCCTGGTTGGTAGTATTCCTTTACTAATGGAGGCGCCACCGCACAAACCGCTCAGCTTAACATACAGGGTGTTTGGTAATAGGTATATAAATTAGTATGTAACCGTGACGCGTAGCTGTGAAAGAATACTACCATCCCCTCTCTTCCCTTGGGTGTCGTAAAAGGTGACTGACGAACTAAAGACTGCACATACATCCAACAGCATAGAGCGGCGATGGGCTCACTACCTCTCACGCTAAGCACATGTGCAGTCGCTATTTGGTGAAAAGTGTACTATGGCAGAGGACTGCTTTTGCGGTCCTCATTGCCTAGTCTCTGACTAACCCTTCGGAGATAATAGTCGTAGATTGTATGTATGTATATAATCGTGCACTGAATAAAATAAAATAAAAGGACATATAAATGCCCTTTATTAACTAATTCCTAATATGGAAAAAATCTTTAATTGTACTAGTATGTTCGCTTAAGTATAACTAACGATCGCTCGAAAATAATTCGTATGTGAATTTGAAACGAGTAAAAACTAAAAATGGTTTATCAACGAACCAGTCTGTTAGGATATCAGTGATAATTTTTAACGGCATACTTTATGAATTAACGATTACATTGATTTTCGCCCTGAATAATCCACTATTGATTTTACACTTTGTCCTACAATCCATTTTTAATAAACATTGAATTTAATTTTATATTAAGTGTTCCGATTTTCGGGCGCGTCGCGTAGCGGCTCATTCAAGAATACTACCGCCCCCTCTCTTCCCTTGGATGTCTTAAATTGGGATAGTGTGGTGGGAAATGGCCCAATCACCCCATTTGCTATGGCCCATGAGCCATGGCCTGAGCCCAGCAGTGGGACGTTTACAGACTGTTTTTATTTATTTATTTATTGGGAAAGCTATAAAAATATGACTAAATAAGTGATGAATAAGAGATTAAAATTGTATTCAATTAAATTTTATATTACAAATAAAGTTTTATTAATTATTATTAACTTATAAAAAAGTATACTTAAGTACTTAATTAAACTAATAAAAAAAGTATATTTAAATTTGAGTGATAACGAGACTTATAACTTCAGATTGTTACTTTGTTGCAAATATTATCGCCACATAGAAGTATTTTAATGATAGATAAGTTTCCTTAATCACAGCAATAATCTTAAGTCATAATTTAATTGGGAATTAGGTTTTTTATTGTTCTCTAATACTTAGCGTTGTTTTTATACGTAGCATTCTTACATTGTAACGTATTATGACGTAGTTTATTAGCGTCGTTAATCTACAAAAAAGATCAAACAACGAAAACAGTAATCGTAGTGCCATTTTTGAAACTGGTGAGTCGGGACAGTCTCATTAACTTGTAATAGACTATTTAGACGGTAAAAAATTGACTATTTAGGGCGCTCTCAATTTAGCAGGACGTTGGGGCACCGGGATGGATCACGTTATATTTGCTGTCTCTTGATTCACATAAGAGTACTAGCGGCCGCTCGCGGTTTCACCCGCGCGGTTCCCGTTCCCGTGGGAATATCGGGATAAAAAGTATCCTATATATTAATCCAGGTTATAAACTATCTGTATGCCGAATTTCATCCAAATCATTCAGTAGTTTTTACGTGAAAGAGTAACAAACATACACACACTCGCAAACTTCCGCCTTTATAATATTAGTGTGATACACTATTGAGACACACGCACGACTGCGGTCCGTTTGTCGTACGTAGGCCAGAATACCCTAGTCGTTACTAATAAATAGTCTGTTTCAAGTGTAACTTGAACCATGTTGGTCCTGCTCTAAACGCTTAAATTGAAAGCAGCCTTAGACTTCAAAAAAACTCGAAAATTATGTGCCCAAATAAAAAATTTGGAAACGAATTATCAATTTTATATCTATCGTTAATTTCATATTTATTATAGTAAAATTAAAGTAATACTGATCTATAAAACTAAGATGTGATAGTAGACTCCCGGTCCCAACCAGAGCAGGAAGAAGTAGAAGATAAATTACCTGATATTGCCGCTGCACCCTCTCCGATAGCTCGTCGACAGGCATTACGCCAGCGCACTTAATGACGTCCATGAAAAAGGAGTGTTCCCAACCAGAGCTGGTAGTAGTAGAAGATAAATTACCTGATATTGGCGCTGCACCCTCTCCGATAGCTCGTCGAAAGGCATCACGCCAGCACACTTGATGACGTCCATGAAAAAGGAGTGGTGCCAACCAGAACTGGAAGAAGTAGAAGATAAATTACCTGATATTGGCGTTGCACCCTCTCAGAGAGCTCGTCGACTGGCATCACACCAGCACACTTGATGACGTCCATGAAAAAGGAGTGGTCCCAGCCAGAGCTGGAAGAAGTAGAAGATAAATTACCTGATATTGGCGCTGCACCCTCTCAGAGAGCTCGTCGACCGGCATCACACCAGCACACTTGATGACGTCCATGAAAAAGGAGTGGTCCCAGCCAGAGCTGGAAGAAGTAGAAGATAAATTACCTGATATTGGCGCTGCACCCTCTCAGAGAGCTCGTCGACCGGCATCACACCAGCACACTTGATGACGTCCATGAAAAAGGAGTGGTCCCAGCCAGAGCTGGAAGAAGTAGAAGATAAATTACCTGATATTGGCGCTGCACCCTCTCAGAGAGCTCGTCGACCGGCATCACACCAGCACACTTGATGACGTCCATGAAAAAGGAGTGGTCCCAGCCAGAGCTGGAAGAAGTAGAAGATAAATTACCTGATATTGGCGCTGCACCCTCTCAGAGAGCTCGTCGACCGGCATCACACCAGCACACTTGATGACGTCCATGATGAACGAGTGGGCAAACGCGCGCGCGTCCCGCTCCACGGGCGGCGGCAGCGCGGGGAAGCGCGCGCGGAAATCGCGCTTCATTCCCTCGTTCACCGCCGACGGGATCTTGAACTCCGACTGGCGCGCCTGGTCTTGCTCGTCTGGAGGCAGAGCTTTTACTAAGCAGGGAATAGGAATTGGCTACTTGACAGTTTTCGGAAATTACAAACGCTTATTTTATAACCCGTACAATTTTTTTTTTCGAAAAAGGTTAATTTAATAGAAAAAAAACTTTTTTTCTTCATTCATTTCAAATTTCGTGCGAAAACGGTAAGTCACGTGACATTTAGCCCTGTGACGTCACACCACAATAAATTAAACAAATTTATCTTGAAACCTGACAGATAGTTGTTGTTTATTTGTGAAACGTGACGTCACACGAAGCTCAATCATGGTCGCCCGAGTTTCGGGTCTTGTAATCCACAGATAAAAAATCGAAAATTTATTTAGTAAAAATAAAATATTTAGAAATTATCTTAATAAAAAAAAACTATTGGATAATTATCGTTAAATTATAAACTACCATATCCGACATATTTCATATTTTATTGTTACAACTGTCAAATAGCCAATTAAGTAAGACGCAGCGCGAGATATTTTCTTGTGGTTTCTTGTGTCAGATACTAGCTACCAGTAAATAATGTGTTTTATACCACCAATATAAAATCCACAACTCCCTACGCAGACGGACATTTTTAGTGCAGTCGCTTCCGCCTGATACATACCGATCGCGAATAGCAACATTAACTAGAGTGTACAAATGTACAACGCTGTTGTGTGGTGTGTAAAAACAGATGCTAGCACTTTTTTCAATTTTTCTAGACAGAGACAGCACATTTAAAACAGGAGTTTAACTTCTAATACTGTTTTGCAGTAATGCCTTCGTAGTCTTACGTTCGTAAGTCTAAGACATTGTATTGGCATTGGCAAGCACGTATTTTACAATTGTAAATAAAATACGAAACAACTATTAAGTAATGAAATATTTTGGTACTAAATTGACGTCTCTGAGTGCGCTCGTCAGCAATTAAAAAGAAAACTAGGTTACCCTACCTGTATTGCTCTTCTTGAAGACGCTGAACTTGAGAAGGTTGGCCTTCTTCAAGGTCTCGCTCTGACGCAGGCGTTTCTCCTCGAACTTAGAGAACGAAGAGTGCGAGGCCAGCTTAAGACTGCGCTCCGGCTTCTTTTGCTCTGGCTTCGGTAATGTGGCCGAAGGGTTCGAAGATGCTTTTTCTATGACAAAAAATTATACTTACAGATTTATGTATTTATTTTTTACCTCGGCGGTCTGAGGCGCCCTGGGATAGGGACGAATGGAAACGTAGAGGGGAGGCCTTTGTGCATCAATGGAACACAATATAAAAAGTAATTTAAGTAATGTATATTATTTATTTAGCTTTTTGACCTAATTAAAATCATTTCGAGCACTTCTGTGCTTCAGAAGGCACGTAAAGCAATTGGTCCCGGTTGTTGTTGTAAGATGGCAGTCGTTAAAAACTCACTCAGCCACATGTATTAAATCATAAAATCAACTTTATAATACTTATTAGCAAATAGATACCAAGAGACTTTCTTTCATGTAATTTGATATTCAGTTGTTGTGGGTTTATAAACAAGATATTTGAAACTACCTGCATAAATATAAAAAAAATTGCAGGGAGACCTTTGTCCGAGACAGATCAATAATAATAGGGATAGAAGTTTGTCAGTTCGTAAAGGGTCGTAAAATGAACTCTATTATGAGGTATATTTTTTTCTAGGTATTAATTTCCACTACTTACAAATATTAATTATTCTACTTTTGTTTTCACGTAAGCAGCACTTGACCTAGAAGGCCAAACCTATCCTGAACCAGTATTAAGTAACATGTCAAAAACAATATTTTTTCTGATAATGTAGAAGGTTAAGTTCACTTTATCTTTGTGATAAAAATCTAAGAATATGGATAACTTTTAGTTAAACTTATCAAAGCAGTTATGGAATTTAAATCATATGACATAATGGAAATGTAACTAGTTAGTAGAATTATATCATCATCATTTAGTGGAAATATATCATCAACTGCCTATAAATATGTCTCTACTAAGGATGCAACTTCCAACTTGAATATTACGCAACTTTTGAAAAGTAGGTTGGTAGTAGTGCTCGCTACTTAGGAGTTAAAAAATGGATCATGGATTAGATTGTATAGTTATACAATTAATTAAATGTGTTCTTCAACTAGGGTTGCCAGATGTCCTTTATTTTAAAGGACGTCCTCATTTTCAGCTCTTAATATGGGTAGTGTCCCTTATCTTGAAATAAAGATTAGAGGACGATACTTCGTCCTTTATTTGGATAAAATGAACGGGTGGTATGGTCAATAGTCGGTTAGACATTTTTGTTCCAGTGTTCCAGTGTCTAATGCCCAAGCCAAATACATTTTTTCCTTGCACGAAGCTTAGTTTTATAATGACACTGTAAAATCGGAATTGCAAATAAAATCAAATTTCAATATGCAGTGCAAAGAAGTTTAATAATAAAGAAGTTTTTAAAGCAGCAAAAAGTAATACAGAATATATTGTAAAAACTAGTAATTTTGTTTTTATTTTATGATACGTATAGTTAGCTACCTATTTGATTTTTTAATACCTTATTTTTGCTTCGTAATAGAATAGGAAATTTTTTAAACAAATATATCTACTGATACTACAACAGAATGTCTTATTGAAAATATCATCACATCCTTTGATTCCGTCTTTAGTCCTATAATTTCTACTAACAAATCCTCTGCAGTACAAAACGGGAGCTGGCAACCCTATCTTCAACTGTAAATGTTCTTTATTTATTTGAATATACATAAACATATAATCACGGCCATTATCACCTCAACTCCTCTACCATAGTCTATTTTTCACCAAATAGCGACTGCACATGTATTTATTTGAATCACCAACAATATACACACATTACAAATAGAAAAATAGGAAAAGTAAAAAGCACAAGTAGGTAGTAAAAGTTAGTAAGTTGATCAGAACCAAAGTTAAGTGTCATCACTCTCATAATATTACACCCTGTCCTGTATACACCTATACTATGGCCAAATTAGACAAAGAATGTTTGTAAATAAATTATTGATCTATATAATAAGTGAATCTCTTTCAAGAAATATAATAATCTGAGTGGCAATAGATATTTGCACAAAGAATTGTCAATATATTATACCTTTTACCTACATTTTATCACTGTTGAATAAATTAAAATCAATTTATTCAATAAACTCAATTATTAAGTACTTTGAATCGTCCAAATCTTTTTAACCTACCACCGATTCAGGTCGTCATTTTTTAACAGTGGCAAAGAACGGGCTCAAGAAACCACAGTGCACAGAAGCAACAATATTTACAAAAAAAAATATGTTGTTACCAGACTGACTTACTGTTCTTTGCCTGTATCTAATGATAATATAAGTGTTTTAGAAGTACCTAGTGAACTTAAATTCAAAGTAAATACAACAGTACAACTAAAAATGTAGATGAAGCTATTAAAATTTAATTTAAACTGCAATGGTTTTTACATTGATGAGGTAACTCAGCAAAATAATGTACCACTGCAAGTATTTGCAGTGGTACATTATTTTATCTACATTAAGTACATACCACAGTCAGTTATACCTACCTATAATCATTTAAGTTTACAAACTTTTTCTTTGTTTGTATTTTGGTGCATTGTAATGCAAGAATATTTATAGAAAAATTATTATAGAACAATTAATGTGATATACAAATACACCTAAATGAACTATGTAAGAAAGTGGGTTAAGTGCTAAGTTCGCAAGTGTGCCAACTATAATAAATGAATTTAAGTAGGTACCTAAATAACAAAAAATAACAAACCTGCTCTCCGCTGCCTCGTCATCAGCTCCCTGTGGCACTTGGAGCAGTAACCCTGCCACTGAGGATTGCCAAAGTAGTCGCAGCCATTCTTGCACTTCAAGTCACTCTGGTCTATCCGCAGCGACGGCATTTTTGAAGCGAAGCTCATGTACTTATAGGACCTCTGGAAATTCGGACCAAACCACATTGTCACAAATTCAAAACACACCAAATCGTTTTCTAGGCAAATTTTAATGCCCTACACTCGTATATTCTGCCAAATACACGAAAGCTACATTCAGCCCATCTTCGCAAGTAATCACCACAATTGATAAAACTTTGCAGCGTTAAATTACCATACATTGCGATGTAGCTAGGCGTTAACAACGGCCGTTGTACTATTTCCCCCGTTATATAGGCTCACCTTATCGCGTAAAAGTACTTGAACGGCGGTGATAACCAAATAAATCGATGAAATACAAGGCTTACACAACATTGAACAAAAGGTATACTTATATGGCCAAAATTTAGTTTGCATAGAGGAATAATTTATTACGTACCCCACAGTTTGTATCCTATTTTTATGTACCGCTACGTTTTAATAATAGCCCAAAGGATGTTTAAATATTTTTTTAATCAATTTTAGTTGGTTCTCAAAACAGGCTATTTTCATTTCATTCGCTGAACGACTAATTTTGACATTGACATGACAGTGACATCGACAATATACAAATAATAACCGTGTGGTCCGTCCGAGGCATGCTTGTGCTCACGAAGAGTTTTCGAAGTAATAGTCGTGCGTGATTCATGGTTATTTGACTCTGCTCAAGTCATGATCATGAAGATGTACAAAGATGGTCGGTCCCATATTTTGCACGAACGTAGTTTATGTATAGGTAAAGTAGAAATGTAGGTACCAACAGGTTCAGAAAACAATAACTTTTATTACTTAGAGAAATACCTAATGATTTCTAAACTGATGGTGATGGATGACGTATACGGTTGGATCTTGAAACCATGGTGACCAATTTACAAAAACAAAAATATTGATAAAAAAGCGTTTAAATAAATATAAGTACTTGCAATACTTACTTCTTAATTAATTTTTAAGGAAACTTTATAAATGGATTATTATCAAATAAAAGATGGACAATACACTAAAACAATTTATACAATGGTAAGTTTTATTTCTGCTATTTACAATTATACTTAGTTAATTAGATACCTACAGAATCAATTTTCCAAGGTTGACATCATCATCAATAGTAGGTAGGTAGCCTATAAATTCCTCCGATAGGCATAGCATAGGTTTTTCCACATGGATGCAGCACATGGGGAGATGGGCCGTAGCCCACCACGTTTGGGCCCAATGCTGAATGGGTTCCAACTTCCAAGGTTATATGGAAATGAAATGAAATAATTTAATCACAGAAAATAGAGTAGGTACAAAAGATGGTACCTAATTTAAAACAAGGTTCGTCTATTTTGCCAACGCAGGGCATGTGAATGGAGATAATTAGGTAAACAGAATTGAAAAAAAAAAACTAAAATTAAATACTTATACATTATAGCCAATATAATTATATTGAATATTACGTCACATATACCAAATAAAATTAATAAAATTAATTGATTAATGTTTTATTTTGTATTATTATATTAAATTACATTATAAACTACAGTATGTCAATATTACAATTTAGAAAAACTTTAATAGAATAAAAACATTTTATTTTAAGCCAGTTAAATAGTTTTCTTCTAAAAGTACTTATATCCATTTCGGTTAATGAGTGAGGTAGCCTATTATATAGGTACTTATAAGCAACTGGGATAACAATTTCTCCTAGATAATGCTGTCTGCATTTTGGGTAACTACAGCTTTCCACGATATCTTATATTTCGGCTAGTGTTTACATCTTTATTAATAAATAATTACTGATGACTCTTTCAAAAATACAACATTCCAGTATATATAATGAAGGGAGAGTTAATAAATTTAATTTTGGGAACAATTGCCTGCTTGGTGTCATTGGTGTCACGTCACATATGCCCCGAACGCATTGTTTTTGTGATATGAAAGCCTTATTCATGTCGACTGAATTTCCCCACAAAGGTATGCCGTATTTTAGGTTTGATGCCACGTATCCGTGATAAGCCATCAATGCGGTCTTTTGATTGATTTGCGTCGTCAGTCGCCACAGCGCGTAGGCAAATCTATTTATTTTAGAACATAATTTCTTAATATGTTTTGTCCATATGCACTGACTGTCAATTATTATGCCCAAAAAAACGACTTCATCTGATTCCGATATTGGTTCATTATTAAGAAGCACAGATAGATTTAGACTTTTGGGTTTTCTAATATAAAATTGTACCTATGTATTTAGTTTTGTTTACATTAACTTTTAAATTGTTCTCTGTCAACTATTTCGTAATATTATTAATAGTATTGTTAATATCTTCATTAAAGTTTCGGTCTGGAGTTTTAGGTATTACCACAGATATATCGTCAGCGAATAAATTGCACTGATAATTAGTAACACGAGGTAGATCATCATTGTATATTATGAATAATAAGGGTCCTAAGATAGTGCCTTGTGGGACACCCACATTATTTCGGACAAGTAGTCATTTTGCAGAAGTTTCTTCCTTATGTTCATTAACGTAATTAACTTCCATATATTGTGTACGATTTTTAAGGTAAGTTTGTAACCACTTTAATGCATTTCCTCTTAAACCGTATTTCTCGCATTTAGATAAAAGTATGTCATGTGCACAGACATATAATAGGTCATGTGAGACCAAGTCGAAAGCTTTGCTCATGTCGAAAAATACGGCTGTTGTATCGATATTCTTGTCAATATTTTCGGTAACATTTTTTATCAAATTAAAGGCTGCTAATGTGGTTGATTTACCTTTCCGAAAACCATTTTGTTCCTTGGCTAATACTTTAAACTTTTCTAAAAAGTCATAAATTCTAGTGTGTATCCTTTTCAAAGACTTTAGATAGTACTGGTATTAATGCAATAGGTCTGTAATAAGTGGAAGCGGCCAATTCCAAAAAAATATATAAAAAGGTAGGTATACCGACACGTTCTACAAAGCAGTACTTACGTATATAGTCCTAAGTCCTACTGCTTAATTACTTTATAAAAAATTTTAAAAAAAAATTCCTTCCCGGAAATCAAGCTTTGATTCACTAATTTTACCTAAATGCTTAGTTGCAAGTATATTTGCAGTAAGTACACTACTTTAGTCATACATAAGCTTAGAGAAATATTTCTCAGAGTACATACCTAAGAAACGCTATGGTCTCACACCACGGTCACACACATAATAACGTTTATGGTGCTATGCACCAACTAGTAATAGATATTATTCTGTGGCACCAATGCGGAAATATGAAAGGAAACGAAATTACCTAATAAGTACTTACCTATCAACAAAAGTGATTATTTATTAAATAATAATCTTATCAAAGGTTAGGTAACCATGTTTCGTAAGACCCAAAGAGCGACCTAAGCCCAACCCATCACTGTCAGCTGTCCCACCCATGCGGAAATAAAAAAGTACCTGAGTACCACCTACTAAAAACACGAAATTGATAAACGAAAAGTTATCGAATAATAAACGTAGTCGTTGTCTGATAACATGGGTATAATATCGAACGCAAGTCGCTACCCGTTAAACGAGCGATGATTAAATTAACGACGACCGACGCGCGACGCATTTTCATGTTGATATTTCAATTTTACGGATGTCAGATTACGTATCTACGTACGTTACGTATCTCTAATCTTAGAGTAAGTAGGTGCCTACTTCGAAAAATGCGTTTATCTGATAATGTCTTTGTTCTCTTAAAGTACATAGTACCTATTTATTCTTTTTCATCTTTCACAAATAGTTCAGTAGGTACCCCAACTAAAGTTTTAAGTTATTGTAAAGTTTGTAAATTAATTAGCTTTGTGGATTGCACATTAGTAAATAACTTTTACACCATTCTTTACCAATGTTTTTCCACGATCCGATGCAAAAATAAGTGTTAAGTATAAAACTTTGCTTAGGTACGGTACAGACAGCTAAAACAGTTAATAATCCAGTTATGTTCTAGTAACGTGTAGACGATTGTACCTACTTGTTTCGCAATAGAAACTACATAATTATTACATATCTAAGGAAACTATAGTAATAATAATTTTATAATTATTAAAGGAGCCTACTTGAACGATAGGTACACAATACTATATTCATCGTGATAAGAAATCTTTACAACAAAGGCGGCGTTCGCTTACCTATGACGAACCTTAAGGATGACAAACACTTAGATAACCTATTTCCAGACTTATTAAAAATGAGTTACACGCGCATAGGTACTCGTCAATGCAACGCACTGCTACTATAATACTTATTGATTGAGACTTGAGAGTAAGAACAACACTCGCTGGCTACTTGCATCTACAATCCAACGTCCTTTTGATATCCACTTGTCCATACACTTTCAGTAATTAATCTATTTAGATAATCAAACACGGAGGACTTAGGATCCATTTACACTTATCGCTTAAATTCGAGGTAACATAATTGACGTAGCTATGCATACTCCGTATGGGTTAACCAAGAAATACACACTAAGTATCTATATATAACCACAGAATAAATAATAGTAATACGTCTATAACACATATGTTACAATGGTGGTCTTCTTTACTGTATTTTGCAGAAAAGCATTAATCAAAATATGAGTATTTTCATTTCAGATTAAGGAAGCTAGATTCGAAGATGCGATCAAGGCGCTCAATGACGCAATCAACTTCAACCCAAACCGTGCGGGATTATCTCTACTTGGATATTGCTACTTCAGAACCCAAGCCTTCGTCGAAGCGGCCAATTGTTATGAACAGTTGACGGCGATGCATCCAGATGTACCCGAGTACAAGTTACATTTCACTCAAGCTTTATACGAAGCTTCTATGTTCGACGAATCCTACAAAGTTACAATGCAAATCAATGCCCCAGAGTTAGAGAGAAAAGTTATTAAATTACAGTCCGCAATAAAATACGGAGAGGATGACACTATTTCTGCTAAAAGTCTTGTAGATTCTTACCCTCAAGAAGATCCAGATAAAGATATAAATCTTGGATGTTTGTTGTATAAAGAAAATCAATACGAAGAAGCTTTGCAAAAATTCTCAAGGAGCCTCAACGTATTGGGATTCAATGCTCATCTCCATTACAATGTAGCTCTGTGCTACTTCAAACTCAAGGAATATCCGCAAGCCCTTAAACACATCACCTTGGTCATCGAAAGAGGAATACGTGATCATCCAGAGTTAGCGGTTGGCATGCAAGCTGAAACCTCGGAAGTGAAATCAGTTGGCAATACTTTGACACTTCACGAAACAGCGCTAACAGAAGTTTTTAATCTGAAAGCTGCAATAGAATATCAATTAAAAAACATAGAATCTGCTAGAGAAGCCTTGAGCGACATGCCTCCTCGGCATGAGCATGAACTGGATGCGGTGACGCTGCACAATTTAGCTTTGACATCAATTGATATTAAGCCAACAGATGGTTTCGAAAAGTTACATTTCTTATTACAACAGGATCCTTTTCCACCAGAAACTTTCGCAAATCTATTGCTTCTTTATTGTAAATTTGAATATTTTGATCTAGCTGCAGATGTGTTAGCTGAGAATGCTCAGTTCACTTACAAATATTTATCACCATATTTGTACGAATTCTTGGATGCCATTATCACTAGCCAAACGTCTCCCGAGGAAGCATTTCAAAAATACGAAGATATCGCATCTAAATACGCAGAGCAGTTAAGAAAACTGACTAAAGTAGTCCAGGAGAGCCGCGCGCAAGGCGATAATGATCAAGTGAAGAAAGCAGTGATTGAGTACGAAGAAGCATTAGAAAGATATATTCCAGTGGTTATGGCACAGGCAAAAATTTATTGGGACATGGAGAACTATGGCCAAGTCGAAAAAATATTTCGCAAATCAGTGGAATTCTGTAACGAATCCGACGTATGGCGTCTCAACGTAGCTCACGTCCTGTTTATGCAAGAAAATAAGTATAAGGAAGCAGCAAGCTTTTACGAACCCATTGTGAAAAAACAGTACGACAATATATTAGACATAAGTGCAGTTGTGTTAGCAAACTTATGCGTTTCATACATAATGACATCCCAGAACGAGGAAGCAGAGGATATAATGAGAAAAATAGAAAAGGAAGAGGAACAACAAATTTTTGAAGATCCACAAAAGAAGTTCTATCACTTGTGCATCGTGAACTTAGTAATAGGCACCTTGTATTGTGCGAAAGGAAATTATGAGTTTGGCATATCTAGAGTTCTCAAATCTTTGGAACCGTTCAGTAAGCGTTTGGGCACTGATACTTGGTTTTATGCGAAAAGATGCTTCGTATCTTTTCTGGAGAACCTTGCCAAGCACTTGATAGTTGTTAAAGATAACACTATAAAGGAATGCTTGCAATTTCTTGAGGGATGTGAAACTTACGGCAGACGGGTGAGCACTGTCATCGAGAGTCCTTTCCAAGAAGAAGATGCGAACACAAAAGCAAAGCAGACAGTGACTTATGAGGCTCGCCTGTTGCGTTACATGTTTTATAAGCTTAGGAACATAGATGACTCTGTTACCATAAATAAGTATGAGGATTTGAAATAAACTTTTCTTACTTGCTGGTATTTGTTCCTTATCTTTCGAAAAACGAAACTAAACGAAATGTCTTTAGTCCTTATAACGAGCAACGATTAGATTAGATACTTTTGTATCTAATACAGACAGCAATAAATTAATGAAGTCAAACTTAACAATATCTATATAGTTAGTAGATACTTGCCTAAATAAGTTGAGATCCCACTTTGTCCATTGTGTATATTCATTGATGGACAATCTGGGATTGTTTGTGTCACTATATCCATTGGGCTCTAACCCAATATAAATGCGAAAGTGAGTCTATTTGTTTACGCTTAAACCGCCAACCCGTTTTTGCCAAAGGAGACCGGACCTTTTTGTATAGACCTTGGCCCAAGTGTCGTCGGATGATGAGACCTGCCTTATTTATTTGCTCATTATTATTATGACTCTACACCAATGATAGTAAATAAATATAATATATATCATTGCTCTACACTTAACCGCAAAAAAATCGGCCCATGTAGAAAAAAGTTACTGACACTAGTGTCACCCATATTAATATACGGAGGTTTTATAATTTTTGTTAATTAATTCAATGTAGGACATCGTTAAGGCGACGAAGCGAAGACCAAATGAAGCGCTATACTGTTGACTTGGTGGTTGGGAACTAATCACCAAGGTTAAGCAACATTCGGCGTGTCCAGTTTGTGGATGGATGACCATCGCGAAATAAGACCAAACCTCGCTATTAATTGGGAAGAGACCCGTGCCACTCGGTGGGGACAAAGATGGGAGGATATTATAGAACGTCACAAAGGTTTCAAATAAAAGAAACATGACCGATTTATACTTATTTATTTGTGAACACGCAATATCAAGACAATACCAAAACAAAGCAAAACATCATTGAGCGTATTTCTTTATCTCTCTTTCTTCTCATCATAGGCCTTACATCTTTAAAAGATGATTCAAACAGGTTTGGCATTTTCATAAGTGGCTGTAAGGGCAATACGGGAGCGACAGCAACGGTCGCATACTAGGCAGACGAATTGAATACTTTATAGCTCTTGTATTAAAATGTTGTCCAAAGATGCTGCGACATTATGTATTTGATATTGATGAGACGGGCCCACCACATTATGGACATTATGTGGGCACAACATCCTGTCCTCTTTCCCGATATGCAGCTATAATAATAATGCCGTATGGCATTTAATCCTGCAACTTCTCTGTACGTTATATACGTGTAATATGTTCTTGGCCTGACGTGGCGGGAGTATATGCGCCCTTGTAACAGTGTTAGGTTTTCTTCCGTAATGGTATATCTTTCCAATCCTGCGGGTGGTGCACCGTCACGAAATATCTTTAAGTTGTAGACACCTCCCCGGACATGTACCAAGAATTCGATGCGCGTAGGCTTAGGGCACGTTTAACCATTCTGTAAAATACCCATTTTTCTGGTTTGTGTAACTTTTTTCTCCATGGGCCAGTTTTATAGTGCCCATTGTAAAAAAATATCTGTTCCCGCCAAAGCCGGGACGGACTCAGCGGTTGTTGACGACCGCGTCCGCCTGTCTGCCGCGGCGCCACCGCTGCGCGAGCCGCCGCCGCTAGCTTGGTGAGCCGCGCGCGCGACGAGTCTGTTTGCTAGCTAATGCGAGACGCACACAAATTACGCGCGCTGGTATCTACCCTTATTATAGTGACTCCTGAACCTAAAGTGAAGAGCTCGACCTAAACGCCCTTAACCAGTGCCCCTAGTGAACTGTTTAGTGAAGTGACTGTGCACCAGGAACCAACCTACATCGCCGCCCCTCAAGCCTTGCCGCCCGTGGTCAGCTCGCACGACGGTTCCTGACTCATCATCCCTGTAAGTACATCCTTCCTTCAGCCTTCCTGCCTTCAGCCCATTAACTCCGCCGCATGTTGGTGCCTTAAGCGCCAACATTTTTGGTCCAATCGAGCACGGAATACCTCTAAATTTCATGGTCTTTCGACCATAATCAGCCCCGAATCAGCCCTTAACTTTGATTAATTATTTACAGTCCGCTAAAAATAATGTTTCATAATTATATCTATTTCACTTCCTAACATTTATAATTTCATCTCCATACAAAATCTTTTCTGCACGACAGTCGTTGCAAAGTTGACCTAGCTACACGAATAAAAATTCGTGTTTCGGGTATCGTGTTCCAAATAAAAGTTCGTACCAGTATCCGATTCGTGCTAACTCCTAGTTAATTTACGCTAACAAGTTTAGTGTTTATGTTGTTGATGTTGATTTTATGGTGTCATACAAAGTTTGTGATTTGAGCGAGCTAGTGTACTAATTGTGTATTACTTGTACTAATGATGCGTTAGGTTTAGTAGTTAAATTATTGCGTTACGTTTGCGTTTTACGTTTTTCGGTTGCACATATAACTTTGGTTACGTAATAAAATAACACACCCGCGTCTAGACGACGATATTGTTGTTTTTCCCGTTTTATTTTTTAAGGAATTTTTTATGTTCTTGTCGTGTTAAATCGGCTCAGATCTCGTGCATGCTCACCACGCGTGCCAAATAGCGTGCTTTATTTTTTCGCTCGTGTTAATTTTATATCTATTTTTTTATTTTTTATTTTTGCCTTTGCGATCGGCTTATTCTTGGTGCGTGCTCACCACATGAGCTTAGTGTGTTTCATTTAGTTTCATCAGTTTTTTTATATCGCTTACGGCTATTTGCGTGCGTCGCCTTCGCTTCTACACACGTTAAGTTTAATTAAGTTTTATTATTAGTTTATTTTTATTTTTTTTTGTTTGCGACTGACTCATTCTTCGCGCCAGTGTCGGCAACAGGTCTGCCCGATTGTGAGCGCCTTGCCCAACAGTGGGCTACGGATAACGTGATTCTTTTTGTTTTTGTTGTTTTTGTTTGTTTTTTGCTTGCGGTCGGCTAATGTTACGTACGCGCGTTCAATAAGCATACATACATATACACAGACATACCTACACATACACGCGTTTGCCCACCCGTAGGCCATATACAAGGCGCCCCAACTTAGTTTTGCTTTCTTTATTGTTGCGTTAATTTTAGCCCATTTGCCCTTACCTTAGTAAACAAATACCTCCAGCCCAACTATAGAATATATACAGGGTGTTGTTCTTTTTACTGCCTTTAAATTTGTTTAATTTTTTATTTTTTATTATTTTTTTTGTCTCCTTTTATTCGTCGCGATGCCGACCAAGTCACAAGCCGCGATATTTAGGGAGGCCGCCAAAGCTTTACACCAGCTCCTAGAGATGGGATCACTGATCATTGCTGGCGACACCAAACATTCCAGAACGGAATTCAACGTGCGTTTCGCACAGATACAGGGCATAAAGGAGAAGCTGGACTCAGTGTATTATAGCATTCTTGACGAGGAGGACCTGGACGAGAAGACCGAGAAGGCATACACTGAGAACCACACAAAAGCCTCCGGGGCGTACCTTGGGATTCTTGTGGCTAGGGAGGAAATCTTACCCTCTTCCACGTCATCCCCAACCCATAGCGCTCAGCCCAGTTTCGGCGTCAATACGCCCACAGCCGTCCTCCCCAAGATAGCGCTGCCCAGGTTCAGCTCAAAAGTGGAGGACTGGCCTTCCTTCATTGCGCTGTTTAGGAGTCTGACTGACGACATGGCGACCCTGTCGGACGCAGTCAAGCTCCACTACCTATTCTCATGTCTCAGCGGTGAGGCATTAAGTATGGTGTCCCACTTAAAGGTCACCAATGAAAATTTTGCCGTGGCCATGGACATCCTCACCAAGCGGTACGAGAACCGCCGGGTTCTCATTGATAGTTTTGTGGACATCATTCTGGGGCTGCCAAGCATCCATACGCGCTCGAACATCCGCACACTGTTCCTCACGCCGCTCATATCGGCTCAGTGTGCCCTCAACAATTTAGACTTGCCCATAGGAGACGATTACGTGTTTGTGTCAATAGTGGTGCGGAAGCTCAAGGGCGAGCTCCGCACGCTATTTGAACGCAGGCACGGGTCTAGTAACACCCTGCCCACGTTAAGGGACCTTATCTCCTACCTCGAGGAGCACGCGCGCTGTGTGGAGACAGAGTTCTCCAACATAGCCATGGCTCAACCCATTCAGCCCCAGCCCGGCCCTTTTCGTAGCCGCGCGCCTCCTCAGCTGCCCCATCGCACTTATGCTCAGATGGCTCAGCAACAACCCGACCATTACCGTGGCCGTTCCTCAGCTCCATCGCCTCACCGCGCCCATGAGCAGCCTACTCACCAACCGTTCCGCCCAGCGCAACAAATGCGTCACCGCCCATCCACCTCCCCGGCTCGCAGTCAGCCCTTCCCCGTCTACTCGGCCTACCAGCAAAGCTGCTCCTCATCATCGTCATCGTCCTCTTCCTCACGCTCGACGCCCTACTGTCCCTATTGTGCCACTAGGGGACATACGCTCATGACGTGCAGATGGTACAATGCCCAGCCAACACAGGGCCGTTGGGACTTTGTACAGGCACGCGAGCGCTGCCAGCGTTGTCTCGGCCGTCACTACGAGAGCGAGTGCAGGTCAAGGGGGGCATGCAAGAACTGTGGGAGTACGAACCACCACACGTCCCTCCATCGACCAGACGGCCCAACGCACTCAGCTCATTCGTCGTCTGTACATGTGCCCCCACCACAGCTGACAGAGCACTCGAGGGAGCGTCCCAGAAACAGCAGGCGGCACGAACCCGCACATGCCAAACAGGCGCAACCCAGCTCTGCTCACAGAGCCAGCCCGCCCAGGTCCGGTTCGCCAGGTAGACCCCGCGAACGCCGCCAGCAATTATGACTCCCTACTATCACAGAGCACCCTAGCGAAGAGGTAGATTTAGCCCATGCCCAGTCAACCCATGCCCACACAGCTGATACATACTCAGCTCATACAATTTCAGCTGATACTCAATCAGCTCACTCACCTTCTGTGCCCACTGGCACACCCATTTTGTTGCCAACCGTCTCACATGGCCATCTTCACACAGCCAGAGCTTTATTGGACTGTGGCAGTATGCTGACGTTAATAACGTCACGCATGGCACGACTTTTGAACCTGCCATCAAAACCCACTTCTTTAAAAATTACAGGAGTTGGGAATCAGCACAAACATGAGTCAAAGGCGGCAATAACAATAGTATGCCGACCCACTCACAATGATACTCCTACAATTACTGCCACAGCTCACATTTTAAAAAACGTCACTGGCTACCTTCCCTTAGAGAAGGTACCAAACATTTCCCACGTACTAGGCCAGCCACCCGTGCCATTGGCTGACCAGCTTTACCACACACCAGCCCCGATCGACCTCTTATTGGGGTCGGACGTTCTTGGTCAAGTGTTGGACGGGACTAAGGTCTCGTTGGGCCCGGGCAAGCCCATAGCCTTCGGCACGATTTTCGACTTCGCGTTGATAGGACCCATTGAGGACTTGTATGCGCAGCCGGCGCAGCAGGTTAACTCAGCTCACGTCGTCAGCTCACAACCAGACTCAGCTGAATCAGCCCAGGACATACGTCAGAGTCTGGAAAGGTTCTGGGAGTCTGAGGAGCCCCTCCCTCAATCTCACACTCATAATGATCCCCTGGAGGAACAATGCGAGGAAATCTTCCGCTCTACCACTACACGCGATCCCTCAGGCAGATATACGGTCGCTCTGCCCTTTCTAAAGGACGCCCCTCAACTAGGCAAAACTCACCCTATCGCATTACGCAGATTCCTCAATATTGAGAAGAAGCTAATGGCGAACCCGTCTCTGCGTTCTAAATACGTCGACTTTATGGCCGAATACATCGACTTAGGGCACATGGCTCCCTGTCACCCAAATACATTCGCCCATAAACCTCACTTCTACATCCCTCACCATGGCGTATTTAAGTCAGGGTCGGACAAGCTGCGCATTGTTTTTGATGGTAGCTGCAAAAGCTCCAATGGTGTCAGCATAAATGAATGCCTACACACAGGCCCCGCCCTTCAACAGGACATTGTGGACATCATCATGTCCTTCAGAACGCATCCAGTCGTTTTCAGCACTGACATCCAGAGGATGTTCAGAAATGTGCTGGTTGCCCCAGACCAGAGACGGTATCAGCTGATACTATGGCGGTCCTCACCAGATCACCCTCTGCTCACCTACGCCCTCAATACAGTCACGTACGGCTTAAGATCAAGCCCATATCATGCAATCCGCACCCTGCTCCAGCTGGCTGATGATGAAGGCCATCGCTACCCTGGAGCCGCTCAGGTTCTTCGCAAGTCTATCTTCGTTGATGACATCTTGTGTGGCCATGACACGGTTGAATCCGCCCAAGCACTTCAGGACGAGTTGATAAGTCTGCTAGACCTAGGCGGCTTTCAGCTCAGTAAGTGGACATCTAACTCGCCTAAGCTGCTCGAGAGATTTCCCGACAACCAATGCGACATGCCCAAGGACTTCGACATGAACCCAGAGTCCACGTCCATTAAGGTCTTGGGTATACAGTGGAGCCCTCAGTCAGACGAGTTCACCTACCGCATCTCTCTGCCCCCCATCACACATGTCACAAAGCGGTCTATTTTAAGCACCGTAGCCTCACTTTATGACCCAAACGGTTGGGTTTCCCCCGTTATCTTCCGCGCAAAGCTGCTGCTTCAGCAATTGTGGCTACTGAAGCTGGAATGGGATGAGCCCACTCCCTCTGAAGTGCAAAAGGAGTGGCACCACATCTCAGAGGATCTGCCGCTGTTGTCTAGCATTCGCTTCCCTCGGCACGTTTGTGCAAGCAAAGGCTCAGCTGCATACTCGCTTCACGGGTTTGCAGATGCCTCTGAAGCCGGGTTTGCCGCCGTTGTTTACCTCCATGAGCTCGATGCCTCCGGAGATACTTTAGTACACTTGATTGTCGCCAAGTCGCGAGTCGCACCAATCAAGAATCGCCTCACAATCCCCAAGTTAGAGTTGTCGGCCGCCACCCTACTCTCCCAGCTCATGATCCGTGTGTCGGTTCAGTTATCGGCCCATATCAGTATACAACAACATATATGTTGGTCAGACAGTACGATAGTCCTGGCCTGGCTCAATACACCGCCTCACCGTCTTCAACCCTTTGAAGCCAACAGGGTAGTCAAAATCAGCTCAGGCTCACCAGAATGTACCTGGCGACACGTACCCTCCGAGCTCAACCCGGCAGATTGCGCAAGCAGAGGGATGTCTGCGCAATCCCTGTCAGCCCACGACCTATGGTGGTCTCCCACGTGGCTTGGACAGCCTTGTGAGTCTTGGCCTGCAATGCCCTTAGCTCTGGGCCATCACGCCCTGCCCGGCCTTAAGCCCAAACACGTCCCGTCACTGGTCACAGTGCCCGGTCTTGACTTTGACCTGCTCACTCGGTTCAGTTCACTAGACAAGCTCGTCGGAGTGACAGCTTGTCTAAAACGCTTTCTGCACAACTGCAGACACCACCCAGATTCGCGACGCTCAGGCCCCTTGTACGTCAGTGAACGAAGAGAGGCCCTACTTTACTGGGTGCGCAGTGTCCAGCACAATGAATTTGCAGAGGACATCCACCGCCTTCAAACTGGCAAAATCTGCTCCGTCAGACTCCAGCGGCTGTCACCTCTCATTAAAGATGAGCTCCTTAGAGTTGGTGGACGACTGTCCCATGCGTCTATCCGATATGACGCGCAGCACCCGCTCATACTTCCCAGCTCTAGCCCACTTGTAGACCTTATCATTGACCACTACCACAAAATACACTGCCACCCTGGCGCTGACACTTTACACGCTATCCTACGCCAACAATTTTGGATATTGTCCGCGCGCCGTATTATTAGACACCGAGTTTTTAAATGCATTAGATGCTTTCGATGCCGGGCCCAACTGCAAGCGCCCTTCATGGCCGACCTGCCAGCCGATAGAGTTACGCCTCAGCCAGTATTTAGTCAAGTCACGACCGATTTTGCCGGACCATTCCTCGTTAAATCTAGTACCCTACGTAATGTTAAACTCTTAAAAGCGTACTTTTGTATATTCGTGTGCCTTTCGACTAAGGCGGTTCATTTAGAACCGGTCTCGGACCTCAGCACGGAAGCGTTCCTCGCGGCATTACAGCGTTTTATAGCACGCCGCGGTGCCCCGGTTCTCATCCGCTCGGACTGCGGTACAAATTATGTAGGCGCTAGAAATCAGCTCATCGAAGTACAAAACTTTCTTGCCTTGAACAATGATACGATTGCGCACAAGCTCGCTGGTCAGCACATTACTTGGTTGTTAAACGTCCCTAAGGGACCATGGTTCGGTGCGTTACATGAGATCAACGTAAAATCAACAAAGCAACTTTTATATCGCGTAATTGGCGAACAGCACCTCACATTCGAGGAATTCTCTACACTTTTGGCACGAATCGAAGCTGTCCTTAACTCTAGACCTCTCTGCCCACTTTCGTCTGATCCCTCAGACTTTGAGCCGCTTACAGCCGGACATTTCCTCATAGGCCGCCCACTAACGGCCCTTCCCGAACTATCCGTGGAAGATAGGCCGATCTCCACACGTAGGCGATTCCAAATGGTACAGGCCCTTTCCCAGCGCTTCTGGACGCTGTGGACCCAGTCCTACCTTCATACCCTCCAAACCCGCTCCAAATGGTTGTCCCAATCCTCCCCTCCCCGAGTTGGCGAGCTCGTCCTCATCAAGGAGGACAACCTGCCTGCCCTCCAATGGAGACTGGGGCGCATTGCTCGCACCCTGCCTGGGAAGGATGGCGTCGTGCGGGTGGTAGACCTGGACACCGCGAACGGACATCTTCGGAGGCCTGTATTCCGGATCGCCAGGCTCCCAGTGGATGAGCCCCCCCTGGCCCCCGGAGGATGTTCCCGCCAAAGCCGGGACGGACTCAGCGGTTGTTGACGACCGCGTCCGCCTGTCTGCCGCGGCGCCACCGCTGCGCGAGCCGCCGCCGCTAGCTTGGTGAGCCGCGCGCACGACGAGTCTGTTTGCTAGCTAATGCGAGACGCACACAAATTACGCGCGCTGGTATCTACCCTTATTATAGTGACTCCTGAACCTAAAGTGAAGAGCTCGACCTAAACGCCCTTAACCAGTGCCCCTAGTGAACTGTTTAGTGAAGTGACTGTGCGCCAGGAACCAACCTACATCGCCGCCCCTCAAGCCTTGCCGCCCGTGGTCAGCTCGCACGACGGTTCCTGACTCATCATCCCTGTAAGTACATCCTTCCTTCAGCCTTCCTGCCTTCAGCCCATTAACTCCGCCGCATGTTGGTGCCTTAAGCGCCAACAATATCGAATACTCCTGAACTACTTAATGGACCAGCGACGCCATTGGTCCACTTCCGCTTGATCTCCTTTTGGTAGCTATAGAGACACCAGAACAATGTACTCTAAATAGATAGAGATAGACGGGTAAAGCTAGTGGCAATTTATTTTGGAAATGTAATAAATAATGCCTTTCGAATTTTCTTTGCATTTAGCAAAGAATCATTGACCCTATGAACCATTAGGTGTGGCAGTATGTACTTAATTACTGTCTTATTTCAAGTTCCATTAGCAATTATTTTTCGGCAGTGGATAAAGTGGTAGTACATAATTAGGAAAAAATCCCACTAAATCATTGTGTATATAATTATATCCATTTGGATAAAGTGGATCCACCCAGAACAACAAGAGCCATTGTACCTGCGTAACATTTGTTATTAACTAACTTTTCTTTGTCCCTGTCCCTACCTAGCGCCACACTGTCGAATTTACTTTTACTAGAATCATAGACAATTAATAAGGTCGTCTTTGCTACAACAAAATTTTAAAGGCTGTGGATAGAGTGCCACAAGCGGCATTCTAGTACGATCGGTTACGATGCCGTAGTACAAAGTGTAGGCAGTGAATAGAGTGCCACAAGCGGCAACATAGTACGATCGGTTACGATGCCGTGATTTGACGGCATCCTAGTACGAAGCGTATAGAGTGCCACAAGCGGCATTGTATCTCAATCGGTTCGGGAACCGTAACATATTTTTTATTTGTCATAATGTTCAGTGGACACAATATTCAAAAGATATTTTTGTACGGAGTTAGATTTCTGTTGCTGCAATCGCTACGCTGCGCTTCGCGATTGTCTTAAATTTCTAACCTATCACGTGACCTACAGGTTTAGGGCCTTTGGTTGTACGAGCACCAATCTAGCACTTCCTGTGTTATTTATTACCTACCCTTAAATGCATATTGTTGCCAAACAACAACAATCATACTTAGAAACTGAACCCCTTGAGATAAGAGTTAAAAGCAGTGAATTTTTTTGGTTAATTCATGCATATAAAGGGTTTACGTTACGCCCACAGAGCACAGAATCGCCGCGCACCCGCCCGCTACCATAATGCCAAGTTTAATTTTTAATTAAACTTGGCATTCTAGGATAAAATACGGGGACCTAAATAGTTTGTTAAAACCATTTTTGAAAAACATTTATTTAACTGAGTTATTGCAATTTTAAACTTTCTATAGTACCTAGGTACATTTTAAATGGGCGATTTTCCGAGATCAAAAAAAAAAAGAAATGGTTCGTAAATAACTTCATAGATGGCGCTTAGCATAGATTAGTATGGCGCATGGTAAAAGGCGGGTTCATGAAGAGCACGTGTATGGCTGCGTAATATTTATTCTATTCCAAAATACACACATCAAAAGTGTCTAGGGATCAAGCATTTTTATGCGGATTTCTTGAGATTGAGATGTGGCTTTGTAATAAATTTATGATTTTATAAATTTATATGGATCCTTTTTGGTGCATTTCATAATTTGAAACAGGAACTTTCAATCAATTTCTAGTAAAAGATGAAAATCAGCTGTCAATATTTTCCCTATAAAAACATACAACGCATTGAAGACATTATTAGTGCTACTGTTTCCCTACTACTGATTAAAACCAACGTTATTATGGAGCGGCGACGTCATTTAAGCAGGGAAGAAATGCTCAGAGCCGTGGGAATGATAGAAGCTGGTTCCCGGCAACGTACTGTGGCTTTAGCTCTGAATACAAGTCAGAGTGTTATCAGTCGACTTTGGACACGTTACCGAAGCACTGGTACCGTGGCTGAGCGCCATGGAGGACGGTATCGCTGCACCACACGGAGACAAGACCGATACATTCAAATCACAACTCGAAGAGCTCCAACAATAACCGCCATGATGTTAGCCGTGAGGCTTCATCACTCTTCAGGGAACTTAATTAGCGACCAAACAGTCAGAAACCGCTTGCATGAAGTGAACCTTCATTCCCGAAGACCGCTAAGGGTACCACCTATAGCAATGCACAATCGTAGGATTCGATATCAATGGGCTCTTGAACACAGAAATTGGGCAGAAGAACAATGGCGTTTCGTGTGCTTTTCTGATGAGTCTCGTTTTGGTATGAGACCGGATACAAGACGTATACGACACTGGAGAACCCCTGGACGCCAACAGCGATTAAAATCCTGCCAGGAAGTCCATCCTTATAGTGGTGGAACCATCATGGTATGGGCGGGTATTTGGATCGGCGGAAGAACTGAGTTGATTTGGATCAGAGGCAACCTCAACCCTCAAATTTATGCTGAGACGATTGTATCAGACGTCATCGTTCCTCTACAAGTGCAAATCGGTCCCTTATTTCAGTTAATGCATGATAATGCACGACCGCACACCGCAAGAGTTGTAAGACAGACTCTCGCCGCAGCTAACATCAATGTCATGCCCTGGCCTGCTCAGTCGCCAGACTTGAACCCGATTGAGCATGCATGGGATATGCTACAGAGAAGAGCTCTGCCGAATATGGAGGGTATCCAGTCGCAAGAAGACCTTTTTTTGTTGTTGCAACGAACATGGGCGGCCATTCCACAGCGTGATTTGGATAAACTCATTTTGAGTATGCCAAACCGATGTTCTTGTGTTGTTAGTGTTCGCGGTAGAAACACGGATTATTAATTGTTTAAGTTACCCAATAAAATTTTAAAGAAAACTGTTATTTCAGTCTTTTTTTCGAACTTTAATGTTAGTGGTTCAAATGTCAAAAATCCCTTTATTAGGAAAATGGCAAATTTCTTTATTAATGCAAAGGTGACTTGGTTTATCGTTACTGTAGACAAACGAAAACACTTTATTTGATGAATCCTTAAAGAAAATTTTAATTAATATCAATCAGGAGAAAAGTTATTGCAAAAATATATGTTGATCCCTAGACACTTTTGATGTGTGTAGAAATAGGTTCTGGATGTCCTGAATATAAGTAGGTAAGGACTTACTATTTTTTTATTCTTTTGGTAGACAAGTAAAAGTGTAGAATTTATTACAGCCCTTAGGTAGGTACGGCTGGTTCCCGGCTTTTATAAAACGACATCTATCGGGTGTTTTTGAACTAATTTTTACTTTTTAATTTGGGCTGTCAGAAAATCGCCCATTGCAATAACTCAGCTAAATAAACGTTTTTTATAAATGTTTTCAACAAACTATTTAGATCACAGTATTTATCCCTTTACTAACACTGTGCCTTTACGTTAGCGTGCAAAGTTTCATTAAAATTAGCACATCGGTTTTTAAAAATTTTTACTTGGAATTTTGTAAGTACTTTAAACCGAAATGCGTTAACCCTTTAATTTAAAATTGGAAGTGTATAGAGTGCCCCAAGCGGCACTGTATCTCCATCGGTTAGGGAACCGTAAGATTTGCGGTATAATAGTGACGCCGCCTAAGCTGCCGTAAAATTTTTGTTAGACAACAGAAATACTATAACTCTGATTTTTAATTAGATGGACTAAAGTGACAGCTGCCGGCGCACTTTATTTTTTTAATGTTGCCAACTGAAGAGCAAAGTGTTGTGACGCGAGTGATTTTACCGATTAAATTGAATTATTGAGTCATCGACTTGGCTATAAATAAGTTTTGAATAAAATATTATTAAAAAGTACAGGTAATTAGCAAGTTTACGTGATATGTAGACGTTTTTAATGAATCCGCGTACAAAGAAAGAAACTACAGAATATCTGAGTGACGCGCACTAAGACCCTTGTTGATGACCAAGTGCAGTACACGTCATTTGTCCTCATTTCATCACGCGATTGGTTGTACGTATTTCTTGCGCTCTTATGATTGGTTGTTTTTTGTTTTGTTATATTTTTCTATGTACTTTGATTTTTATTAGATTACATACAAAACTGACTAAATTAATTATGTAAATTACTAACTGTAACCTTTTTGACAATTGAAGTATGGTGACTGTCTAAAACGCTATTTTATTAGATTACATACCAAACTGATATTTAGTAAGTTACTAACTGTAACCTTATTGACATTTATAGTATAGTGACTGTCAAAAACACTAATGTAAACTACTTTTAGCGATTATGTACCACAACTTATAGTACAATTCCAAATTGTATAGTTTGAATTTCTAACCAAGGGTGCGGTACAATGGGTAATATGCTTTTTCCTTTTTCCGAAAGTTTTTAAAATAAATGAGTAGGTAAAAGGAAAAATAAATAAAAGTCAAACTTCTTAATCACTATTTATTTCTGAATAATTACTGTTGCTTTCGCTGATGATATAAATCCATCTGTTACATCATCAATAAGGTGGTCGAGTTGAATCATTTTACTCTCTTCTTTTATGACATGATCGATACAGCTCGACCACCTTTGCGGTGTCACCAACTGTAACCCATCACTAAACAATTCTTTAATTTCGGCCAAAAATTTTTGTTATGTCTTGCGACATGCCCGTTTACCTGTGCCCAGACTAATTCGATTGGATTTAATTCGCAGTGGTAAGGGGGCAGTCTTAAGACGGAGACACCGTACTCGGCAGCGAACTCATCAACTACATTTTTTTGATTTTTTTTTTACTTTTTTAACGATATCCAGTACTTCTGCAGCCCTTTTAAAATTTAAAAATAAATACAATTTGTAAGCATAGTTCTAAATATAGGTAGTTACCGATTGAATAAATAAAAAATACTAAACTTTGCAATTGTAGGTGCTTCCTTATTATAAAAAAAAACTGTGTACTTTGCGCCGGATGGCAGAAACAGTGAACTCATCCAATTTGTCATTGATCGTCAACTTTGGACCAGATCGTTGCGGTGGGGTTGGTGAAACATTTCCTTTCCTTGTCTTTTAGAACATTAAAAACAGTGGTAACACTGATTCCCAAGATGTTTGCTGTTTTCTTAGCAAGTGGCGCTTATTAGGTTTTACACATAATTGCGTATCCAATTTCTTTCCTCTTCGTTGAATACGTATTTAAATACATTTTGCACCATTGTCTTCTATGTGACACTCAGATGAGCGGGCCGTCTCCTTTTCCTAGGAGACATAACTGCACCCGAAGTACTCGGTTGAGCGTCTGTCATGTCGTTTTACAAAAAAACAACAAACAGGAATAAAAAACAACGTAACAAGGAAAGATATAACAAAAATTTAACAGCAATAACAACAAGAACAGGAGTTATGAGCGCAAGGAATATTCGTACAACCAATCGTCGCCTCAGTGCTTGTTTGGCCAAGAGACTAGGCATGGTCGTTGCAAAGACGAACCGTTTTAAAAGACCGTTTTGTGTTCCGCGACGATAGAACCGTTTTACGTTTCATTCTAAAGCAGTCTTCGTCGTGCAACTGGTCCTCGGATTGTTTGAAGCGAATTTGTACTTAAAGTTTATTAAGATAGAGCTTAGAACGTAATGAGATCATTGTTGCAACGTCGTCGCTGGATCCGTTCGTTTTGGTTTTTGATATTATAAAATAATCTTTATTACTACCTTAATACAGTCGAATATCGTGAAATGCAACTTATTTTTTTGGATATTTCGTCTCGTTCGCAACGCGGTAGTCATTGCTGTGTATCTTAATGTCGTTGATATAGAGTGTAAGGTTGTTTGGCAAAAATGTAATAGGTATATTAAATGGCAACGAGTCGCGACGCTCGCTCACGCGGCTCGCGTGGGTGACAGTTTTTGTTTACATTTTTTTAGTTTGCGTGTGATAAGTATCAATATAATATATACTGCGATAAGTAATAATAATTATTAATAATTATAAATGTTATTTTTTGTTATTATTATTTAATAATAAATAATAATAATAATACAGAAGGCAGTACTCCTTGACACGGCACGTATTGTTAGGAGGTTCCTCACTCTGCAGCCTTAACCACCGATAGCTTGGGTCTATCCCCGCTGCCGGTGGCAACCTAGGCTAAGTTTTTTATAATATTTTATATTGTAAATATCTTTTTTTTAATATAAAATATTGTAAAAAAAATTACGTAAGATAATATTTTAAATAAAGAGCATAATAATAATAATTAGTATAAATTAATAATAATTATCATTATTAATAATAATTACTTAACGCAGTAATTATTATATTCATACTAGATACATTAAAAAATGTAAAATGTTTACATTTTTTTAGTTTGTGTGTGATAAGTATGACTATAATAATTACTTCGTAGTAAATATAAAGGAAAGTTAATGTATTTAAATTAAAAAAAAATCTATTATAATCAAACGAAAAACGTTAAGTTACCGAAAGTTCTCATTCTGCAACCATTTTACTCGTCTTCGAGATGAGTTTACGTTTCTCTCGTTCGCCCGCGTCCTGCGTCGTCATCCGTTGCCCGTCCCCATACAATGAAACCAGTTGCGAACGAAGACCGTTTCGAGGACTAGTTTTCGTTCCAGAAAATACGGTTGCGTTTCGTCGTCATTAAATTCGACAACGACCCACGACTACAAGAGACCATTTGGGTAATTTTACAGGAGCAATGTTTTTTTGTTTTTCTATGTTATGACTCAAACAAAGGAGTAATGTTATGGTAGTTTCCAAAAATATGGTACATCTGGACTTGTATAAATCTATAAAAATTTAAAAAACTTTGAATTTTACATGTGAGAAACCGCTTTCAAAATGGATATTGGACAAAAAGACGAAACTATAATTACGTTAATGGATATAGACTACATCCCTTAGGATGTTAGCCAAGCAGCAACCAAAAGTATTGCGTGCTTGTTTGCCCTATAGCCTCGCTTCACAATACAGGGTGTTAAAATGAACAAATCCATTTTTTATCGTTGTTGTGAAATCAACATGAAAATTTATTTTATCTTTCCTGCTTTTCCAAAAATTTCATCTTTTCCTGTTTTTCTGATTTTCATGCCTTTCCTGCCTTTCCTGTATTTTCTTCTATTCCTGTCTTTCCGGATTTTGCTTTATTTTCTTCTTTTTCTGTTTTACCTACTCTTCCTGTATTTCCTGTTTTTTTGGTATTTTCTGTTTTTTTTTCCTGTCTTTTATTTTCCTGTCGTTCCTGCTTTTATTGTAATTTTATCCTTTCTCTGTCTTTCCTCAGCAATTGGCTTCTTCAAGGCTTTTTGTTTTATGTTCTCCATGTATTTTTTATCTTCTTCTGGCATATATTTGTATGAGCAATGTATGTATGCTCTTAAAAACTGGTTCTGTAATGCAACATAATATATTCCAATTCGATTTATTGTAAGTTATGGCCTTTACATAAGAAAAACATTTTTCCCTGAATTTCTCGTTGTTCGTGCGATTTTACCGATAACACTCTTGATAAAATTAAATCATTTATAGTGCTTCTATTTTATTAATGTGTCTCGGTAATCATCGTATTTCCATTTGCAAGAAAAGATAGAACAACAACATACAACACGAAGAAAATACAAAAAAAAACACGATGTTTGCCGAGAGACATTAAGAAAATAGAATCGCTGTATATTTATATATATTTAATATATCAATTAATTATTATTTTTTTTAAATACGGAATATCTTCAATTTACAGGTATAACAGTACCGCATGTTACAGAAAGTTAGCTTGAAAAAACTAGTCTAAGTACGACATGCATGACAAAAGTATATTTTGAACCACCCTGTACAATAAATATAACATAACCTAAAATAATAGCAATAGCAATGAAAATCAACTTGCATTTCGTTGTGTCCAGTGCTGCTATTATATCGTGTATCACATCTGGTCCAGGATATAACTTTCAAAGTTTATATGACAATTTCCACCTTGTATCACTTGTAAATACACTGAAACACTTAATAAATCTTGCAGTTTCTACACTGTTTTGCGTCGCAAAGTATTGTAAACAAACAATATGGCGGACCCGTGAGGTGTGACGTCATAAGCGAGCGGGCCTGTGATTGGTTTATTTAAGGATATACGGCAAACAAGCACGCGCTGAGAATTTCGATGTTGGATGTCGGTTAATTTGTGGTGGTAAGCCATACAAGCACGAAGAGTAAAATTCTAACAGTGGATATTGATTTTTTAAATCGTCATTTGCTCCTTTATTTGTTTTAGTTATAAGAGTTATTCTTGATTTAGTCCGTGTAGAATTTGATTCTTAAGCATACTACATTCAAAAGTCATTTTCGCCTAAATTGGTCTGTTGGGCAAACAAGCACTAAGGCGACGCAATCGCGAGCGAAGAAGGGAGACGAACGAATGACGAGCGCGATCTTTGACTTTGACATATCTGTTAAAAACAAAATGGCGGATGCGTTTTTTATAAGGGGATTTATGGCTCTGGGTGGTTGTCCTTTTGTGCCAATATTTTAAAGTCCGAAAGTATTTTAGGTCACTGACAGTTTCAGGATTATTTTATAGAAAAACCAATTTATTATGAAAATCATTAAAAACGGTGTGGTCACTGCATCATTCGATTAATTTTCATTTACAAGTATTTTGGCACAAATTTTATCAAGTAAATCCGAATAAAACACAATTAAATTAATCAAGATTCTAAAAACTATTTTTCTGAAATTATTAGTGAAGTTATAATTGGGTTTTAATTATGTTTCCTAATTAAGTAGCTTCTATATCAAGATAACACAGTTCGAGTGTTTTGCATATACCAATAAGCGAAATTGAACCAACAATTGAACTTCGTTTGAGTAAGGTTACAACACTATTTTTTATTTGTCGCTATGTGGTATCATTACTAATGTCACTTTAGTCCATCTAATTAAAAATCAGAGTATAGTATTTCTGTTGTCTAACAAAAACTTTACGGCAGCTTAGGCGGCGTCACTATTATACCGCAAATCTTACGGTTCCCTAACCGATGGAGATACAGTGCCGCTTGTGGCACTCTATACACTTCCAATTTTAAATTAAAGGGTTAACGCATTTCGGTTTAAAGTACAAACTTCCAAGTAAAAATTTTTTAAAACCGATGTGCTAATTTTAATGAAACTTTGCACGCTAACGCAAAGGCACAGTGTTAGTAAAGGGATAAATACTGTGATCTGAATAGTTTGTTGAAAACATTTATAAAAAACGTTTATTTAGCTGAGTTATTGCAATTTAAAATGTACCTAGGTATTACAGAAAGTTTAAAATCGCAATAACTCAGTTAAATAAATGTTTTTCAAAAATGGTTTCAACAAACTATTTAGGTCCCCGTATTTTACCCTAGAATGCCAAGTTTAATTAAAAATTAAACTTGGCATTATGGTAGCGGGCGGGCGCGCGGCGATACTGTGCTCGGTGGGCGTAACGTAAACCCTTATATGCATGAATTAACCAAAAAAATTCACTGCTTTTAAGTCTTGTCTCAAGGGGTTAAGTTTCTAAGTATGATTGTTGTTGTTTGGCAACAATATGCATTTAAGGGTAGGTAATAAATAACACAGGAAGTGCTAGATTGGTGCTCGTACAACCAAAGCCGGGGTTACTCTCGTAATGACTAATTTCACCTACGTAAAAGAAATTATAAATTTAAAAACGCGTAGGGACCAGTTCCTAATTTGTCTTTTTCTGTTTATGACCTGTTCTGTATTCGACCACTTCTTGATAAGGTTAATTCTTTTCAAGACCATTTCTGCTATTGACCACTAACTTCCTTATTTGACTAGGGTAACATGCCCAGTGTGCCGGCCCCCTCCAGTGCCCAGAATAGTTAAATTAATTTGAACCTAAAATCAATCCTCTTAAAAAATATTTTGAATTACCTACAACATAGACACAGCGACATCTACGGCAAGCTAAATTTTTCTACGTTTAGTTGTCATCTAAAAGTGGAGGTCAGTGCACGCGTGACAATTTAACCAAAACTTAATAAAAAAATTAGTGCAGAGGTGTTTTCAACTGGTTAGTGCATGTAAATTTTGTTATAATACCAATAAAGTTTTATAATTTATAACACGTAGGTATGTCTATTTACACGATTTAGTTGTTAAATATAACTTTTCCACGCCCGTTATTTAAAAAAGATGGGGGCCGGTGGTCTGGTACAGATTCCAGGGGCCGGTGGTCTGGTACAGATTCCAGTGTCCGGCCCACCCCGGCCGGACACTAGCAATAACGGTACCATGATTTTTATGTATTTAATTATACCTAGGGTGTTGTGAAGTGTAAGTAATGTTAGTAGTGACAGGCCTTAGCATTAAACCTTAGTTATGGCCAGTATCCGGCCGCCGATATCAGCAGAGATAAAAATTATAGGTAAAATTACTTGTATGAGAATAGAATGGCCGGAATACTTGTGGACCACAAGCTCAGCTTAGCTCACAAGGCGCAGGAAAAGGTCGATCTCCTGGCCAAACTCTTTGCGGCTTACTCCCGGATCGATGACTGTAATGCACAGCCACCCTCAATTCCTCACTGTGGCCACACAATATCTGATATTAAAATCAGGCAGTGTGATGTCCGTGCGGAGCTGCAGTCAATCGATGTCCGGAAAGCTAACGGTCCTGATGGCATCCCAGCAATAGTCCTGAAAATGTGTGCAGCGGAGTTGTCCCCCTGTGTTACACTTACACCTGTGTGACAGACGCGATAGCGTCTGTACCGTCTCTCGCTCTCTTCGGGTTGTGTGCCGGAATCTTGGAGAGAAGCTAATGTGCAACCGATCCCTAAAAAAGGAGATCGGTCAGATCCGACTAATTACCGCCCTATAGCCGTAACTTCAGTGTTGTGTAAGATCCTAGAACGAATATTAAACAAACAGCTTATTCGATACCTAGAAGATCACTCCCTAATTCACGATCGTCAATATGGGTTTCGGCCAAAACGGTCAACGGGTGATCTTCTAGCGTACGTCATACATCTCTGGGGTGATGCTATTGACAAGCGTGACGAGTCACTGGCAGTTAGCCTTGACATAGGCAAGGCTTTTGATCGGGTCTGGCACAAAGCTCTTCTCTCCAAGCTCCCGGCATACGGCTTGCCCGCTCAGTTCTGTACCTGGATTGCTAGCTTCCTGCATGAGCGTAGAATCCGTGTCCTTTCGGATGGATGCGCTTCGCGGTTCATGTCAGTGAACGCTGGTATTCCTCAAGGCTCCGTTCTATCCCCCACGCTGTTCCTTCTGCATATCAATGACATGCTTCCTCTTGGAAACATTCATTGCTATGCAGATGATAGCACAGTGCATGGGGGATATAACGGTCACCCAACGGCTGGGCGGGTAGACACCGAAATGAAGCGAGCAAATCTTGTCATTGAGCTCGATCGGGTGTTGGACCTCATTTCTAAATGGGGCTCCGATAATCTGGTGGAGTTCAATGCCAAGAAAACACAGGTGTGCGCGTTCACAGCGAAAAAGTCGCCATTCCTTCCCCTTCCCTCTCTTCAGGGTACACCTCTAGGCCTGCAGAGCAGTATTAACATGCTCGGTATGAATATCCGCTGCGATCTGAACCAAAAGGACTACATCGAAACCGTGATTAAAAATGCCTCACGTAAACTCGGTGTCCTGAACAAGGTGCGGCGATTCTTCACGCCTGAACAGTTGTGTCTATTATACAAGACACAGGTGCGGTCTTGCGTGGAGTATTGCTCTCACCTTTGGGACGGCTCCGCAAAGTACCTTCTCGATGCCTTGGCCAGATTGCAGCGCCGCGCTGTGCGCATTATCGGCAATGCGGAGGTCACTAAAACTCTCGAGCCTTTGCAATTGCGTAGATATATTGCGTCACTCAGCGTCTTTTACCGTTTATACCATGGCGAGTGCTCTGAAGAACTCTTTGACCTCATCCCTCCTTCTGCCTTCCTCCATAGGAGTACGCGTGCTGCTCTCCGGAGTCACCAATTTACAGGCTCTAACATTCCATCACGCACAAAGAAATTAGGTGACTCGTTTCTTTGTCGCACTTCCAAAAGATAGAATAGTCTACCAGCACACGTATTTCCTCCTACCTATGACATAGGGTCCTTCAAACGAGGCGTGAAGAAGCACTTTGTGGGCCGGCAGAGTGAGGGTGACTGATGCTACGTCTCTTACGCTGCACCAGTTGTCCTCGCGCCTGGACTTCATTTCCACTTAACATCAGGTGGAGTGGGGTCATTTGCCGGGCTTAGCATTTAAAAAAAAAGACCTATAGACTATGACCGGATAGCCGGCCCCTCAAAATGACTAAGCGGCCGGACACTGGCTATGGTACCAGTATTCGGCCATTATCTACTAATAAAATAATTGTCTGTTTAATAATATTTAGTAACGTTTTATTATTAGTAAGAGTTTTATTATTATATTTGCATTTTTATAAGTATTACGTTTTGTTATTTATTTGCAATTAATATTTAGAAAAAAAAGGATTTAATTTAATTATTAGTGCTGGTTGCAAAGAAAAATCCATTAAAATAAATAGTTTAGTTAAAATTATTATAACGTCACATTTACTAAATAATTGTTTTGTATTTCAATACTTACTTTTTATTTTTTATACGTCTTTATAAATAAAGATTTGCGGTTCATAAAATTCGCAAGTAAATCCGTAGCACATTGGTTGTCAAGAATCCTTAGATTGTGGGATCATTACAATATAATTCTTATTCATTTGCTCTGAGAGTTTATTACCCATTCAATAGCTGTAGGTTTATATTTAGGTGGCCGAACACTGGGTAGCTAGTGATCGGTCACTAGATAAGTGTGGCCGGACACTGGCAAAAACGTACTTTTCTGAAAATCTTTTATTTATATAATAACTGGCAGTCTTTGTATATTATATCAGTTTTAAAATTAATCTTGAACATATTTCTGGCATAAAAAAATATATTTATATACTGAATCCTCTAAATCAGTTCTTTAAAAGTGAATTAAGTCAGCTGAGCGCTTAAGAGGCCGGAGACTGGGCATGTTACCCTACCTTGGTTATGGTGTGCAAAAATACTCAAGACTTTTTTACCAATAAATTAAAACAAACTTCCAATTGAAAAAATATACGTTTACTTTTAATAAACTTAAAAACCAGCAACTTACCTATTATTTACACAAAAATACAAAAAAAAATCCATACAATATTATAGGTAAGTAAGTAGTATTCACTTAAAACAGCTTTACAAATTAATTGTAACAAAAATTAGGATTAGTTCCTGACTCGCCGGATTCCTGATTGGCCGGAATCTTGTTTCGCCGGATTCTTGTTTCGTCGGATTTTTTTTATTGAAGGAAAACTATAGAAATGTCGCGGCTTTACCTATCTTGTTACGGCGAAGGGCGTTCGCCGTAACAGCGACGGAATAAAAGATGTGGGTTGGGTAGGTTATGGATAGTGAAGTACTTACAGGGATACACAGGAACCTGGAGACGAGCTGACCACGGTCGGCGAGGTAGGTTGAGTTCCTGGCGCACAGTCACTACACTAAACATTCACTAGGGGCACTGGTTCGTTAGGCGTTAGGGGGAAGCTGGTAGTCCAAGCTCCGTAACTGTACACATATGCTATTTCGAAGGCTGATTTCAAGGGCGCGTGACGCGTGGTTTCGTCTTGAGATCTCAAAAGGCACTAGTTTTGCGCGGGCGCCGTCAGGCGACGCGGCGCGGGCCTCGCCGCGGCGGTCCGCTCGCCTGTGATTGGCTGACGGAGTCGGCGGCCGTCAGTCCGTTGCGCTGGCGCAAACATCTTCCCGGGGCCCAGGGTGGGCTCATCCAATGGGAGCCTGGCGATCCGGAATACAGGCCTCCGAAGATGTCCATTCGCGGTGTCCAGGTCTACCACCCGCACGACGCCATCCTTCCCAGGCAGGGTGCGAGCAATGCGCCCCAGTCTCCATTGGAAGGCAGGCAGGTTGTCCTCCTTGATGAGGACGAGCTCGCCAACTCGGGGAGGGGAGGATGGGGACAACCATTTGGAGCGGGTTTGGAGGGTATGAAGGTAGGACTGGGTCCACAGCGTCCAGAAGCGCTGGGAAAGGGCCTGTACCATCTGGAATCGCCTACGTGTGGAGATCGGCCTATCTTCCACGGATAGTTCGGGAAGGGCCGTTAGTGGGCGGCCTATAAGAAAATGTCCGGCTGTAAGCGGCTCAAAGTCTGAAGGATCAGACGAAAGTGGGCAGAGAGGTCTTGAGTTAAGGACCGCTTCAATTCGAGCTAAAAGTGTGGCGAATTCCTCGAATGTGAGGTGTTGTTCGCCAATTACGCGATATAAAAGTTGCTTTGTTGATTTTACGTTGATCTCATGTAACGCACCGAACCATGGTCCCTTAGGGACGTTCAACAACCAAGTAATGTGCTGACCAGCGAGCTTGTGCGCAATCGTGTCATTATTCAAGGCAAGAAAGTTTTGTACTTCGATGAGCTGATTTCTAGCGCCTACATAATTTGTACCGCAGTCCGAGCGGATGAGAACCGGGGCACCGCGGCGTGCTATAAAACGCTGTAATGCCGCGAGGAACGCTTCCGTGCTGAGGTCCGAGACCGGTTCCAAATGAACCGCCTTAGTCGAGAGGCACACGAATGTACAAAAGTACGCTTTAAAGAGTTTAACATTACGTAGGGTACTAGATTTAACGAGGAATGGGCCGGCAAAATCGGTCGTGACTTGACTAAATACTGGCTGAGGCGTAACTCTATCGGCTGGCAGGTCGGCCATGAAGGGCGCTTGCGGCTGGGCCCGGCATCGAAAGCATCTAATGCATTTAAAGACTCGGTGTCTAATAATACGGCGCGCGGACAATATCCAAAATTGTTGGCGTAGGATTGCGTGTAAGGTGTCAGCGCCAGGGTGGCAGTGTATTTTGTGGTAGCGGTCAATGATCAGGTCTACAAGTGGGCTAGAGCTGGGAAGTATGAGCGGATGCTGCGCGTCATATCGGATAGACGCATGGGACAGTTGTCCACCAACTCTAAGGAGCTCATCTTTAATGAGAGGTGACAGCCGCTGGAGTCTGACGGAGCAGATTTTGCCAGTTTGAAGGCGGTGGATGTCCTCTGCAAATTCATTGTGCTGAACACTGCGCACCCAGTAAAGTAGGGCCTCTCTTCGTTCACTGACGTACAAGGGACCTGAGCGTCGCGAATCTGGGTGGTGTCTGCAGTTGTGCAGAAAGCGTTTTAGACAAGCTGTCACTCCGACGAGCTTGTCTAGTGAACTGAACCGAGTGAGCAGGTCAGAGTCAAGACCGGGCACTGTGACCAGTGACGGGACGTGTTTGGGCTTAAGGCCGGGCAGGGCGTGATGGCCCAGAGCTAAGGGCATCGCAGGCCAAGACTCACAAGGCTGTCCAAGCCACGTGGGAGACCACCATAGGTCGTGGGCTGACAGGGATTGCGCAGACATCCCTCTGCTTGCGCAATCTGCCGGGTTGAGCTCGGAAGGTACGTGTCGCCAGGTACATTCTGGTGAGCCTGAGCTGATTTTGACTACCCTGTTGGCTTCAAAGGGTTGAAGACGGTGAGGCGGTGTATTGAGCCAGGCCAGGACTATCGTACTGTCTGACCAACATATGTGTTGTTGTACGAGTATACTGATATGGGCCGATAACTGAACTGACACACGGATCATGAGCTGGGAGAGTAGAGTGGCGGCCGACAACTCTAACTTGGGGATTGTGAGGCGATTCTTGATTGGTGCGACTCGCGACTTGGCGACAATCAAGTGTACCAAAGTATCTCCGGAGGCATCGAGCTCATGGAGGTAAACAACGGCGGCAAACCCGGCTTCAGAGGCATCTGCAAACCCGTGAAGCGAGTATGCAGCTGAGCCTTTGTTTGCACAAATGTGCCGAGGGAAGCGAATGCTAGACAACAGCGGCAGATCCTCCGAGATGTGGTGCCACTCCGTTTGTACTTCAGAGGGAGTGGGCTCATCCCATTCCAGCTTCAGTAGCCACAATTGCTGAAGCAGCAGCTTTGCGCGGAAGATAACGGGGGAAACCCAGCCGTTTGGGTCATAAAGTGAGGCTACGGTGCTTAAAATAGACCGCTTTGTGACATGTGTGATGGGGGGCAGAGAGATGCGGTAGGTGAACTCGTCTGACTGAAGGCTCCACTGTATACCCAAGACCTTAATGGACGTGGACTCTGGGTTCATGTCGAAGTCCTTGGGCATGTCGCATTGGTTATCGGGAAATCTCTCGAGCAGCTTAGGCGAGTTAGATGTCCACTTACTGAGCTGAAAGCCGCCTAGATCTAGCAGACTTGTCAACTCGTCCTGAAGTGCTTGGGCGGATTCAACTGTGTCATGACCACACAAGATGTCATCAACGAAGATAGACTTGCGAAGAACCTGAGCGGCTCCAGGGTAGCGATGGCCTTCATCATCAGCCAGCTGAAGCAGAGTGCGGATTGCATGGTATGGGCTTGATCTTAAGCCGTACGTGACTGTATTGAGGGCATAGGTGAGCAGAGGGTGATCTGGTGAGGACCGCCATAGTATCATATAGTACCGTCTCTGGTCTGGGGCAACCAGCACATTTCTGAACATCCTCTGAATGTCAGTGCTGAAAACGACTGGATGCGTTCTGAAGGACATGATGATGTCCACAATGTCCTGTTAAAGGGCGGGGCCTGTGTGTAGGCATTCATTTATGCTGACACCATTGGAGCTTTTGCAGCTACCATCAAAAACAATGCGCAGCTTGTCCGACCCTGACTTAAATACGCCATGGTGAGGGATGTAGAAGTGAGGTTTATGGGCGAATGTATTTGGGTGACAGGGAGCCATGTGCCCTAAGTCGATGTATTCGGCCATGAAGTCGACGTATTTAGAACGCAGAGACGGGTTCGCCATTAGCTTCTTCTCAATATTGAGGAATCTGCGTAATGCGATAGAGTGAGTTTTACCTATTTGAGGGGCGTCCTTTAGAAAGGGCAGAGCGACAGTATATCTGCCTGAGGGATCGCGTGTAGTGGTAGAGCGGAAGATTTCCTCGCATTGTTCCTCCAGGGGATCATTATGAGTGTGAGATTGAGGGAGGGGCTCCTCAGACTCCCAGAACCTTTCCAGACTCTGACGTATGTCCTGGGCTGATTCAGCTGAGTCTGGTTGTGAGCTGACGACTTGAGCTGAGTTAACCTGCTGCGCCGGCTGCGCATACAAGTCCTCAATGGGTCCTATCAACGCGAAGTCGAAAATCGTGCCGAAGGCTATGGGCTTGCCCGGGCCCAACGAGACCTTAGTCCCGTCCAACACCTGGCCAAGAACATCCGACCCCAATAAGAGGTCGATCGGGGCTGGTGTGTGGTAAAGCTGGTCAGCCAATGGCACGGGTGGCTGGCCTAGTACGTGGGAAATGTTTGGTACCTTCTCTAAGGGAAGGTAGCCAGTGACGTTTTTTAAAATGTGAGCTGTGGCAGTGATTGTAGGAGTATCATTGTGAGTGGGTCGGCATACTATTGTTATTGCCGCCTTTGACTCATGTTTGTGCTGATTCCCAACTCCTGTAATTTTTAAAGAAGTGGGTTTTGATGGCAGGTTCAAAAGTCGTGCCATGCGTGACGTTATTAATGTCAGCATACTGCCACAGTCCAATAAAGCTCTGGCTGTGTGAAGATGGCCATGTACGTCCGCGACTCTTAGTGAGACGGTTGGCAACAAAATGGGTGTGCCAGTGGGCACAGAAGGTGAGTGAGCTGATTGAGTATCAGCTGAAATTGTATGAGCTGAGTATGTATCAGCTGTGTGGGCATGGGTTGACTGGGCATGGGCTAAATCTGCCTCTTCGCTAGGGTGCTCCGTGATAGTTGGGAGTCATAATTGCTGGCGGCGTTCGCGGGGCCTACCTGGCGAACCTGACCTGGGCGGGCTGGCTCTGTGAGCAGAGCTGGGTTGCACCTGTTTAGCCTGTGCGGGTTCGTGCCGCCTGCTGTGTCTGGGACGCTCCCTCGAGTGCTCTGTCAACTGTGGTGGGGGTACATGTACAGACGACGAATGAGCTGAGTGCGTTGGGCCGTCTGGTCGATGGAGGGACGTGTGGTGGTTCGTGCTTCCACAGTCCTTGCATGCCCCCCTTGACCTGCACTCGCTCTCGTAGTGACGGCCGAGACAACGCTGGCAGCGCTCGCGTGCCTGTACAAAGTCCCAACGGCCCTGTGTTGGCTGGGCATTGTACCATCTGCACGTCATGAGCGTATGTCCCCTAGTGGCACAATAGGGACAGTAGGACGTCGAGCGTGAGGAAGAGGACGAGGACGATGATGAGGAGCAGCTTTGCTGGAAGGCCGAGTATACGGGGAAGGGCTGACTGCGAGCCGGGGAGGTGGATGGGCGGTGACGCATTTGCTGCGCTGGGCGGAACGGTTGGTGAGTAGGCTGATCATAGGCGCGGTGAGGCGATGAAGCTGAGGAGCGGCCACGGTAATGGTCGGGCTGTTGCTGAGCCATCTGAGCATAAGTGCGATGGGGCAACTGTGGAGGCGCGCGGCTACGAGAAGGGCCGGGCAGGGCGTGAATGGGCTGCGGCTGGGCTATGTTGGAGAACTCTGTCTCCACACAGCGCGCGTGCTCCTCGAGGTAGGAGATAAGGTCCCTTAACGTGGGCAGGGTGTTACTAGACCCGTGCCTGCGTTCAAATAGCGTGCGGAGCTCGCCCTTGAGCTTCCGCACCACTATTGACACAAACACGTAGTCGTCTCCTATGGGCAGGTCTAAATTGTTGAGGGCACACTGAGCCGATATGAGCGGCGTGAGGAACAGTGTGCGGATGTTCGAGCGCGTATGGATGCTTGGCAGCCCCAGGATGATGTCCACAAAACTATCGATGAGAACCCGGCGGTTCTCGTACCGTTTGGTAAGGATGTCCATGGCCACGGCAAAATTTTCATTGGTGACCTTTAGGTGGGACACCATGCTTAATGCCTCACCGCTGAGGCTTGAGAATAGGTAGTGGAGTTTGACTGCGTCCGACAGGGTCGCCATGTCGTCAGTCAGACTCCTAAACAGCGCAATGAAGGAAGGCCAGTCCTCCACTTTTGAGCTGAACCTGGGCAGCGCTATCTTGGGGAGGACGGCTGTGGGCGTATTGACGCCGAAACTGGGCTGAGCGCTATGGGTTGGGGATGACGTGGAAGAGGTTGAGATTTCCTCCCTAGCCATGAGTATCCCCAGGTACGCTCCGGAGGCTTTTGTGTGGTTTTTAGTGTATGTCCTCTCAATCCCCTCGTCTAAGTTCTCCTCGTCAAGAATGCTGTAATATACTGAATCCAGCTCCTGTACCTGTGCGAAACGCACGTTAAATTCTGTTATGGAATGTTTGGTGTCGCCAGCAATGATCCGTGACCCCACCTCTAGGAGTTGGTGTATTGCTTTGGCGGCCTCCCTAAAAATCGCGGCTTGTGACTTGGTCGGCATCGCGATGAATAAAAGGAGACAAGAAAAAATAAAAAAAATAAAAAAAATAAAAAAAATTAACAAACTTAAAGGCAGTAAAAAGAACAACACCCTGTATATATTCTATAGTTGGGCTGGATGTATTTGTTTACTAAGGTAAGGGCAAATGGGCTAAAATTAACGCAACAATAAAGAAAGCAAAACTATGTTGGGACGCCTTGTATATGGCCCACGGGTGGGCAGACGCAAGTGTCTGTGTATGTCTGTGTCTATTGAACGCACGTACGTAATATTAGCCGACCGCAAAACAAACAACAAACAAAACAACAAAAGGAATCACGTCATCCGTAGCCCACTATGGGGAAGGCGCTCACAGTCGGGCAGACCTGTAGCGGAAACTAGCGCGAAGAATGAGTCGGTCGCAAAAAAAGTTAACAAATAATAAAAACTTAATTTAAAAAATTGGGACACTCTGTCTGTGTCCCACAAGTGGGCAAACGTGTGTAGAAGCGAAGGCGACGCACGCAAATAGCCGTAAGCGATATAAAAAAAACTGATGAGGCTAAATGAAACACACTAAGCTCATGTGGTGAGCACGCACAAAAATGAGCCGATTGCAAAGGCAAAAATTAAAAACAAAAAAACTATATAAAATTAACACGAGCGAAAAAATAAAGCACGCTACTCGGCACGCGTGGTGAGCATGCACGAGATTTGAGCCGATTCAACACGACAAGAACATAAAAAATTCATCAAAAAATAAAACGGGAAAAATAACAATATCGTCTCTCGTCATAATACCATACAATTATCTAGACGCGGGTGTGTTATACGTAACTAAAATTATATGTGCAGCCGATAAACGTAACGCAAACGTAACGCAATAATTTAACTACTAATTAAACTTAATTACCGTTAGGAGTATGAACAACGTATCATTAGGCAAACATCATTTAGGTAGGTACACAAGTATTACACAAGTAGTACACAAGTTCGCTCAAATCGCAAAAACATTGTATGACACCATAGATCTGTGATCAGACAATCGGATGCATACACGAAATCAACATTAAAACAACATGCAGAAATAATTGCGTTAAAATAATTCGGATGTTGTGTGGTCGCAATCCTAACACAAATGAATCATAACTACCTGACGAAATTTTTATTGGGACAGGGTAAAGTTATGTGAACAAATGAATTTAGAAATGATGGTAGGAATTAGATTTAAGATTTAGACATAGAATAAGAATATGGGCGGAAATAATTATCTTTAGCGGACTGTATTAAAATTGGAAATTAAACGAAAGTTAGGTTCTGGATACGGGAAGGTCGCCGGTATTTAATATTACCGGCTCGAAGATGACCAAAATGTTACGGCGAAGGGCGTTCGCCGTAACAGCGACGGAATAAAAGATGTGGGTTGGGTAGGTTATGGATAGTGAAGTACTTACAGGGATACACAGGAACCTGGAGACGAGCTGACCACGGTCGGCGAGGTAGGTTGAGTTCCTGGCGCACAGTCACTACACTAAACATTCACTAGGGGCACTGGTTCGTTAGGCGTTAGGGGGAAGCTGGTAGTCCAAGCTCCGTAACTGTACACATATGCTATTTCGAAGGCTGATTTCAAGGGCGCGTGACGCGTGGTTTCGTCTTGAGATCTCAAAAGGCACTAGTTTTGCGTGGGCGCCGTCAGGCGACTGTGATTGGCTGACGGAGTCGGCGGCCGTCAGTCCGTTGCACTGGCGCAAACATATCTATTAAATAAAAGGCAGACATTTCGGTACATTATTAAAAATATTTATTTGTTCTTAATTTAATAACGTCTTAAGTAAAATTTTTAAACACTGAAAAAAAGACGACAACCTCAGGCGGGAATCGAACCACGCACCACGCATTCCGGGCGGCTGCCTTAACCACTTGGCTACCGAGGTCTGGCTTTCAACCGTCGAAATTTGTCAGTGCTTGATGCTTATGTTTTTAGTCAACATTGCTTCATCAAATCTTAGAAGTTTTCACCTCTGAGATCTGAAAGAAGTATTTTTACAAATATTTAAACATTTGGTTAAAAGATGAAGCTGCGTTTATAGATTAATGTTTTATATTTTAGCGTTTTATTAACTCTTAAATATACTTAAGTAAAGTTTTAAACACTGAAAAAAGACGACAACCTCAGGCGGGAATCGAACCACGCACCTTCCGCATTCCGGGAGGCTGCTTTAAACACTTGGCTACCGAGGTCTGGCTTTCAACCGTCGAAATTTGTCAGTGCTTGATGCTTATGTTTTTAGTCAACATTGCTTCATCAAATCTTAGAAGTTTTCACCTCTGAGATCCGAAAGACTTATTTTTAACAAATATTTAAATATACGCGTGGTTCGATTCCCGCCTGAGGTTGTCGTCTTTTTTCAGTGTTTAAAATTTTACTTAAGTATATTTAAGCGTGTAGGGGGTGATATAAGGTAGTTGGGAGAAAGAAGAAGAGTGGCGTAGTTTAAAGCCGAATGGCGTATATTAGAATACGTAAGTTAAGTACGCGATTGAAATAAGAAAGGAACAATGTTGCGAGAGATATAATACAATACCGGATATCGTGGTCCGAGAGTTCCAGGGAGATGGAAGCAGTCGTTCCCCTTTATAAGGCACTGTATGCGATATCCGAAGCGTCCAGAAGGTCCGTATAAACGGATACAACCGTACAACTGCGAATATTCCTACCTAAGAAAGGATACAATACAAAAGTCACGGCGACTATATATGGGAGCCGGCAAACGAAACCATAGCGCGATGCAAGAATCCGTAGCGCAGCGCCATCTAGTATGCGGCCGATGAACTAATAATGGTTCTTGCAGATGTTGTTGCTACAGGCTCCCCCTCTGGCTGCGAAGACGTCCCGGCGAGGTAGACAGGATAATGTGTAAGTTACTTCGTTTTTGGTGGTCGTCCTCGTGGTCGCCTGGTTGAATGCGTTGTTTTATCTTGAAGTTGGATCTTCTTTGGGCGGCCTCGCTTTCTGATTGGCAAGGACGGTTGAGGTAGAGAAGCGTCGTTTGGAGCTTCGTACGGGGATAGAGATGATGAATGGTATAAACCTACTGGTTTGTGAGGTTCAGTTAGGGATGCTACTTGGTAGGAGCTCGGTCCATGTATGCGCAGAATTATGTAAGGTCCATCACGTCGGGGAGCAAATTTAGCGCAGAACCCTTGAGCAGATTTACTTAACGGATGAGAGAGATTGTAAGATGGTCTCTCTCGACGACTTTTATCCACGTACTCTTTTCTTTTTTCTTCGTTCATCTCCTGTATCTCTTTTGCTTTTTTCAGAGTATCAACTAACAGGTGCAGCTTTGGAGTAATTTCAGGAATAAAATTTTCATTAGTTATTATTTGTTTCAAGTCATTCCTACAATCATTAGGACATCGTAGGTGACGCCCAAAAGTTAAATAAGCAGGAGAGTATCCGGTTGATGACATAACTGCAGTATTCATAGCAAAGCGAATGCTTGCAAGTTTCTCTGGCCAAGATGAATGGCAGTCTCCCACAAATATTGCCAATTGGGTCTTCATGTCCCTGTTGCGCCTCTCTACGGGGTTAGTTTCTGGGTGGTAAACTGGGGTAAACCCATGGCTAATATTAAGACAGAAGGCAAGTTGTTGCATAACGCTGCTAACGAACTGTGTGCCGTTATCACTTATGAAACGGCGTGGAGTGCCATAACGCAGTATTATTTCATTAAGCAAAACTTTAGCGCAATCTTCAGCGGTTGCTTTTTCCAAAGCAAACAGCTCCAGCCATCTTGTAGCGACATCTTCTACTATAAAAATCCAATTTTTTATTGTCTAGAGACTTGGGAAGACGTCCAAACAAGTCGAAAGCTATCACTTCGAAACGCTGATTCACGGCTGTTGTTTGGAGTAGGCCTGCTGGCTTTAGGTTATTTGGTTTGTATCTTTGGCACTCAATACATTTTTTTTATGTAGGTTTCCACTTGAGTTCTCAAACCTTTCCAACTATATCGTCTTGAAATGCGTTCTATTGTTTTATCTACGCCGAAGTGACCAGCTGTAAGATCATCATGATAGACAGATATCACGTTATTTTGTTCGTGTTTTGGAACTACTAATTGACAGTCATCACTGTTATTCTCTGGGCTATATCTATATAGTATTCCGTTATTCATTAAATAACCCTTTTGACTCCAATATCTCGCGTTTTCGTCGTGATTACCTTCAAAAGCTTGCACTACTTTTACAATGTTTTCGTCTTTTAACTATTCTTCTCTAATTTCCTTAGCGCTTCTTCTAGGCATATCAACTATAACTGTACATATTGCGCAGTTTTCTTTACTTTCATGTTCACAACAAGGGCGAGATAAGGCGTCTGCGACTACATTAGTTTTACCAGTTATGTATTTGATTGTTAAATCATAGGACTGCAATTGTAAGGTCCATCTTGCTAAACGACCCATTGGTGATTTAAGTGACATGAGCCATTTAAGGGCTTGATGGTCTGTTAGGACAGTTACTGTTGCTCCTTCTATATACCCTCTAAATCTGTTACAGGCCCAAACTACTGCCAACGCTTCCCGTTCAGTCGTTGAATAATTTCTCTCAGCTGGAGTTAGTAAACGACTGGCGTACTCTACAGGATGTTCCTGATCTCCCTCCCCCTGCACTAATACAGCACCAATGGCGTAACTTCTAGCGTCAGTCTTCAGACTAAACGGTTTAGTTGCATCGGCTTGAGCTAAAACTGGTGCGGTTGATAAGGCTCGACAAAGAATTTGAAAGGCTTTTCTTTGGTCATCTCCCCACGTCCAGGCAACATTTTTTCTAGAGAGGCGAGATAAAGGTTCAGATATTTTAGCAAAATTGTGCACGAATCTTCGGTACCATGAGCACATTTGTAGGAACGACATTAAATGTTTTATGTTAGTGGGTGCTGGCATTTTAAGTATACAGCTGACTTTATCAGGGTCTATTTCTAACCCATTGGGCGTAATGTAATGCCCCAAATATTTTACCTTAGAGCAACACCACTTACATTTCTCCTTGTTAATTGTAAGATTAAACTCTACTAGACGAAGAAAAACATCTTGCAGGTCTCGTAGATGCTGCTTATACGAAGGAGAGAGAATAATTAAGTCATCTAAATATGACAACAGCTTAATATGACTTAACGAAATACAAAATCGGTCCATCATTCGTTGAAATGTTGAGGGCGCGTTTCGTTAACCGAATGGCATTCTTAGAAATTTGTAAACACCAAAAGGTGTTATAAATGCTGTTTTGATCTGATCATCTTCCTTGACTTTAATTTGATAGTATCCAGCACGTAAGTCTATTGTTGTCATGCATGGAGTTACTTTGGCATCATGGAGCAAGTCATCAATTCGTGGCATAGGATAAACATCTGGAACAGTAATCTTGTTTAGTTGACGGTAATCAATGCATAGGCGTACACCGCCGTCCTTTTTAGTTACCATGACGACAGGCGCCGACCAAGGCGAATTGCAAGGGATAATAACATTTTCTTTAATCAATTTTTTTATCTCGTTCTTTAGGATTTCAAGTTTTGGTGCAGGTATGCGATATGCTGCCACTGATATTGGTGCGTTATTTCCAGTATCTATAGCGTGTTCGACATGGGAGGCTGGCTGGCTATTAGGTACAAACACCGATCGATTTTTATAAAGAAGTTGATTCAATTCTTCTAATTCTACATCGGTTGAAAATATGTCTGTATTGGGAAACAAAAAAGCTGATTCTGGTGATAGTTCACCGGGATAGTCAATTAAGTTCTCTTCTGCATTTCGATATAAAGCATCCATTACTGGAGAGTAGCCGTCAAAGAGAACCTGACGTTTTCTTTTGTTTGGAGGTGATAATTGTATTGGCAGTAACGGTCCATAGCTCGACGCTTTTTCGAAATGCGTGTTTGGTACACATGCCTCCATTGAGTAATTAGCCTCCGTTCTCTGGTTGCATACGGGTACTTTCATTGGATTTACGGCATATTCTGTGATACTAGCGGTTGGGTAATTTGGTTGTGATTGCTCATTGAAACTTGCAATAATTGGAACAAATTTAGGTGACACAGTTGGTGTAATCTTGTTGTTTGTGACTTTCTTTTCTTCTATGAGTTCGAACAGCTTTGACGGATTGTCCAAAAAATGACATGTCTTTTGAGGTAAAGTAATTGACAATAATGCGTCTTCAATAAAACCAACACCCAACAAAGTTTTATTGTCTTTGGCTTCAGGCAAGATAATGAACGAGGTAACTACTGTTCTGCCATACATCGTAACTGGTGCCTTAAAGTTCAAAGTTACTTGTTTTTTTGTTATTCCATCAGCTAGAGTAATCCACATTGTTTCTTCCTTAAAAATGTATCCCTTTCCTTCCAGAGCTTTGTACAACTTATACGATGCTACGCTAGTTTTCGCGCAAGTATCTATGTAGGCCATTCCCTGATGGCCATCTATTGATACTGGTACAGTGGGGCGCTGACGAATATCCATGTTCGATTGGATTGCACAAAATTCCAAACCCTCTACTGTTTTATCTACAGTATTGCATTTCTTACAGTGACTACGTACTACTCCCGGTTCTCCACAACCATAACAAGAATATTTGGGTGGTGCGCTTGTTGACTGATTTATGTCAAATGATTTTTTGTTGTGTACTATTGCCTTTTGGAGTATGCCTAATGGCTGTGTATCTTGTGGGTTACTATGAAGTTCAACTTTTGCTTTTTTCCTGCATTGTTCAATGGAATGTCCAGGCAAACGACAGAAACTGCATCTCAGTTTTTTCTTTAATGAGAAGTCACGCTTTTCATCATAGGGTTTTTCTCTACTTGTTAGCATGTCTTTATAAAAATCCTCTGTGGCACGACATTTATTTAAAAGATCATCAAAAGTCTTGACGGAATCCCTGGTAACATGTTTTCTTATATTAAGACTTAATTGGCCAAACATCATGTCTAACTGCTGTTGCTCTGTGTGCTCCGGTTTAGGTAATTGAGATAGCAGCATCCTTTTTTGAGCAATAAAGTTTTCGGCACTTTCGTTAGGTTTTTGTTTAACGCCAATGATCTCTTGATATATACTAAATGCTGGCTTTTTAGGAGCGAAAGCATATCTTAGTCTAACTTCGAAGTCAGACCAGGTGGTGACTTTTTCTTTAACGCCTTGCCACCAGACCCCTGCGTCTTCCTTTAAAATTAGCGGCAGACTAGCTAGTGCATCCAAATCGGAAATTCCTTCCATTTTCTTAAATATACCTACAGCCGCGAGAAATGACTCGACAGATTCAGTCTGTTTCTTTCCATCATAGATCGAGTTGCAAGTAGTGAATGACTTTTTTTGGGTAGTCGTTACAGCTGCTAACAGCTTTTTAAATTGTTCGTCGGTAAAATTCATATTTCGCTCTTTTACTTCTTCGAAACTACGTCGCCTTGTAGTTGTTTGTCGACCCGAACGCGTCACAATAAACTTCGGTATCTTCTTCCTCAAGTGCGGGTTATTGTCGTTGGGCGCCAGATTGTAGGGGGTGGTATAAGGTAGTTGGGAGAAAGAAGAAGAGTGGCGTAGTTTAAAGCCGAATGGCGTATATTAGAATACGTAAGTTAAGTACGCGATTGAAATAAGAAAGGAACAATGTTGCGAGAGATATAATACAATACCGGATATCGTGGTCCGAGAGTTCCAGGGAGATGGAAGCAGTCGTTCCCCTTTATAAGGCACTGTATGCGATATCCGAAGCGTCCAGAAGGTCCGTATAAACGGATACAACCGTACAACTGCGAATATTCCTACCTAAGAAAGGATACAATACAAAAGTCACGGCGACTATATATGGGAGCCGGCAAACGAAACCATAGCGCGATGCAAGAATCCGTAGCGCAGCGCCATCTAGTATGCGGCCGATGAACTAATAATGGTTCTTGCAGATGTTGTTGCTACAAGCGTTAATAAAACGCTAAAATATAAAACATTAATTAATAACGTCTGTTACGCTAACAGATAAAGTAACAGATAAAAAAATTTTAAAGCAAAATCGTAATTTCTTTGAAAATATGAATCAAACCCATTTCTAAGTAGGTAATTTAAGTTATGTCCGATAGTGGCAACAAAATAATAATTCATACAATAATAAATATAACTACTTACATGTTTTCTTTACTTAAGTGATATTATTGTATATTAATATTTCCGACGAAAGAAGAATCCGACGAAACAAGAATCCGGCGAATCAGGAATCCGGCGAATCAGGCACTAATCAAAATTAGAACACAAATGAAATCACCAACATAGAATTTTTAAAGAAAATGATTTATCTGAAGCTACGTTATTAGAGCCATAACGCGACATAGTCTCCCTTGACCATGAGCCAAGGTATTAAATAGGTTTTAAGTGAAATATTAATTACATTATCATTATTCTACTTCTTGATCTAATTATAACAGAAAAAAAATCTATACACTAAAACAAAATAACTTAAAAACTAAAAACCTATAAATACCTTATAAATAAAAAATATCTCTAAGAGAACCGCTGCCGCGCGGCAAAGTCCCCAAATGGCTGGCAGCGTTGCCCTTTTGAATGGCCAGGCTAACTCGTTGGCAAAAGTAGCTGCCAGCCCTCCGGTCGGCTTCGACAAGGCGTTTCGATAGATCTTTAACGAAACGCCGTGCTTCTGGCCCCCATGGCCCCAGCGTTTCCACCCCAAACGGCACAAACTCAAATTTTTCAGCCAACCCACTCGCAATATATTTTTTAACACATTAAATTTGATATAAAATACTTTTCATCCATTAACCACTCGGTGAAGGTCGTTGTATACTCGGATCCTCTACTATTATGTAGGATTTAATTATGAAAGAAGTTACTGGTTTTTAAGTTTATTAAAAGTATACTTTTTCAATTGGATGTTTGTTTTAATTTAATGGTAAAAAAGTCTTGAGTATTTTTGCACACCGTAACCAAGGTAGTCAATTAAGAAAGTGGTCAAAAGCAGAAATGGTCTATAAGAGAACTAGTCTTATCAAGAAGTGGTCGAATACTTTTTTTCTTATGTGACTCGTCATTAGTGACTGCATCCTGCCTGATGGTAAGCAGCCGATGCAGTCCAAAATAATGAGAGCGCTCCCCACTGTGGAATAAGCACGATAACGAGCGCACCCATTCATGACGGCCTGCATAAATGTCGTCACGCCCCACTTAAAAGACCCGGGACTGTAGGAGCTGGGAAACACACGCGCCGGCAAAGAATTCCAAAGCCGAATGGTCGAGGACCGACAGAGGAACGACTTGCCAAATTTTTTGGTACGTGTACTGATAGTCTGTACAGTATGATGGTGGTTCCTAAGACCAGCACGTGTAGTCCGGGACAGCAAAGGAGAGGGCGGGATAAGATCAAAAAGTTCTTCAGAACACTCTCCGTAGTAATTCCCGTAGAAGACACTGAGAGAAGCAATAATGTCTCTACGCAGCTGGAGGTCCTCAAGGGAGGCTGTAACCTCAGCATCTCCAATAATGCGTTCCGCTCGCCTTTGCAGTCTATCAAGTGCGTCGAGGAGGTATTTAGCGGAGCCGTCCCATAGATGGGAACAATACTCCATACTCGATCGCACCTGAGTTTTGTACAGCAAACAGCGCTGCTCGGGAGAGAAAAACAGCCTCACCTCATTGAGAATACCCAACTTCCGGGAGGCAGTTAAAATAGCACTCTCGATGTAGCATTTCGGATTCAGTTCCTGGCCGATGTCCATGCCAAGAATGCTGAGGTTCACCGAAATGGGTAACGGAGAGTTCTGAAGAGAGGGAGGAGTAAGGAAGGGAGTTACCTTGGACGAGAATGCACAAACCTGGGTTTTGCTATCATTAAACTCGACCAGGTTTTTAGATCCCCATTGAGAGACACGATCGAGAGTCAGGTTCAGTTTGGCAACCAGTTCTTGCCTTTTCACCATGATATCGGCTTGCTTTGCCGCAGGATGTCCCAAGTAGCGCTTATGCACCGTACTGTCATCCGCATAACAATGAATATTGCCCAAGGACAACATGTCATTAATATGCAGAAGAAATAGAGTAGGTGAGATCACAGAACCCTGCGGCACTCCGGTATTGACTTTGTAGAACGCGGAGGAACTACCCTGACAAAAGACACGAATCCTCCGCCCTTCTAAAAAGTCTGCAACCCAGGCGCATAAACGGAGCGGCACGCCGAAGGGCTGCAACTTGGAAAGAAGGGAACGATGCCACACTCTATCAAAAGCTTTGGCGATATCAAGGCTAACTGCCAGGGATTCGCCATGCTTGTCCATCGCTTCACCCCACGCGTGAGAAACGTACGCTAGAAGATCACCCTTTGATCGCTTTGGTCTGAACCCATACTGGCGATCATGGAGCAGCGAGTGATCCTCTAGGTAGTGAATGAGCTGGGAATTTTATCCGCTCAAACACCTTGCACAGCACAGAAGTTACAGCGATGGGTCGATAGTTGGCCAGATCCGAGCGATTCCCTTTTTTGGGGATGGGTTGTATGTTCGATACAGCACATCATGGTCATAGACAGAAAAAGACAAATTAAGAACTGGTCCCTAAACGTCAAAACGATATCGGCACATATTTCGATTCTCTTTAAATAATTATGCAAGCATATTTGGAGTCGTTTAAGAAGTGGTCATATCGGGAGGTGGTCAATATCGGGAGGTGGTAATATCGGGATGTGGTCATAGAGTCTGACCAACGAAACGTGACTGGAGGGAATGGCGGCAATTCAAAAAACCAAACCAAACCAAACACATAATTTGTAGTATATTTCAATAAATAAGAATAAATCTTAAGAATAATTGAAGAAGCATTTGTAAAAATGACAATACCATAATTAATATTAACCGACATAGGTACAAAGTAGAATAGAATAATTTTATTTGTTGGAAAATGGGTTCCGTCATTGACGATATTGTTTCCAAACATTGTGTTTCACTAGATAAAACTCCTTTTGTTCAAGTGATGTAATATTCTTGACAATCTCTTTAATTTTTAGTTTTGTATCTCACTAGTAGGTACTTGAAGTGTCTGTACGATAAACAAGAATTGGTTGGAGAGTCAACTTAGGTTATTAATTTTGAATGAAAGGAAAAGGTAAGTACGTATACAGAATTAACCTAGAATTGATTACGATTGTAGTATGTCGTTTTTCAGAATAAAATGTAAAATAATAGACGAGAACAATAAAAGAAGGTACGTTATGTATCAAAATGATAAACTCAAGTACACAAAAATAACACAATCGTTTGGCAGCTTAAAAATGTTGCCATAATAAAACTTTTGAAAATAGACCGCGTTAAGTTTCGTTGGAAGACTCTATCAGGAAGTGGTCATATCAGAAAGTGGTCATATCAGGCAGTGGTTGTATCAGGAAGTGGTCGTCACCAACCCAAATGGAAATTCTGAACCACTAAGAAACTGGCTATCTTATCTCTAAACTGTCGGAAGAACGCAGCAATGCTATAAATATCGTTGTTATCGCGACAGAGTTAGATAAGGTGGTGGTAGCTAACCAGGCGGACTTTACAGCCCTACCACCAACCAAACCAAGTACACAAAGTTGTACCCCATGGAATCGAACCCGGACCTCTGGGTCTGAGACCGCTGGCTTAGCCATTAGACCACAGAGGCGGTTAAACTTTTGACAATAGAGACTTTTGAAATAGACCATTTAAGTAAGGCTTCGGCCACGAGTCTTCTGCGAAGCGGCGCGCGGATTTTTAGTTCGTTGCGCGTTATAATTCTCAAGACTGCAACGAACGGAAGATCCGCTCGGCCGCTACGTTAGCCTCTCGTGGCCGAGCGGTAAGTGAAACCATGGAATATAAAAAGGATAATCTTATAGCAAAAGTAAAGTTTTTATTATTCTCAAACAACAAGCATTCAAAAATAAAAGACAGTGTATAATCAAACACAAATTAAAGAACGTGTAGGTGATCTTGACGTGAGTACAATATTACTGTTATTTTGCAAAAAGTTCTGAAATGCTTCTGACCCCGTTAAAAACTTTTCATTTGATGGATATAAATGGCGCAAAGTAATAGGATTGGCTTCCGATACAACAGTTTTCGAGCTGAAACCAAATAACTAATTATAAGTAATTTACAATTAATCACCAATAACATAACATTTTTTCAGGGATTTCATGTAAGTAGGTAATTATGAAAGAAAATTTAATTTTAAATAGTTACCTAGTAATGTCCAGTAAACAATCCTTATCATAGTAAACTGAATATTCTCTTATTCTACGGATCGTGTCACCGTTGTCCGAATCCGATTCAAAATCATACTCATACAACTTTTCAATGATACCATCCTTATCTTTGATAGTCCAAATACATTCTCCAGGTAGTCCTTTTAGTCTTGGGGCAGCCGAAACAAGAGGTACCAGAGACATGTCTTTATGAGGTTCTAGGATTGCCGTGGTGGAAGGTTGAGGTTTATTCCCCACATATTTATTATCACCCGAATCACGCACAGACCGATGAGATTTGGCCAAAAACTTTCCCACCTCCGCACTGACGTCCGCATTTAGCAAATTTCCTGTTGCTTTCACAATAAAACGACTGCAGAAAACCTTCAGGTCATTATTCTTAGATTGATAAACTCTATTGATAATAGTCATGAGATCTTTTTCAAAGTTTTCTTTGTCTTTCGTTAGTTTCCGGATTCGAGCTTTCAAAAATATGTTCTCCTGGTGAGTAACCAAATACAAATGTTGGAAGCTAACATACCGAGACCGGTTTTCTTTAATTTTCTTATGAGTATCTTCGATATGTTTGATGAGTCTGTTTTTCGCCATGGTCTCTAACTGATGTTGCATTCTTATATTTTTGTTTTCCTGCACTGCCGCTATCAACAACTGTCCTAATTGCTTTCGCTCCTCAAAAAACTCATTTAATTTTCTCAACAATAACACATTCAGTTGTTTATGCTTTTCTGTAACATTAGTTCTTAACCCTTGCCTCATGCTTTGTAGTCTACGAATAAATAATCTCATGGTTGCCCATAATATGAAAGAAGACTTTTTGATAGTTACGCATAGAGGAATGATTACTTTCATAAGTTTCTTGTTGATCATAATAATAACAGCCAAAACATCAATTTTAGCAATAGCACCTTTCGTATAAGATATGATTTCCTTTTTTTTGTTAAAGACCGAAACCGCAACAGCTCCAGCTAAGAACATGATGTAGTGCAATGCCGTAGCATCGAAATGCTGATGGTTATCAGCATATTTATTTTTAATGTAAACATCTGGCTCGTGTTCGGGCTGCATAGATGTATTTCGATACTGCCACTGGAATCTTTTCATTCCTATTAAAAAGAAAACTATTTAGTTCACCTACATTTTCAGTAGTTACCTACCTATGTAGAAGCTATATCCATCGTGGATTCCCCAGTTTTGTCATAGAAATCAACGTCAGAACTCAGAACCAATAACATAACACGTCTTCATCCCTTACGACAGACTCCACATGTCGCCAATTTCTTATCATCCCGATATTCTCCACCCGGCTTCTATATTATTCCTCTCTAAGAAAAAAGAAATGTTGGCACAAATTAAAAAATGCGTAAGGCAGCACCCAAGGGTCAAAAACATTAGAAATAATTAACTTAACTATTTGCTATGGCAAGGTCATTAGTGTCATTCCATGTTAACATCTCAACGTTCCTGGGTATAGCGTACCTACAGCCATTGACCTACGTAGGTACTATCACGGACTCCATCGCTTTACCAGTCTAAACTCCAAAATCCCTTGCACACGCGTCGTCTATTTGGTACGGGCACGTACCCGGGCAAGCGGTGCGCTTCATACGAAAATTTCAGCAAACTAGTAAAGCGATGGTGACCGGTAGTACAGCTATAAATAACATTAAAAGTAATTACTTACCTTGCTCATTAATTTCCTTACTGTTTAAAAAGTAAACGTCGACAATACACATAGCTATCCACATGGCTAAGCTTAGGCCTGCGAGCCATTTAAAAGCAATATACATTTTAGGATTAAATTATTAATTCTTATTAGAAAAAGGCCACATCAAGAATGTTTAATGTATACACAGTTTTAATAACATGAATTTAAGGAAATTTAAACCATAATATTTTGCATTATTATTACAGAAAACTTTGACACAGTATGACATTTCCAGAGAAAAATTATTTTTGGTGCTAATGCCAGTATAAAAAAGGTACAAACGTACAAAGAGTTTTGAGCATTAGGTTTGTTCATTAGGCATAAAAATTTCTTATACTACCAGACACGACGCGCGACTTTATCGGTTGCTTTTACAAACACCCACCCAGGAAAATTTTCGACATGATGATTAGGCCACGGCTCTTCATGCCATCGCGCTGCACGCCATAATCAGTAGGGAGCTCTTGCTTACACGGCACACTATTACCAGGCCTCCGTCACTCGTTCAAAGACATGCGTTGACATGGTGTTCCCTATGAAGTAGACTGACTCACTGAGTGGTAGAGCCACGCCCAAGTAGGCCCTTCCCCTCCCCCTCTCACAATTCCTATTCCTTCTTTAGGGGCCGGCAACGCGTCTGCGATTCCTCTGGTGTTGCGGGTGTCCATGGGCGGCGGTGATTACTCTCCATCAGGTGACCCGCCTGCTCGTTTGCATCCTTCTTAAAAAAAAAAAGTAATATGACATAGGCAGGCAGAGCATAGGCATACCTATTCTGTCCTACCTTCACCATTGAAATAAGTCATTGCTACAATTGATGGGTTTGCCGCGCGGCCACCGAAGCGTTCCCTAAGGAACTGTTGGTTAATCTATGCTATAAACGTGATGGTCTCGTATTATGTAGAGGTACGGTATCAGCACTCTGTGGGTACCAGGGAAGCAGCTTTCTCCGGTTACGTACTACGGTCAAACAACTACTTACCCCAAAACGTCATCAATATTTTTCATTCGATTTTCTGCTAACACTCCCCAAGTCTAAAGTTGAAAATCGATTGGGGAATTTTGATAGTTTTGTATTATGCCTGACGTGCTGTTGTGTGTACAGTCCAGGCAGTTCCCGGACGACAACTTTACGGCGATATTCGCTTGCATAATAAAAAATAAAAATAAAAAATTCGACTGGGCTGTGGTAGGTACGTCCATGTCATATCTATCTATTCACACACGCCAGCACGCATCAACCTTAGCAATACATATTACTACGTCATTATATTACTAAGTAATACTATATTGATCCTTATATGCAAACCATAGGGTTCAAAATTTATTGGGGAAATTTAAGATTTTGTGGTCACTTAAATTCTGTCGTATATACGGGGAGCATCACCCCTAGAGAACGCGTTCAGGCGGATAGGGGAACGCTCTGCCGATATGCAGGGCAGGGAGGGAAATAAAATACGTCCCGCGGACCAACAGGCCGGAGATGGACACTCTGTTAACAAACCCCACCTTCAGGGCTCTTGCGAGGCCCGAAGGCGGCAAAGCACACTCTTGGATGAAGACCGTATTAAATATGTACAGAGTAAAACTCAGTCAAAAAAAACTTGTAGCTGGTTCTGGAGCCAAACTCCGAAAAGATTTTTATAAACGTCTCGAATGTGCAAAATATGATAGAGAAATTTTCAAGCCAAATTCAGAAATAGTCAAACACAAGATATAAAGGCGAATAAGTAAGTACATAAAGGAAAAAGGCGATAGGCTCTTAAAACAAGATAAAGACAGACGACAACCTCAGGCGGGAATCGAACCACGCACCTTCCGCATTCCGGGCGGCTGCCTTAACCACCTGGCTACCGAGGTCTGGCTTTCAACCGTCGAAATTTGTCAGTGCTTGATGCTTATGTTTTTAGTCAACAATTTTACTTAAGTATATTTAGGCGTTAATAAAACGCTAAAATGTAAAACATTAACATCTGAGGAAGGCTATTCGTCGAATAAATAACAACAAGACGACTGGGCCAGATGAAATTCCGGTAGAAATCTGGAGAAAAGTAGGCGACACCGGCATAGTCTGGTTAGCATTTTGAATAAAGTTATAGAAGATCGGAAAATACCTGACATGTAGAGAAAAAGCGATAACATACCCTTCTATGCCGAATGCGGGAACTACAGAGCCATAAAGCTAACATCGCACTCCTTGAAAATCTGGGAAACCGTGATAGCTAGAAGACTATCTCAGCTGATAAAGTTAACGCCAAACCAATGTGGCTTCTTAAGAGGCCTATTACATCTCGACTGTGATTTTTGCGTAAAATGGCCAACTTTGGCGTTATGGATCTCAGAAACAAAAATACATTAACAATTATGACTTATTGAATAGTGTAGAATAGCTATTGGAATAGTGCGTAGCGGCCTCGCTTTTTGTAAATTTTGCTTAACTTTTTAATTAAACCCAAAACTGCAGAGAAAGATTTTCATAAAGTGCGCGAAGGCACTTTTTTGAGCTCATCGATTAACCCCTTACCGCATGGAATTTCATATCATTGCAGGAAAAAAATATTTTATAGTTTTGAGTTTATAGAACCCTTAAAAAATGTTAAAAAAAATGTTGCAGTGCCACTGAATTTATTATTTCATGAAAAGCAAAATGTGCATATATGGTACGATGAGCATTAAATGGAATAAAACAGTTTATACCAAATATGGGACGACATGCATCTTAGTGTAATTAATGCAAGCTTGAGGTTCAAAACTGTACAACAATATTTATATATTGGACTTATTATATCTTAGCATTGTTTACTTACTATTTCAAATATTAATACCTACCACACTCACAAAAAATATCTTACCAATAAAACAATAGTCAATAACAAAAACCCCTTTATTAGAAACAAACAGTAAAGTAAAACATCAATCTGTTTCTAGATGAGAAGGACCTGGTGGGACATGATACTCCAGAAAACAGTTTATTTTTTTGTTTATGCACAAATACATTTTACATTTTACCAGTTACCTAAGTCTGGTTTAGTAAAACTCCACGGGAATCGAACGCGTGACTTGACTATACTGCGAAAGAAGACAGTTCAAGAATGAATGGGCAGAATAAACATATAATATTGTCTTCAAAAACTTCAACCTACGCGTTATTACTGCATAACGAGTCATTTATGAACAGTAACAGTTTTACCGCTATATGCATACTGAGACAGCACAATTGATCCAAGACTGCATATCGTCCCAAATATGCACACGACAATATCGCAGCATAATTTGACAATCACTAATAATCTAGGGTAGGTTCTTTTATTTTTAGAGTCACATATGATGAATGTATGCATAGAAAAATACACAAGCAAAAATATTCGTAGAACTCTGAGTAATTCGGGTGCAAAGACAGAGCTACATACCTTTGAAGAACAGTTGAATTCAAACTGACTTTTTTCTTATTATAGCAGGCTTGCCAACATTATGCAGCTACTAAACGTTAATGTATTTATCTAGTCTATGGTTTTTAAAGTTGCCATCACTCAAACATAGAATAAATTTGAAATTTTGACAAAAAACTTAAATGTGCAAATATGGGACACAATGCGGTAAGGGGTTAAACTATTGTTCTAAACAAGTGAGATAAAAAAAATATAATGTTATCTCTTATATAGTCGAATAGTGCGTAGTGGCCTCGGAATTTTTAGATATCATTGTTTTATATAGGAAAAAAAACTTTTACTAAACCAAAAAACTTCGAAAATCGCTATAAGTTATCTGTGAATATCTCCTACCTACGATAATATTATTGAGCAAAATTTATACCAGAGTAATTGTTACTTCATGAGGAATAAAGAATTAATAATGAATTTATTATCCTATTTCGATAAAATAAATGATAAATACAACTGCAAAATTACTACAAAATGCGATGCGCCGGCCGTCCGAATTCAACTTATGCTCACAGAATGGAGATTTGTAATATTATGCACAAATTTATTATCCTATTTCGATAAAAACGATAAATACAACTGCAAAATTACTACAAAATGCGAAAATGGGCATTTTACGCAAAAATCACATTCGAGATGTAGGTAATAGGCCTCCTAAGCGGCATAGGAACCATAGACAATAGCACCCTCTCACTAATATACGGCGTGAAATAATAGCACTTTCTACTAGCGACGCTATCATTGATAATGAAGCAATTGATTCTGACTCCACCACAGGTAATGTAGCTACTTATTTTTTTTACATAAAGGGTACTTTTTGTCCCAGAATCTTACCCGTTTTTGCAGACAGTGTCTAATATATCCGCTAGTATTATCTTAAATTTACATAAATGTAAATAGTTTCAGAAATGGCCGTCACAGAAGCAGAAATTTTAATTGAGACCGAACCCACTCCCTCCACACCTCCACCGTCTTATTTGTATATTCCTTCTCCACTTCCATCCTCATCATCTGTATTTACAGACCTTCCTCCTCCACCATCTCCAAGGACTCCACCACCTCCTCCACCAATAGTTATTAGTCCTCCACCATCTGTCTTCACTCTTCCACCTCCTCCTACTCCATCTAGCCAAAATACATCTTTTCAAAGAACAAAAATTTCTATTTTGGAGAAGGAATATAACGACAGAAACAGACGGGCTGAAGAAATTCACAATTTAGAAGTTTTGCTGTTGAAGGAGAAAATCAGAGAAGCGAAAGCTAAAGCTAACCTGTCAGAATTGATACTGGAAAGAAACCGTTCATCAGGTAAATAAATTATAATAGGTACACAATTCAATCATTGAAAATAATTTTCTATTAATAAATTTCTTAATATTATTCCATCCCTAGAGCTTGATATCAAATTTTCTGCTTCATCATGTTGCTCTATTGCCTCTTCATCTTGGTTCTCCAAGAAAGGCAACCTGTCATTAAGAATTATTGTTAAATTATGTAATACAGCGCACGCTACTATGCTAAGTGATACGGTGGATAATTTGTTACCAAGTCCTCTTGATAAACAAGGAAACCTGCGTTTCCAAATACCAAATGTCCTTTCAACAATATTTCTGGTTTTTATTTGTGCTCTATTATACCTTATTGAAGGAGGATCTTCAGGAGGTGGCCTAATTGGAGTGAAAACAAATGGTAATGTAGGGTACCCATTATCACCAACAAGTCTTTCACTCAATATACCCTGCATATATTTTATATACACCCGCGACATTTGAAAAATTCTAGAGTCGTGCATACTGCCAGCCCATCTAGCCACAATGTCCAGAATTTCTGTTCTTGGACCAACAATAGCTTGTACATTGATAGAAAAGTCAGATTTTCTATTTCTGTAAACTTCATGATGGTGACATCCTGGTGTCCATCAATACCTGGAAGCCCAGGCCATCGACCGTGACGTCCTAATTCTTTAAACAATTCCCTATTTCTTCCAACCTCGTCTCCACAAGGGAATTTGATGAAGTGGCTATGTAGTTTAGCTAGTAATTTTGAAACTTTTGTTACTATATTTGATACCGTGGGTTGTGACAGATGCAGTAGATCACCGCATACAATCTGCAACAATATTACAATTTATGTGTACTGCAGACATTAGAAACGATTTATTTATATGAACAATAGGTATGTGAAATACTAACAAAGTACCTAGTTCCTGATTTTTGAATGATGTTATCAACCTTTATAGGTACAAAGTATTGAAATTGAATTATAAAGGGAACTCACCTGAAATGATGCTGTAGCATAAAATCGCAAAGTCACCAAAACTGCAATTTCGGGAGCTATAGGAAGACCCCTATTGTCACTTTTTTTTAGGTGATTTTTTATTAACGATGTTATATATATAACACTGTTTTGGTGGAATCTGTATCGTTTTGTAAAATCTTCCTCCGACATTTCGAACAGATTATGTGCATCCCTTATGTATCTCTTCGGTATACGATGCGTATTTGGCCAAAATATGTTATCATAGTAGTCCACGCCATCGTAATAGTCAATTTCGTCAATAATATGCTGTAAATCCATTTTTTAAAATGCAAACATAGCCGATCTCGTTCTCAAGTCAGGGTCCGACTGAACTCAGAAAACACGCTCTTGAGTAGTATGTTGAGACCGATCTTAAGTACGGAGTTTTGTTTATTAATACGTCAGCGACTCAGGTGATAAGCGGACTTGAGCCATGTACTTAAGTATGATTTATTAATTATTACTGCAACTTAAGAGTGTGCTCAAGATCAATCTCAGAGTTGATATTGGTTTATTAATACGGGCCTTAGTGCTGTTGTGTTTCGTCCCACCAGTGAGGGTTCCGGAGGCCCCGAACAAGAGAACTATATTTTAACTTTTTTTTCGTAATCATTTAATTGTATTACGATTTGACAGTTCCAAGTGTTAGATAAAAAGTCGAAGTAAGATTTATTTTAAAAATGTACAGTATTTTTTTAAATAAAGCGTAACCGTCTCTTCCTTGAGATTGATTATGAGAACAGTACTCCATGTGAGGTCTAACTTAATAAATAATAAATGAATAAATCTTTCCTACAATCACACCAATTATCTAGCCCAAGAGAAGCTTTGAAGAAACTCGTTAAATGGTTACTAGACAACCTATATACATACTTAAAATACTTAAATACATACTTATTATACATAGAAAACACCCAGACCCGAGACAATTTAGAAAAATAATAATTTCTAAATTGACCCGACCGGGAATCGAACCCGGGGCCTTAGAGATGGCACCATGAAAACCGGTGTACAAACCACTCGACCAAGGAGGTCGTCAACTAACTTGGACTTTGTACAACTGTAAAAGCTGGTTAAACGTGAAGTGCCGTCTGCTTTCATAAGAACTCCTAATTTCTTGGATGCCATCTTCGCTTTGTCCTCTAGATACTTGCGGAACTGTACATTACTTGATATGTCAACACCAAGGAGCCCAATGCTACTTGAGATGTTAATTGGAGTGCTCTGGAACTGTGGTGCTACGACAATTGGATCCTTTTTGGCGGTGAACACGCAAACCTGTGTCTTGGAGTGGTTGAACTGAACTAAGTTCGATTCACCTCATTTTGAGACCCGTTCCAGGGAGTTCTAAACTTTGGACACAAGTTTCAGCCGATTTTCCTGTGTGAAAGTCCGAGGCACAATAGGTCTTCCGATGTACAGGGCGTCTCCCATACTGTCATCCGCATAGCAATGCAGTAAGCATCAATGTTAGCCATATCATTGATATGCAGCAAAAACAGCATGGGGTACAGAACCGAGCCCTGGGGAACGCCAGCATTTATGGGTGTGACATCAGAGCAACAACCGTCGACAGCGACCTTAATGCTGCGCCCACCAAGAAAGCTAGCAACCCATTTACGTAGTCCCTCGGGTATATATATAGGTCCCTATCTACTGACCCCAATAGATAGGGTATCGCAGCTGGAAGTACGGGTCCGGCTGTGTTTTCAGGGGTACTACGGGGTTCTGGTTCAAGACCCCCGCTGGTTGTGCCTTGACCGACGCCTCCGGCGGGATCCGGACGTGGGTTGGACTCGTAGTGGCTCGTGGTTAGCTGTTGAGCTTGGGAATGTTCGTTTGTCCTGGTATTGTGTGCCAGGACTCCCAAACTCGCGCACAGCGAGCGGGGCCTAGTAGCGGTCTCTGAGGGGCCAGAAGTGAAAAGTCCTGCGGGGAACATGAGTTTCCCTTATAGTTGGCAGCTTTGTCCGGTGGTTCTCATTGGACATTGGTGTTGACATCTCCGGTACTAGTCTGGATAACTAGTACAGGCGGCCCCCTAGATGCCGTAGCCTCCGGTCCAGCCAGCCGCGTAGGACGTGGGAACTGGCTAGGCGCCTGGATGGGTTCTGAGAAGTGAGTGTGCTAACTACTCCGCTACTAAGGTGGACACTTGGGAGTCGACTTTAGAGTCGACGACCCTAGCAGTGGCAACTGCGAGTTGTGCCCTTCGTGCAACGAGAAGTGAGCGAGCTCGACAGCTCCGGTTACCTATCTGGACAATAAGCAGTGAACTACACGTGTTCACGGGGAGATTCTCCCGAGACACTATTAGTCTTATGAGTACCGAATGAAGAGCGCGCTGCGGCGGGCACTGATTTGGCGTCAAGACCTAACGCAGATGGTCTCCTGCGCGAGTGTTCTACTGGCGCAGGGACGTCTGGCACTTCTTGCATAACCTAACGGTTGGTCTCGAAGTGCCAGTACAAATAAAACTTAGTGAAGTAAGGAGAGGGGGTCCCTCGGGTATTCCGTATGTATGCTGGTAACTTCGCGAGAAGCGCTCTGTGCCAGACCCTATCGAATGCCTTTACAATGTCTAAGCTAACCGCTAGAGCTTTAACTCGACTCTCTATGGCCTCTGCCCAACAGTGTGTGAGATTTACCAGGAGATCACCCGTTGACCGCCCATGACGGAAGCCGTATTTGCGGTCGGAAATCAACTTGTTAATGATGCGCTCCATGACCTTTGAGAGAAGGGATGTGATTGCTATGAGCCTGCAGTTCGAAGGGTCTGATCGATCTCCTTTTTTAGAAATCGGGTGCACAAGAATTAACTTCCACGAAGGCGGAACACTATGGACTTGGTAGGACAGTCGACATAGGCGTGCTATTACTGGTATCAACTCGGGAGCGCACATTTTCAGTACTACTGCAGGTACACCGTCAGGCCCACTCGACTTTCGGATATCAAGGGCACAGAGTTCACGTTTAATTGCCTTTTGTGTAAAGCGACTCTCTGGCATAGAACTTTTTTGCCGCAGTATGTTTGGTGGCATAGTTTCCTTGTCATCCAAAGTCAAGTTTGAGGCGAAGAGCCTTCCCAAAAGGTCGGCTTTCTCTTTTGCACTATGGACCAAATCAGTTTCAGATGTACTCAGTGGAGGGAGACTGGATCGACAAAAGTTGTTTTCAGCAGCCTTGGCGAGTGACCAGAAGGCACGTGATCCGGAGGGATACTTGGTCAAACGATCACCAATTTTGCTGATGTGATCAACTTTAGCCTTGGCGATTGCTCTTTTGTTGGATCTTAGGGCGGCATTGTACCTCTTCCTGAGCATTGGCAAGTTTGGGTCTTTACACTGCCTTGCCTAGATGAGAAACTTGTGATTTGTTAAACCTAATTTGCTAAATGCCAAAATGTCAAGACTGATTTAGAAATAAGACTTTATTTAGTATTGTGAAATATTGTTCGGATCGTTAAATTATATTATACACTCTCTTCAGATTCTCGTTTCTTCGGAATCGCAGTTATTCAGAGTAGTTATAGCAAAAAGCGTTTAAACAGAACAGATATTTTTTCCAGTTATTTTTGAACATATTATGGCAGTGCTAGCTAGTCAATTGCATTGCATACTTAAAGGTACATTAATATTGAAATATTATTTAATTGTTTTGAGATTTATGTTATTGTGAGGAGCGAGAGACTTTTTTTTAAAGTAGATTTTTTAATTATAAAACAATTTGATTTAACTGTGTGTAGTTCCGATACTATATATCGGAATTCCGATACTAAGATCCAGTATCGGAATTCAGTATCGATACTGAAAACTTTCCGATATTACATGCCCTAGTTGTATGTTCGCTTCCTTCCAAAAGACACCGGCACAATACCGGTATCGTAAGACATCCTAAACAATCGTGTCAACACAGGAGACAACTCAGCCGCGCATCTGAGCAGCACAATCGCCGGAACACCATCCGGCCCGCTAGCCTTCCGCACATCGAGCGACCGCAGCACGGCACGTACATCACACTGCCTGATACGAATATCAGGCATGGTGGCCCCACAATGTGCTATGATAGGTGGAGCGGCGCCACAATCGTCGATGCGCGAATTAGCCGCGAAAAGGTCAGCCAACAAGTTCGCCTTCTCAAGCGGCTGGTAGGCTAACGAGCCATCTGGATGTTTCAACGGAGGCAACGAGGGAGAGCAAAAGTTGGCCTGCACGGCCTTAGCGAGCCGCCAATAGCTACGGCTACCCGTAGGGTGCGAGATCAACTCCTGCCCTACCCGCGCGACTCTTTGTGCATCCGCTCCTGCGAGAGCTCTCTTATTAAACCTAGAGGCCTTGTTGTAAGCCGCCTTCAAGGAGCCGGTACTCGGGTCATTTAGTGCGCAAGCCCTTGTCCAAGCACGATACGCCGCCTGCTTGCATTCAGCAGCTTTGGCGCATTCGCGATTGAACCAAGGCCGTTTTCTACCAACGCTGGCAAGATCTGTGTACGGAGTATAATATTCCATACCCAACAAGATCTCATCAGCGATGGCAGAAGCGCACTCTGACGGGTCCTTTCCAAGAAAGCAGCTCTGGCCCCATGAGACGGACGCAAAGTAATCACGCAATCCGTCCCAATCTGCTGACGAGTAGTGCCACAGACGACGCTTGGTATCCACCGTTTTCGGTGGACCAGCGCTATGCGGTGCTGTGGCAATAACCAAGCAGTGGTCTGACGAGCCTAGAGGTGCAAGCACCAACACTCTATACCCTACAGGGCGACTCGTCAGCATTAAGTCCAATAAGGAGGGCGCGTGACCCACGTTATCTGGTATCCTGGTAGGCTGGTCAAACAGTTGTGTAAGGTCTTGTGTCAGAGCGAAGGCATGAGCGACTCTACCAGCGTGATCAGTTTTGGAGAAGACCAACCATGTTTCATGGTGGACGTTGAAGTCCCCCAAAACCAGCACCTCGTCGTTTGGGAATCGCTCTTGCGCGACATCAGTCACTCGGCCAAGGTGGTCAAAAAGGTTGCTTGTATTAGCATTATATAAATAAACATAAACAAATATATAAATAAACATACAATACATAATTTATAAATATGAAGTTATTGAGATAATAATTCTGTCATGGTTTTTTCAGAGAAGGGCAAGCGGACTTTCTTTTTAATGCTTCTCGATTAGTGGTCATCCTGATTTCGAGAGGTAGCGCGTTCCAAAGAAGAATGGACTGAATGAGAAAGGAGGAGTGTACAAATCCAGAAGTATGGGAAGGAGAGAGAAGATTGTTAGAGGACCGCAAATTCCTACTAAAGGGTCCGCCATCTAAAGTTTTTTTTTTTAACTAGTGCTTATTTCGTGAATGGTAACACTTAGCTCATGTCTGATTTGACAGATAATTAGTTTTATCCTTCCGCTGAGCGAATATGGTTGTGTATACGCTTGAACAACGCTGGGAAATATTGCGACATTACTTTGAAAATCATGGTAATGTTGCAGAATGTGTGCGAAAATTGCGTACGGTTTTTGGAAGAAGAGAAGCACCGTTATTATCGTTATCGGGCCATGTTGAACGAATTTTTGTTCACAAAAATTGAAGAGGAGGATATTGGCAACATTTGGTTTCAACAGGACGGCGCTACGTGCCACACAGCCGAAGCTACACTCGATGTTTTGCGCCCTGTTTTTGAAGATCGCATTATCAGCCGCAGAGCTGATGTCGTTTGGCCACCTCGGAGCTGCGATTTGACACCGTTGGACTATTATTTGTGGGGTGCCCTCAAAGATAAATGTTACGCCGACAAGCCAGAGACAATTGACGCTTTAAAGGACAATATTCGTGAAGCCATTGGTGAAATACAGCTGCACACAATCGATAATGTGCTTAAAAATTGGACCGATCGTGTAGGCTACTGCATGGCCAGCCGAGGCAGCCATTTGAATGAAATTATTTTCCATTATTAACCGGAAGGATTGTACTTATAAATAAAAAAAGAAATTTGAGAAAATATTCAGTAGTTTTTTTTTTATAGCATTTTCAAAAAAAAAAAGTTATTTGGCGGACCCTTTATGAAAAGAGCAAAGATACTGGAAATAGGGAGTTACATAAAAAGAGGCATTAGGAGAGTTTAGTATCGAAAAAAGTGTGGTCAGGGCTCGTAAACGTCTCCGCTGGCGAATGGGCAACCATTTCAGGTCGGACCTATACTCTGATATGTGGTCATACTTCTTCAGATTGAATATGAATCTAATACTGTTGTTGAGCAGTCTGTCGAGCTTGTCAAGCAGGTCTGAGTTAAGGTCGTAATAACACACGTCACCATAGTCGACCTTAGGAAATATTAAGTTTTCGAAAGCATTCCCTTCACCTTGAACGGTAAAAAGTTCCTCAGGCGGTTTAAAGAGGTAACTTTTTGGCTGACACTAGCAATCTGAGAATGCCAGCTGAGTGTAGAATCGAGATGTAGGCCAAGATTTTTGACGGTTGTGCTAAACGGTATGACCGTTCCGTCAAACACCACAGGGGGAAGAGAGGTAATCCCTACTTTACTTGTCTATCGCAAACTGCCAACAATCGCGTGACATTTTGTGGGATTTACAGCCACACCAAACCTACGAGACCAGTCGTTAATTTCTTCCAAATGCTGATTAATTTTGACAACGGCGTCTGATAGTTGGTCCACCCTTGCTTGAGTGTAAAGCTGAAGGTCAGCGGCGTACAGATGATACACACACAAGGTGGTGGGTGATAGATTTAATAAATATTAAAAATAATAATGGAGAAAGTATACCGCCTTGTGGAATGCCAGCATCCAAATTACACCAATTTGATGTTGTGTCATCGATGCAGACGGACTGCTGACGCTCTTGAAGATAAGAGGAGAACCATTTCTGTACTCTAGATGAAACCATAAGATGAGAAAGGATGGAAAGGAGAATGTCATGATGACTGACGAATAATAGCACTTGGTGCTGTTGTTTCGTCCGGCCAGTAAGGGTTGGGCAGTTCTAGCCCTATCCTAAGGCGATCGCGCATTCACTCGGCCTCGACTCTTGATCATGGGAGCATTGTGCCTATCACACTGGCTCATTTCACAGTATTAATACCAAGAACCGGTATTCTGAAGAGTACAAACCAGGTCCAATATGTAACACAGTCCTAACCTCGTTCTAGTTCTCTCTATACAAAGAACTCCTTGGAGAATCTTGGGTACAGGTGTCTTAGCTGGTGAACAAACATAGCTGTACGTGTTTCGCGATGACATTCATAAGCACAAGCCATTCCAACCAGCGCCATTTGAACCCTCAAGATCATTACAACCCCCTAGTATGTATGTATGAGTTTAGAGACATTGTTCTTTGTTTGACTGAAACGTGTCTGAATCGATTAGTTTAATAATAAGAACAGATTCTCAAAAGGACAGGAGTACATGTAAGCACATAAAGAGAAAAATTAATATTATTCTGGCAAATGAGCATACGGTGGCCCGCCTATGTAAAGCTGCCACCGCTGCCCATCGGCAAGGCGAGCTCCGCTACTAAGCTACTACGAGCGCACAAGGCATCACATGTGCACACAGCCGACCCTGAAGCTTTAGTTTTTAGCCTCTACCTACACCCTATCATTACACTGGATCTGTTATTAAAACATAGTAATATTGATGTTAATGTTTAGGTACTAAAGCTACTCTATTTGTTTTTTATCGTCTTTTTATTTGTTTATTTTTTCTTTTTCTTTGATTTTTTTATGTTATTTACAACTTTCACCAAAGAGACAATTCACTTCATGTCAATTTCCATTCAAATTTCAATTCTATATAATCCATTCATGTTAATTTGAGTCGGAATCAAAAAGTTATTCTACTTCAAATCTTTTATTCTAAATAATTTATATAATTTAATTTTTAGGGCTAATACTAATATTGTAATATTTTTTTTGTACCACTCCTTATTATATTTTATATGGGATTTCCAATTTTTATCTAAGAAAGCCTTGTAGAATACACTCATTTCATCGGCAGTAAGATTTTCTTTGCCATTTGGTAAATTCTTTTTTAGATACTCTTGCCGTTCCTGTGAATAAACATAATGGTTTAGTAAACTGGTTGCTTTCTTATTATAGCGACTAGAACACTCTTTGCTGGTATGCATAAGAACAGATTAATCAGTTCACTTCAATACCTGGAAGAATCTTGAATTATGCTGAGTCCAAAAATTGTGATTCCACTTTAGCGTATCCCTCCGTAGTTCCCTATATGTCTTTTCTAAATCAGTTTCATTAGATGGCTGCTTAAATATAATTTTTCTTAAATTAGACACTGGATCAGGTGGTCCTATCATGTCGCTGGTAATATTTTTAGGGTTAGGAGCTTGGCTTGATTTTGTGTCAGAGCCCGTACGTACTGACCCGGATGATACTACTAAACCAGGTCTAATTTTCGGCCCAAAGGCTTTAGAAAAATTAGAGAATATCATTTTGGACACGGGCGGGACATTTACATTTTCTGAAATTAATTGATTATTGAATTTATTGAATGAATTTCATGAATTTGACATTTATTTTGACCTAGGGATGCGCCGATCCGATCCGATCATAGATAAAAGTAATACTGTCGGAAAGACCCGATCCTTTGAAAGATCGGATCGGCAATTCGGTAGGCATACGATCCAGTGATTTTCGGATCGAATCGAAGTCATACGATTTTTTGCCGAATCTATACAAAACTTGAAAGATTGGGTCGCTTGATCGATTTGTTAGACGACTTTCCCAAACTCATTAAAAACGCGGTTTGTTTAAAAAAAAAGTTGTGGATAGGGTGCTACAAGCGGCATTCTAGTACGATCGGTTACGATGCTGTAATTACGTTACGGCATCCTAATCCTAGTAGTAGTAGGTAGGTACAAAGTGTAGGCAGCTCGGAACAAATATCACAATTGGTCCGAGGTAGGCAGTGTATAGAGTGCCACAAGCGGCATTGTATCTCATTCGGTTCGGGAACCGTAACATATTTTTTTATTTGCCATACTGTTCAGGAGACAATATTCAAAAGATATATTTGTATGGAGTTAGATTTCTGTTGTCCAATAAAAAAAATAACCTCGCAAGCAAAGTTTCTAACCTATCACGTGACCGTGGAGTAGGGCAGCTAGTATTTCTGTTGTCTAATAAAAAATGTACGGCAGATTAGGCGGCGTCGCTATTATACCACAAAACTTACCTACGGTTTCCGATCCGTTTGAGATACAGTGCAGCTTGTGGCACTGTAAACACTTCCTAAAAAAAATTGGGTACCTACATACTCGGGTTTATATGTTAGAACGTGTTCTATCTTTGTTTAAATTTTGATTTTGGCGGCAACCTTTGCGGGTAGATTGATATATAGCTGCTAAATTATTATTGTGGGTAGGTTTTTAATCATAAAATGTGTGTATCCAGTCACATGCATACCTTCTTTACAAGGTTTACATGAGTTTACTTAATAAAGATCTAAAATTATTTTGTCTTACTTATTTGCATTGCATCCGATCCGGATGATTTCCTGAAGATCGGATCGACGGTATGCGATCCGATCCGTGGATCGTATCGCGGCGTTACGAGACGACCCATTATGATTCGAAAAATCGAATCTTAGTCTGCGGGCACGAGATTAGCGACGGCAACGCGACGCGACGGCGATGCATACAAAAACATGGACACCTATGGTGACGCGCACGAAACGAGCGATGGCGAAGCGATGCGATCGAGCGATGCACGGGCGACTCGGGAGCGACGGCGGCGGCGCGGAAGCGACGAAAACAAATGAACAAACTAGTTTGATTAGGTCGTTCGCGATTACAGTAGTGTTCTGTTACCTACCTAATGAAAATTGAAATTGATAATGAAGAATTTAGGTATCTCGTGTATTTTGTCAAAACCTGCTCTATGGGACAGTAAAAATGTTCACCATAAAAACAAAAAGATTGTAAATAAGTTCTATTTTCTCTAAATGTAATCAAATGGGTGTAAACTCATTCTAGTAATAGTAGTTGTAAAATTTTGTTGGATGGCACCTTAGCTCGTAAAAAGGGCAGAAAATTCGCCCAAAGTACTTCTTCTTTCATTTATTGGACGTAACTTTGGTAAATATCCCGCTGGCTGGAGGTCGGTTAGAAAAGCCTATATTTCCGTTGTTTTTACGGAACAAATTCTGTCTTTAGCATAATTCAATAGAATAAATATAGATCTAATTCCCTGCATCACTCATAAGTCTCCCAGATAGGTGATCCCGCTGGGTGTAGACACATCCAATCATTGAGCTTTAAAATTATCATAAGTTACTATACCTTCCGCTAGGTATAGTAACTTTCTGGTGAGGCGCTTGCGGAAGCAAGCGCGAGTGGGGTTGGGCTCTGGTGTGGGTATGACTATACCTCCCCAAAAGCCCAAGGGTCGGAGGACCAATGTGTCTTTGTCTTGTGTTTGTCCTGTGCTGTCCTTGTATCTGTTATTTTGGGGGATCGCGTGCCCATTAGAGGGTGGGCACGCTGTTTTGTGTTGTGCCGTGCGCGAAGTTGCCCGTGTGTCGGCGCGTGACCGCTTGCGGTCATAGGTTGGCACACGGGCGACGGGGTGACCGTCGCGGGTTAATCCCTAGTGGTATGTACCGCGACATCCACCTCAGCTTTCAGCTTCGGATTGTTGGGCCCCCAGGGGTTTAGTGGGTATTCCCCTCCGTCTCGCCCTCCCAGCCGGGACTTAGCTCGGCAGCTGACCTGGAGCCTCTCTCCTTGTTAGTGGGTGCGGAAAGGCGGACAGGCGAGTCCCACATAACTGGGTGCCTCTTCAAGGCCCCGGTACTCGTAATGAGTTCCCCTGGGAAAAAAAAAAAAAAAAAAAAAAAAGGTATAGTAACTTTATGATAATTATAGAGAGAGGATAAGTTTGCTATCCCTTTCTGCCTATAACCATTACTACACACATCAAAAGTGTCTAGGGATCAACATATATTTTTGCAATAACTTTTCTCCTGATTGATATTAATTAAAATTTTCTTTAAGGATTCATCAAATAAAGTGTTTTCGTTTGTCTACAGTAACGATAAACCAAGTCACCTTTGCATTAATAAAGAAATTTGCCATTTTCCTAATAAAGGGATTTTTGACATTTGAACCACTAACATTAAAGTTCGAAAAAAAGACTGAAATAACAGTTTTCTTTAAAATTTTATTGGGTAACTTAAACAATTAATAATCCGTGTTTCTACCGCGAACACTAACAACACAAGAACATCGGTTTGGCATACTCAAAATGAGTTCATCCAAATCACGCTGTGGAATGGCCGCCCATGTTCGTTGCAACAACAAAAAAAGGTCTTCTTGCGACTGGATACCCTCCATATTCGGCAGAGCTCTTCTCTGTAGCATATCCCATGCATGCTCAATCGGGTTCAAGTCTGGCGACTGAGCAGGCCAGGGCATGACATTGATGTTAGCTGCGGCGAGAGTCTGTCTTACAACTCTTGCGGTGTGCGGTCGTGCATTATCATGCATTAACTGAAATAAGGGACCAATTTGCACTTGTAGAGGAACGATGACGTCTGATACAATCGTCTCAGCATAAATTTGAGGGTTGAGGTTGCCTCTGATCCAAATCAACTCAGTTCTTCCGCCGATCCAAATACCCGCCCATACCATGATGGTTCCACCACTATAAGGATGGACTTCCTGGCAGGATTTTAATCGCTGTTGGCGTCCAGGGGTTCTCCAGTGTCGTATACGTCTTGTATCCGGTCTCATACCAAAACGAGACTCATCAGAAAAGCACACGAAACGCCATTGCTCTTCTGCCCAATTTCTGTGTTCAAGAGCCCATTGATATCGAATCCTACGATTGTGCATTGCTATAGGTGGTACCCTTAGCGGTCTTCGGGAATGAAGGTTCACTTCATGCAAGCGGTTTCTGACTGTTTGGTCGCTAATTAAGTTCTCTGAAGAGTGATGAAGCCTCACGGCTAACATCATGGCAGTTATTGTTGGAGCTCTTCGAGTTGTGATTTGAATGTATCGGTCTTGTCTCCGTGTGGTGCAGCGATACCGTCCTCCATGGCGCTCAGCCACAGTACCAGTGCTTCGGTAACGTGTCCAAAGTCGACTGATAACACTCTGACTTGTATTCAGAGCTAAAGCCACAGTACGTTGCCGGGAACCAGCTTCTATCATTCCCACGGCTCTGAGCATTTCTTCCCTGCTTAAATGACGTCGCCGCTCCATAATAACGTTGGTTTTAATCAGTAGTAGGGAAACAGTAGCACTAATAATGTCTTCAATGCGTTGTATGTTTTTATAGGGAAAATATTGACAGCTGATTTTCATCTTTTACTAGAAATTGATTGAAAGTTCCTGTTTCAAATTATGAAATGCACCAAAAAGGATCCATATAAATTTATAAAATCATTAATTTATTACAAAGCCACATCTCAATCTCAAGAAATCCGCATAAAAATGCTTGATCCCTAGACACTTTTGATGTGTGTATTTTGGTTCCGTTTCGGCACATCATGTTTACCATAAGTAAAACAAAGACAAAACATAGGATGAAAGGGCCGTGTCTGTGGTGAAACTGTGCAACTTTTTACATGGTCAGCTGCACTTGGACCCAAACAAATCGCTGTCATTATCTATTTTGTAATTGAATAAGTTTATTTTTTGGTGAACTTAGTATTTCGATGGGTTTAATTTAATAATGAGTTGTTCAGCTAAACAATTTGTAGTAATAGAAGTGAGTGGAAAGTGTCTCGAATATCGTTCAAGGTAAGTTTTGTAACGCACACTTAGGCGACTTTTTTTGTGCATGTGTAAAAATTTTGCACATCGAAGTTACCAGTATAAATATTTCAATTGTCGCGCCCCTAGATTTCTTTTCTTCGTTCTTTCCGGGCAAAGGGATCAAAACCATACAGTTAATGTTTTAAGGCATAAAGTTCTGTCGACCATATCAGTCAAGTGTGTCATGAAGTTTTATGGTTCTAGGTCTGTCTGAAAGTACTGTGCGGAGAATAGCTAAACAAGTCTCCGAAAATGGATAAAAATTTTCGACTCCCGCTAAACACAGGAAGGGTCGATGATTTTTTTTACACTGTAAAAAAATAAATACCAACAATATGCAAATTAATAGCTTAATTAAGGCAACTTATTGGCTATGATGGAAGCCGCGAGCATTTGCGAAACTTGAATAGTATTTGGACTTTAATTTATTAGTTTTATATCTAAATAAAAATAATAAGAAACAGCCATTGTACAATGGCTGTTTTCATTAAGTACTACATACAAACTACTCAAATTAATTATTTTAACGACCTCCTTAGCTGAGAGGCGAGCACCCTGGACTTGGCGTCGCCATCTCTGAGGTCCTGGGTTCGATTCCCGGTTGGGTTAATGTAGAAAATCAACTTTTTTATATTGTCTCGGATCTGGGTGTTGTGGTACCGTAGTTGTTTCTGATTTCTAAAACACAAGTGCCTTAGCTACTTCCTTTATATCAGAGCAATGTGTAAGTGATGTTTTCCAATTACCTATATGAAAATATTAAATAAAAACAAGTATCAAGACCAATTTGCTCGACCTATCAGGGTTGCTATGTTAACGACAACAGCGCCCTCATTTATTTTCTACTCTTTTATGTCGCACTGTACATGAGTGTTCGTAAATAAAACAAAACAGTGCAACATCACTTTTTGAAGTCCAATCCACAGCTTTATTGTGTCTCAAGGGGTTTGGAGGAATATCATTTACCATTGATGGTTCATTATCATCACTCACTAACATCTGCTTTAAGCAAAGAAAATATTCACTATTATATCTTTCTTGACACTGGCTAAATGTGCTGACCGCACGAAGCCATTACTTAAAAGAAAAAACAAGTCAATGTCAATGAGGTCAATGTCATGGCTTGTTCTCACTAGTTCGATTCAGTAGTTCGATCGTCGAACTAGTGAGAATTTTTTTTCTCATTTGTTCGACCGTCGAACTAGTGAGAATGTTTGTTCTCACTAGTTCGATCCGTTAACTTATTATTATTATTAATCGAGAAGCAAGAACATTAAGTACCGATATAATAGATATTGGTCTGCCCTACTCCTGTAGGTCACGTGATAGGTTAGAAATTTAAGACAATCGCGAAGCGCAGCGTAGCGATTGTCTTGAATTTCGAGGGTTATTTTTTTTTTTAGACAACAGAAAAATAATAAGTTAACGGATCGAACTAGTGAGAACAAACATTCTCACTAGTTCGACGGTCGAACAAATGAGAAAAAAAATTCTCACTAGTTCGACGATCGAACTACTGAATCGAACTAGTGAGAACAAAGGAATGTCATCATGACATGAGCGTTGGACACGATTTTCCATATTTTTTTCATGCTGTCTCAGTCTGAATTATGTAAACGGGTGTACGAAAATTATTTACTGCAACGATTGGCAATTAATCTCGTGTTTTAATTTAAATCAGAGTAGTGTATCTTTAGTAGTGAGCTTTTAAACAAGTACAATGGCCAAAGGAAAGAAAGAAGATGCTGAAGATGAATATTCCGCTAAATTGGACATGTGTCTCACTGACGGAATAGTGAAGACCGGTAAAATTGCTTAATTTTCGCATTAATTGTCCCATTTTTTCAGTACCTTTATGAAAGCTGCTTAAAGCTTTGTACGTAGGACCGACGCTCTGACCGTAAATTTTCCAAGGTTTATTTTCCACAATACCTGCCTTTAAAAAAGTTTTTAAATTTGAGTTCTCAATATCTGCCTATTATTGGTACTTATATAATCACTATTTAACTAATTGTAAATTTTTAGCTAATAATTTGATTGATTTACCTCTGCCTACCTCTCTAGGACATGGCTGCGATGTATCTATCCTACTAATATTATAAACGCAAAAGTTTGTAAGTATGGATAGATGTTTGATACTCTTTCACGTAGAAACTACTGAATGGATTTGGATGAAATTCGGCATACAGATAATTTATAACCTGGATTAACACATAGGATACTTTTTATCCCGATATTCCCATGGGAACGAGAACTACGCAGGTGAAACCGCGAGCGGCCGCTGGTGAATATATTATAAAACATGTTTTTTTCAGGAGGTGGAGTGTTACTTGGTGGCCTAACTTCTATACTGTTCTTCGGAAGACGGAGATGGCCAGTGATTGCGGGCATGGGAGTGGGGATAGGCCTGGCCTATGCCAACTGCGAGTACGAACTCAATCCTAAGAAAAAGAATACAGCATAGGATCAATTTATTAGTTAATTTACTGTGGTCAGCATAAATCAGGTAAGTTACTTGGTGTCCTGCTGTTTGGCAAACTATTTTTCATCAAATTTTATTTCCCAAAAAACATTTCGCATTTTATTCACTTGGTCAAATAATCATTTTGCAACATTTTACTTTGTCAAGTTTTATTATGTCAAATATTCTAATCCATTAAAGTTTGTTCAATCGGTCACTTCACACACTCAACCTAAAGTGTAAGTTATAATAACTTAGTTAATGGCTTCGCGTTTAGCATTAAGCCAATTTCAAGTGCGATATATATTTATTACGGTACATTTTAGTGTTGTATGGTAGATTGAATTAAAATGGAGTCTCACAACACGTGTTGATGCTAAAAGAACACGGGAGAAACTCAAAAAGTGTAAGTTTGACAAATGATAATTTATTTTTACTGATACAAGAATACAGGAGCAGGTATACAACGAATATAACATAATAATATAATAATTCGCGGCCACACCGACTCCACATAGTCTTGTCTGCCCTATGCATAAGTGTAATTTAAGCCCGCATAGTTACGGAGGGGCGTAGCGTCCCGTGAGCTGAGGAGCAGGTGGGCTTAACGCCCGCCGCCGTGGTTTAGGCTGGCCGGCAGAGCCGGCCACCAAGCAAACTGGGGGTTTTGGGGGTTAACAATGCTCACATCCGTAGGTGTGTACCCTTGAGACCCTACATGTGACCCCTGGGTGGTGCTAATTGAGCATTTGGTGGTAGAGCCCAGCTCGCCCGGTTATCGACCACCGTGCGGCAGTGTACGCCCGCCAAGTGATCTGTGCTCGCAGGTCGCGTTCCGGGAACAGCGCCGCACTACCGGAGCCAGGGGAGCGGCTATTGTTGCAAACTGTAAACCAAGAACTACTCCATCAGCCGCGCTCGAGTACCTCCTGAACCTAAGACCTCTTGATCTTGTCATACAGGAGGAGGCGAAGGCAGCTGCCATAAGACTGAGAGCGAATGGACTATGGAAACAAAATATAGAAACAACACACTCAAAAGTTCTGCAGGGGATCCTAAAGGAAATACCATTGCTCGAAGCGCCCATGGACAAAACACCTTGTTACCACGTCTTCGACCGAAGGTACTATATCCAACTTACTGAGGAATTAAAAGACAGCTCTGGCATCAATGAAGTAAGGATATATACAGACGGCTCCAAAACCACAAATGGTACTGGAGCTGGCGTCTTCTCGGATGACCTAAATATCAAAATATCAACTACCCTAGACCCTTTAAACACAATCTTTCAAGCAGAATGCATTAGTATCACAAGAGCGGCACAGGCGATCGCAGCCAGAGATGTCAAAAATTTTAATATAAAAATTATCTCAGACAGTGCATCTGTACTTCAAGCTTTACACAACAATACTATAACTTCTGTCCTCATACTGAAATGTTACAACGCACTCCAATCCATTGCAAACACAAACAGAGTAACTCTGCAATGGATCAAAGGACACAGCTACTCACTTGGTAACGACGCAGCAGACGAATTGGCCAAAAGGGGATCAAAGGCAGTAGTGTACGGACCGGAACCACTAATGCCCATACCTCAGGCCCAAATAAAAACATGGCTGCGCAACAAAACTGAGGAAACCCACCTAACGGAATGGACAAACAGTGATGGATGTAGGCAAACAAAAAATGCAGTTCCGGTGGCATCAAAAAGACTTGCCCGCAACATCATAAGACTGAAAAGGGACAGTATCCGAAAAATCTTAGGAATCATAACCGGCCACTGTCCCCTCAACAAGCATCTGTTTAACATAGGTGTGACAGACAGCCCTCTGTGCAGAGGATGCATGGAGGCAGAAGAAACGCCACAACACGTGCTCATGGAATGCAGAAGCGTGGCAGATCAACGGGCACGGATTCTCCAATCGCCGGCATCACTTCCAGAAGCCTGCAGCAGTCTGAAAAGGCTGCTAACCTTTTGGGAGGAGCTGAGTTGGTTGGAGTAGATGTAAACATGACACGCACAATGGCCCAATCAAGTGGCTAAGTGCGGAAACAGCCCAGCAAAACTAAACTTAACTGTGAATCAGAGAGTTCTGCCGTGGAACCATTGAGGGGGAGACGAAACTCGACACGCCGCCGGCCAGGGAGAACCGTAGAAACGGTGGTGCCGCTGGCCGCCCGCGGCATAGTACAGGGGCCCGACCGGGGCTAATCACCTCGGAAGGTTGCCTCACCAGGCTGCGCATAATCACGGAGTGGATCGTCGTGCCGGTTGGTGACCGGAAATGGTGGGACCCGGCGACCACTTCCGGGAGGGTATGGGGGGGCCCTTCCGTCCGGCGTGTCGGCTGTGGTTGCAACGATCTTCCAATGATGTTGCGAAAAACTTTCGCTTTGTTCATTTCTTTGCAACAGTAGTGGCTCCTTGTTCACGTCCGTTCCTTACCTTTTTCCAATGACAGTGCCTAAAAAGAATGCAGTTAATACAGCGGCTTCCTACTCTCCCACCACCAATTCGCTGCTTGAGGTGGAGTTCACTAACATCCGTGGGCTCCATTCTTACCTCAACGCCGTCCACCAACACCTCGAGACGGCGCGGCCTGCATTGCTTTTTCTGACGGAGACTCAAATTCGTCGCCCTGCTGACACGTCTTATTTAAGGTACCCCGGCTATCAGCTTGAGACGCAATTTGAAAGCCGGAGTTTGTCTGTACGTGACGGCTGACGTTTGTTGTCGTTGTCTGCACTGTTTGGAAGACCCCTCTTTTTCCCATCCTTTGGGTGCGCATTGAATTTGGCTCCCGTTGCCGTGTCTTTGCGTGCCTATATCGGTCCCACACAGGAGATGCTAACACAAGCAGCCTTTTATACCACCTTGACCGAATGACTGATGTCGCGCAGGAGCGATTCCCAAACGACGAGGTGGTGGTTTTGGGGGACTTCAAAGCCCACCATGGAACAAGGTTGGGCTCCTCCAAAACTGATCACGCAGACAACGGCCTTGGTTCAATCGCGGATGCGCCAAAGCTGCTGAATTGAATGCAAGCAGGCGGCGTATCGTGCTTGGACGAGGGCGTGTGCACTGAATGACCCTAGTAGCAGCTCCTTGAAGGCGGCTTAGTTTTTATTTGTGTTAGGCAGATCAACACTAATCGGTGTTAACAGATCTGAAGGGGTTATCCCGCTGGGGTCACGGACATGCTGCAAAGTGGTGAAGCGACGGTGACCCCGACCATACACAAACTCTTTAAAACAGTGCACATGCTGCTTTATGGGACCTTTTGTAGTAGCAGCTCCTTGAAGGCGGCTTAGTTTTTATTTGTGTTAGGCAGAACAACACTAATCGGTGTTAACAGATCTGAAGGGGTTATCCCGCTGGGGTCACGGACATGCTGCAAAGTGGTAAAGCGACGGTGACCCCGACTGTACACAAACTCTTTAAAACAGTGCACATGCTGCTTTATGGGACCTTTTGGCTTTTATCACCTCATATTATTATTTAATCATCATAACTATTACTTATATTATTGTTAATACAAAAAATACATTGTTGTTTCAGATAAGGGCTTACAACGTGTTGCAAAAATCATGGTTAGATCAGCTCTCAATTATGAAACTATTGTGAACAATGTAACAAGTCCTGTAGACATTTTCTTTAGAAAATATTGTTATTTTGTTTCTGTACAAATAATTATGTTATTATTGTAAAAAAATGTGTTTTATTTATTTGATTGTTGTTGAAAAGAAAATGCAGGTGATAAAGAACAATATTTAATAGTTTATTGTACAAATTCATAATGGAATAAAGATAAAGGATAGATTTAGCATTTTCTTAACAGTAAAAATAATTTAAATACATGTATGTCACCATAATACTAAGTTTAGTAAGAGTAAGACAAAATCTTTACCAACAACCCATATACAGACACTAATGTGGTCATAATGAAACATAAAACATGGCAATACATAGGTTAAAAAACAATTAAAGTTTCATATCCAAGAAACAGTTTTATCAACTTTTTTTAATATACAGTTTTAATAAAAAGCTAATTAAACAGTAAATTCTATAAAATCACAATTAACACAAAGTTTACATGCACAATTACATTTACACAAATTAATTGTCTTTTAATGATAAAACAATTTCAATTTAAAAATGCATAATAAAGTACATATAGCTTCAATAAATGTAGCAAGTTATTCCAAATAGAACTAAAATGAGGAGAGATTTTGCACTTTTACAATAAAATGGTTAGTGACCAAAATTTTTAAAACTAATTATAGTTATTTTAGCCTTTTGAGCGCCACAGTCTTCTATAGAAGACAAACGTTTCCGTGCCATCAGCAGCAACTATGTCTTTTACTAAAGTCGTGGCGCGGAGGACAATGACATGTTTGTCTTCCATAGAAGATGGCGCTCAAAAGTATACAAGTATACAAAAGTGTACACACGGCGTCAGATCAACCTACCCTAAACTGTCAAATTCTCCAATGAATATTGATCCATAGAGCCAAACAATAAAATTCAAAATAGATTGTAGAAATTTGACAGTTTTGGGTAGGTTGATCTGACGCCGCCGTGTGTACATACAAACTAAAATAAAGTTTGGTAAACATTTGACTAGTAATTTTTTTATATCCCTTCGATTACAATAAGGATTATAACCGTGTGTAAATATAACAATAAATTAAAATACTAATTTAATAGGTACTTTCAATAATGTACAATTTGTTTTTGATGTAAATGTCTGTTTAACTAGGACTATGAGGAAACACATTATATTACTTTATATACAAAAGTAAATAAAGTAGTATGATGTTGAATGAACACAATTAATTCAACACTAAAGTTCTCAGGCCTCGGTCACACACAGCAAGACGTAAGTTTTGTGCACATTACACATCAGGCCGATTGACTGCCAACTAACATCAGAGCAGTCAATGCCTCGCTGTGAGCACTAGTAGATGTTAACATACTATTGCTGGAGGCCCTATTGTTTTCATAAAGAATGGTAAAGTACAAGGGCTATATTTCACCGGGACACCATGGACAAAATGTATACTGCTGTATACAGGGTATCTGACCGGGTGATCGTTGCTTGCGCTACCAGCTATATACATTTTGTTAGTAGCGGCGACTGCTGGCGCCGCCATGGTTCCCGGTGAAATATAGGTCTTAGACAAATTTCAGTCACAACTACTAATATTTATGGAAATAAGGGTTAAAATAATGCTCTTCAATAAGTTTTATATTAGCATTATAGAACCACAAAATATTTCATGAACTTTAAAACGCAATACATTATTATATAAAATGCGGGCAATTGATGTAAGCAATACAGATTGAGTTATCCGAATACAAAATTACAAAATTCATAAGTTTGGCTATGGAACTGTACTTAATTTATGCATTAGGTGATGTATTAATATATATGTGTAATATCAGCAATTCATCATCTTTATGTTCACGGTACTTCCTAAAACTGTCATGAACTGACAGATGCTAAGTCTTTTTAACGCTGCACCAGTTGTCTTCGCGCCGACTTTATTTCTATTTAACATCAGGTGGAGAGAAGTCTGATAAATAAGATGACTCAAGTTTAAATCATAATATTAATGTGTTCTATGTAACAGTTTACCTAAACCTTAAGACCTCAACATACTAGTGTGCACATTCTAATCCACCGTGTGATTTTGTTAAAATTAATGAATATTTATTTCTATATTTTGGTAAGTATGCGTATGGCATTACACATGTAAATAGGCACGGATAAAATCACTATTGATAAAATTGTTCCATTTTAAATTTCCCTTATTTATTTAAGTGTGGCACTAATTACCAAGCGGATTAAAATCTAATATGAGAACTTTTAACTTGTAAATATTGAATAATATAAGATTAAGATTACCAACTCAACAAGCACAATACCAGATAGCCTGAGTCCTTATAGACACCATGGGTGAATACGAGTGAAAAAAATATAGCAAGTGCTCAAGAATCGGATGTTGCCGTATTTCTAGAGTTTATGAGGAAGGTTAAATACAAAATATTGTAGAAGACAATCGAACATCACTCGCCCAACCAATGGTGTCATAATTATTATTTCATTGGGGCCAATATAAAATAAGACTGGAATACATTACTGCCCTAAGACACAAACTATCCCGTATATTATGTAAAGATTAAACTAGCTACTCTAGATTATGATTAAATATGTCTCTAAGATACAGCAGATGTATTGAACTCTTGACAATAAGTGCTTAACTAACGTAAGGGACAGAACTGGCGGTTAGTGAATTTGCTAATCTCCTGTCATGACTTCGAAGGAATGCCTGAAGAGGCAACCATTAACCCCGCCCGACCTGCGGTGTCAGAGTTAATAATGTGACAAGCGTTACATGTGAAGTTTAGATGTTAATATTAACAAGAGTAAGTTGCAATCATGTAGAAGTCCTGGAACGTGGCGATGGACGGGATGAGGTAGTTTGCTATCTTATTGACCTCAAAAAAACGATGGATTGAAAAATAGTTCGCGAGGAAGGCATTTACAGTGAGATATTATTTAAGATGAATGAAATAACAATAAACAATATTCTTTCTAACAAATAACATAGATAACCTTTGATAGGGTGCTTAATGTAGTTTTAACGTGAACAATTACTACTTTAATATTAAGGTAGCAATGGATTGCGGTTTTTAATTAGGTATATTTTTATACAACTACATTAATTTAAAACAATTATTTCGTGGAATATGGAATACGAAATACAGTCAATAGTCATCTATCATGAACATAGCTATCAACCATATGTTCAATTCACCTATTCAAGTGCTTATAACTGCGTATTGTCATTAACGTCTAAGGTGCAGTGACGTAATACTGTCTTACATATTTATGTATTTATTGTGATGCTTCGTGTAAGTTAGCTTATATACAGCTACATTAATGCATTATAAAATTGTGAATCATTTTATATTTCTAACCAAGATCAATGTAAATATCTCACAACTTTGTTATAGAGTCAAGTGCATCGAAAGTAAGACGCCATTGTAACCCACCATAGTGTGCGGCTACCTATTACCTATTCCCACCGCCAAGCATTGTGGTACAGACGCCAGCTGATCAACTTACTACAAAATGTTTATTTTATTTTCTACAATAAATTTCAAACCTTACCTTATGCTTTGTTTAAAAGGGTAGATCTTATTTTCCTTTCGCTCAAGTTAAAGTTACTCAAAGGGATTTAAACAGCGAAAATTGCGAAACCAATTTGCTACTAGTTAGATACGCTTCGATCCATACAAATTGTAGTCAACTTTTGTCTTGATCGAATAATGAAAGCAAAAACTAGACACTAAATCGCCCATGCTTGGTGGTACAACCAAATCGAGTGAGATATTGACACTGGCCGATCGTAACTATTTCACCGATAGTTAGTTTCCGACCGCTACAATTTAACTACAATTAACTAGTTACGATGTAGAATGACCCTCAGTCCGCCTACCACTATGTCAGGCACTAGCTATAGCCATTTCGGTTAAATATACCTAATCGCCATTCCTTTAAACAACACCCGTCTGCTGTCTGTCGAGACGGTGTTCAAAAAGACAGTGATTGAAACAACAGGGGCCTTACCATTAACTATTTGAACAGTATTACTTTAAACTTACTATGCAAATTCTCATACTTTGCGATAGTAAGATTAAAGAAATACTGCTCTAAGAAGTGACAGCAGGACCTCAGGACTAATAAGGCAAGAAACAACTTCAAACATAACCATCGAGTAATCCAAATAACATTCACCATTTTAACCATGTTAGTTTAACTGACTGAACTCCCCGGTGCTTAACTTATTGGTAATAATTTTATAAATATTAAAAATTTTGTTTTCTAATATTTACGCAAACAACACAATAAGATTAAAGACTTTTACAGTCAGCCCAAAAAGTGGATTTACACTTTAGTGCTTTTGATCAAATTTCAGTACATTTTGATCTTTGTCACTAGGATATAAAGATCAATATTGATTAGAGAAAGGAATATGGGGGATTTTGTATGAAACCCGTCCCCACCCTACAACAGTCATGGGATACGTGTCAATTTGTTCATTGAGACCCAAAGAAGCCTAAAGTACCTGTGTTAGTTGCAAAACGTATTGGGTTTATTTATAATAATAAAAAAACTTTTATTGTTTTCTTGCTTTACTTGCTTGCTTGCGTTGGAGTTGCTCGAGTGTGTCATGCTCTCTCAAAGTGTCTCTGCGGTGGTGGCATGTGCGTCGGGTTGTTACGTTCCCTAAAACATGGTTGAGCGAAGCGATGGCTGATTCACATGTCATACTCGTAAACGGGTGCTTTTCAATTCAATTTTCAATAACAATATATTTTTTATTACCTAAATCCCGCGTATTTGAAGAACGTCGCCATAGTAAAAAAATATATATCCCTTCAAATGACACTAATTTCAAATCTGTTGGATGGTGGGGACAAAATTTCCCATGGTCCTTTGTCAGTTTTGGATAGGCTGGTCGCAGGCGAGTGCACCACGCCACACCTACTCACTGGGAACGAACGGGCTCGTGCGAACATCATTCATGAATGCAATGTTGGTATTACTTTCTGAGGCCGACTTTTATTATTAAAAAAAAATTCAATAGAATCATTCGATAGGGTTGACATTTCAAACACACTAACAACCTCTTAGATAGAATGTTGCTCAGGTCGTGATACTGAACAAAATGTATAATAAAAATCAGACATATTATTATGAAATTAAAGCGCATTGGCATTATTGCGTTCTGATAGGTTGTAAGTATTTTTAAAATTACCTTTTATACACGCTTGAATCACAAAAGAAAAAAGCGATACTTATAGACAAATCACCGAAATTATTTTTATTTTACGACTAACGGTTAACATGCTTACTTGAAATGCCAAGCTTATATTCAAAGCAGATGTGGCTTTTTAAAATCGTGACATCATGAATAGTCATAAGTAGTCAGTAAGTTGACCAAAACATAAATAGCTTATTGCTACTAGCTTGCAGCATCGCAATTCGCACCCTCCATTTAAATAACAATTAAAACAACTCGTAGAGGCTATCACACCAAAATATTTATAAAACACGTAAACGTTAAACCAAGTTTTAAAAGTCTGTTAACAACAGGGCAGTACAATTTCTTAATTAACGATATAGGAAGAAAAAAGTAAAAAACATTTGGTTTCAGCATGCTTCGTTTTTCCAAACTGACTGACTGCCGCAATAAGAAACGTCAATTAACAATAATGACCCCTTAATTTAGTATGTTGTCAAAAAATTTGCACCTACCTTTTCATTGTAAAACAGTGTCTAACAGTAACGTCGTAAGCACTATTTTGGAATGAAAAATTATGAGTACTAAGCATTTGTTTATGTTAATTGACGTCTCAGAGAACGGCAGTAAATCTTCGATCTTTTGTCCTACAACAGGCATGCGCTCGGCCTTTATTCCATCTGACGGTAAGTGCCGATAAGACTGAAGGCAGGCACACATCACCCGGAACACAATTATCACAATATCGTTGTTATAGCGTCAAACTTATGTAAAAGTAGTGATGGAAGCTTGCCAGGCAGACTTCAAACAAGCCGTACCATAAACCGATTACAATACTAATGTAAACAGCCGGGATTGGAACCCAGGACCTCTGCGTCTGGCACCGGCATTACAAAGGTGGTTCGAAGTTGTTCGAAGAGCTCTGACAGGAAGTGTTCTATTCTTCCGACGCACAGTCGTCATTTAAACTGGATACACATATTGGATTGTGGTCCTTATTTCTAAGGACATAAGATTCAATAGCTGTCAAGTGTGTATTAACTTTTGACGATGTTGTGAGGAATATAGTAACCAAATAAAAAAATCCGCATATTTCTACAATAAATTTTGAACCTTATCACTTAACAATAAGGTTCAATACCGCTTGCAGAAATTCAATAGTTTTGTATAGTTTGATCTGCTGTGGTATATACATCCTATAGACGCAGACTCGAATTAAACTCTCGTTGTAAGAGTTGAGTTCCGTGCATAATCCTATAGTGGGCATCGCTGAAACGCATAAGCAGCCCCTCGGGCCTCACTTGGTGGTCATGTCGGGCCAGTAGTTGACGTAGTAGCGGTGCGTGCTGCCCTCGAACAGGCGGTCCAGCCAGTTCTCCAGACCATCCAGGAGATTCTCTGAAACGATTATGTATTTATTTATTTCTTCATTCATTCATGCGAACACCAACAGCTATGTTGCAACTTGGAAATGTTATCTTTAATATCATCAGATAAAATTAGATGAAATGAAACACTTTTTTACGGATTAACTCGCGTTTAATTTACTATTTACATAATTTTTATATTATCCTGACGTTTCGAACCCTTTACAGGGTCCGTGGTCACAGGGAGACTGAGGTGTTGGTCGTCTCATAGTTAAAAGTTATTTGCCTACCGTCAATCAAATTAAATACGGTTAAATATAAAAATGATTGACGGTAAGCAAATAACCTCAGAAAACAAAATAAGATGAGCTAAAATTTGTAATACACTTTAATACTAATTAAAAAATATATTAAATATCTAAATACATTTATCTAATACTAGCAGACCGCCGCCGGCGACTTCGTTCGCGAAGACCCCGTACCCCGTGACGAATTTTTAAAATGACTCCCCTCCCAAGAACACTTATTGTGACGTAACTAAAATAGTTAGACATATGCTATCGCTACACTTTTTGTAGATAATAATGTGTTCTGCAAAGCCATAGTACACTATTTTATTCTATCATCAATAGTTTTCTTACCGCACGCGATTTAAGGAATTTATTTGAGTTTTAGTAAGGATCCCCAATTTAAAAAAATATATAATATAGCCTATGTCACCCGGAGATAGTGTAGCTTTCCAACGGTGAAAGCATTTTTTAAATCGGTCTAGTAGTTTCGGAGCCTATTCAATACAAACAAACAATCAAATGTTTCCTCTTTATAATATTAGTATAGAATAGACTTTAGAATACATTGCAAATAATTATCTGAAGTGTTCACAAGTCACTGTATTTTCGGTGTAATTTATATGAAGCTAAGGTTGACAATCGACATCTTCTGGAAGTACGGTTACTCGAGCGTGGAGTAGTGTCAAATTCAGTGTAGGCAGCCTGGACAAATCGGACAACGCAATTGTGATCTAATTTATACATCAATAAGTGCGATTTTCGCCCCACACTTGTCTGTATCAGTCTCAGTATGGACCTTATGACGGCGTCAGTGCTAGACATTATGTCTGACATTTATTTTCTGAGTTGTAGAGCTACGCTGCGTTGCAGCAGGAATCGGGCCGGCTCGCCCGGCGTAATACCACCCTCTCACGGAATATCAGTGTGAAACAATAGCACTCGTTGCTGTTGTTAAGTCCGGTGATTGAAAGTACAGGGGGCCCATATTTCTCCCCCTCCATATTTCCCACTCCTTCCTTAAGGCCGGCAACGGACCTGCGACTCCTTTGGTTTTGCGGAATTAACCACCTGCATGGGTTTGGGAACCTATAACACAGGTCAAGAAATTCCAGTTCTAGTAAAACAATATTGCATGCTCATATTGCGTAAAACAAAACGTACTTCCAGATGCAAACCAATTAACGGTAGCGAGTTACCAAATAAGTCCATGGGCGGCGGTGATTACTTCCGATCAGGTGACCAACAATCACTTGCCTCTTTTCACATAGAAAAAAAATGTCGACCTTATTTGTACCACACTAAAGTTCAGAGTGGTTTGTCTCCTTACCTTGCAGTAGAATGGGCGGGTCGGGCGCCTCGTCCGCCGAGGAGGAGTCGGGCTCCGTGTGGAAGCCGATGAAGGCGCCCGCCTCGGGGTCTTCGCCCCCGCCGCCGCCCAGCGACCGCGTCATGCGAGACATACGCTGGAGACAATGTTAAACCTTTATAATAAATGTAATAAGCTAAAGTAAGTGCTAATATGGTCGTCATATTGGACGTTATCGAAAATGTGATGCGCATAAAATAAGACACCAAAGATGTTGATCTACTATGCGGCGATTGCTTTAAAACGGGGTATGTATGATACGAACATGTATTCGGGGCCCTGATTCTGTATCGCAATCTATAGATTCCACACCCTAAACCTTAACGCGCACAAACGTCAAACGCATACGGTTTTGGGAAGATATCGTAACTTTTTAAGGAATTAACGTGGTTTTGAAACAAGAAATCGGTCCAGAATAAGGGCCCAGGCATACATATACTTCTGAATCAAACTTCTACCTAAAGCTTTGGTCTCTTGATCGTAACGCACAACGATGCGGCATGCGGTGTCTGACCCATAATTGGCTATTTGACAGTTGTAACAATAAAATATGAAATATGTCGGAAATGGTAGGTTATGATTAAACGATAATTATCCAATAGTTTTTTTTATTGAGATAATATGTAAATATTTTATTTTTACAAAATAAATTTGCGATTTTTTGTCTGTGGTTTACAAGACCCGAAACACGGGCGGCCATGATTGAGCTTCATGTGACGGATTGTGACGTCACATTTCACAATGTATACAGAAACTATCTGTCAGGTTTCAAGATAAGTTTCTATATTTATTGAAATGTGACGTCACCGAGCAAAATGTCACGTGACCAACCGTTTTTGCACGAAGTTTGAAATCAATAAAGAAAAATATGTTTTTTTCTGTAAAACAAAGGTTTTTCGAGAAAGAAAATATTGTACGGGGTATAAAATAAGCGTTTGTAACTTTTTAAATACTTTTTCGAAAACTGTCAAGTAGCCAATTGTATGAAAAACGTCTAGTATGTTCTCTTGTTCCGTCGCAGTATGCGTCAGCGGCGAAGGGTAAGCGCGGTGAAGTTGGGAGCGGGTATCCCGCACTGCGCGGCGTCGGTCTTATTGATTCGCTGCGGTGTGCGTCGCGGGTTGACATGGATTTATTTGAAGATAATTTAATAGAATTTAAATGAACTTTTCTTTACAATCAATTAAATGCATTTTTATTAAAGTTTCCAAACAACCTTCACCCCTCCGTTGTAAAAACAAGTTTCTCGGCCTGCTTCTTTATCGTCTACTTTGGTAGCTGCGGCAAAATCAACTGACCACTTCTCCACAGAGACGGTAAACGCTGCATCGTGACGCTGCGTTTGAGCCGCATACCGCAGCGTTGTGCATTACGATCAAGAGACCAAAGCCTAACTTAAGTAGGTATGCCATAAATACGGTATGGAATAAAATAAATAAAAGTAAGGGAGGTCGCCTACGTAACGTTGGCAACACGGCATAACTGTAGTACAGCCTATCCCCGCTAACAGTAATAACATTCCGTAGGTAGATGCATTTGTGCTTGCGGTGCGGGTTGGCGGGTACCTTGTGCGGTTTGGCGCCCTCGGGGTGCTTGGCGTGGTAGATGCAGAAGTGCTTGCGGTGCGGGTTGGCGGGTACCTTGTGCGGTTTGGCGCCCTCGGGGTGCTTGGCGTGGTAGATGCAGAAGTGCTTGCGGTGCGGGTTGGCGGGTACCTTGTGCGGTTTGGCGCCCTCGGGGTGCTTGGCGTGGTAGATGCAGAAGTGCTTGCGGTGCGGGTTGGCGGGTACCTTGTGCGGTTTGGCGCCCTCGGGGTGCTTGGCGTGGTAGATGCAGAAGTGCTTGCGGTGCGGGTTGGCGGGTACCTTGTGCGGTTTGGCGCCCTCGGGGTGCTTGGCGTGGTAGATGCATTTGTGCTTGCGGTGCGGGTTGGCGGGTACCTTGTGCGGTTTGGCGCCCTCGGGGTGCTTGGCGTGGTAGATGCAGAAGTGCTTGCGGTGCGGGTTGGCGGGTACCTTGTGCGGTTTGGCGCCCTCGGGGTGCTTGGCGTGGTAGATGCAGAAGTGCTTGCGGTGCGGGTTGGCGGGTACCTTGTGCGGTTTGGCGCCCTCGGGGTGCTTGGCGTGGTAGATGCAGAAGTGCTTGCGGTGCGGGTGGGCGGGTACCTTGTGCGGTTTGGCGCCCTCGGGGTGCTTGGCGTGGTTGATGCATTTGTGCTTGCGGTGCGGGTTGGCGGGTACCTTGTGCGGTTTGGCGCCCTCGGGGTGCTTGGCGTGGTAGATGCAGAAGTGCTTGCGGTGCGGGTTGGCGGGTACCTTGTGCGGTATGGCGCCCTCGGGGTGCTTGGCGTGGTAGATGCAGAAGTGCTTGCGGTGCGGGTTGGCGGGTACCTTGTGCGGTTTGGCGCCCTCGGGGTGCTTGGCGTGGTAGATGCAGAAGTGCTTGCGGTGCGGGTTGGCGGGTACCTTGTGCGGTTTGGCGCCCTCGGGGTGCTTGGCGTGGTAGATGCAGAAGTGCTTGCGGTGCGGGTTGGCGGGTACCTTGTGCGGTTTGGCGCCCTCGGGGTGCTTGGCGTGGTAGATGCAGAAGTGCTTGCGGTGCGGGTTGGCGGGTACCTTGTGCGGTTTGGCGCCCTCGGGGTGCTTGGCGTGGTAGATGCAGAAGTGCTTGCGGTGCGGGTGGGCGGGTACCTTGTGCGGTTTGGCGCCCTCGGGGTGCTTGGCGTGGTTGATGCATTTGTGCTTGCGGTGCGGGTTGGCGGGTACCTTGTGCGGTTTGGCGCCCTCGGGGTGCTTGGCGTGGTAGATGCAGAAGTGCTTGCGGTGCGGGTTGAGCGCCAGCACGGTGCCGACGCAGTTGCGCGCGTTGACCCGCAGCTCGCCGCCGCCCAGCGACAGCTGCAGCACGCGCCGGAACCACTCGATGTTGCGCTCCACCATCAGGTACGCGAACAGCAGGGTCTTGTTCCTGGTATATAGACGAGTGGTGTAATGCATATTTGCATGATATTTTGATATTAATTTATGCATAATGCTTGTTACTGGCACTAGGCTAAGAGCGAGGCACACCCCACTACAAGTATTTGTATTACTCTCTGGGGTTGTCTCACTTCTAATATGTTTATTTACATGGGAAATAAAACAATTTTTATTTTATTTATATTTTTTTTTTTTTTTTGCAGTGTTATTGTGAACGAACGACGATAAAGTGAATTGCCCCCTTTACTCTTGAAACCGATCGAGATTGGTATTGGGAAGTTTCCTACTCTTAAGTCACGACACCAGCGCTAATTTGGATTTTTATTGCGCGGATATTGAGTGAACTAAATGCATAACTTAATACCATTTAGTTCACCCAATATAAATTCAAACTAGCGCTGGTGTCGTATCTCAAAAGTAGGAAATTTGATAATACCTATATATATTTAATTCAATAACAATATTAAAGATATTGTTAATGAAATAAATAGATTGGGGTATATATTGTAACATACAATTCAATAATTCAATAACCTATCGATTTCAAGAGTGAGGGGGCTGATCGCTACAAAACCCCAGCGATCGAGAAATTTAACACTTAATAATGCACTAGCAATTTAACCAATTCAAATATAAGTAACGAAACGTTGAAAAAAAAGTCTACCTCAGGTGGAAAACGAATCACGTCCTCCGCAATCCGGGCTGTTATTTTATTTTCAAAGTTTTCTACGTCAGTCGGAAAGGGGGTACTAAGCCGAAAGGAGGGTAAAGTATACATGATAGTGAATAACTTTTGTCTAAGAACTTTTTCTTAAAAATGAATAATGATAATTAACAGTTTTTTTTAAGATTTCAAAAGAAATGACGCTGTGGTAGCCCTGGCGGTCAGCTGCTTTCAGAGAGAGATAGATTTAAGTTCATTGCCGGGCCTTCTTGCGTTAGCTAACATGCGTTAGCCCCGTCCCTATTCAGGATTGTACATTTTTTAAATTACGTAAACAATAGTTTATTTTGTATGGAAGTAAATATGAACGTTTTTCGCAAAGCTTATATTTGCAATATAACAGTAGATAGTACCACTTTGTTGTCCGCGGCTTAGTACCCCCTTTCCGACTGACGTTGTATAATTTGAACGTGTGATGTGGTATAAAAAACAAATACAGTCTAGTGTGTTGTGGATACTGACTTCCGGTAGGGCCACACGATCTTGTGGAACTTGGAGAGCAGCTGCACGCGGCTCTGCATGTCCACCAGCAGCACGATGGTGCGGCAGCCGGGCTTCAGCAGCCTGCAAATACGCATCGGCATCATCATCGGCCTATACACGCCCCACTGCTGGGCACAGGTCCCCTCACGCGGACATCACATGGGGAGGTAGGGCCATAACTAGGGAATACAATCCCGATCTCGCGAGATCTCGTGTCATTTTCCGAGATCAATCCCGAAGCCTAATATGACGAGATCTCGTTCGAGATTGACGAGATTAGGCAGCGGTAGTTAGCGACAGCGACGCTATTCACGCAAAGGATTTAAATTTACGTGCTGCTGCAAAAACCAAGATGACTCTTCAAGAGGTATTAGATGAGACTTTAAGAGCATCTAAAAGCCCTTTTTGCGTGTTTCTACTAGTACAGATGGGCCACTGATAAAGAAAGAAATGGATTTGTATGAGCGTGGGGGAACAAGAGGTAGCTTTTTACAGTTCGCTTATAATAGCTTACTGACGCTGCTGGTGCCAACCCCTGTCGAGTCAGAGACGGCATTTTCAGCTGCTGGGTACATAGCCACTGACATAAGAAGCCGTTCATCAGACAACGCTCTCAACACTCTCTGTTTTTCAAGAAGCTATTTCCGAAATGACCCCTAGAAATTAGAATTGTTTGTCCTTGTTTGACTGACGACAGTGTTATTATTTAATTTTTATTATTATTCTCGCATTTATTTCTTTCCATAAATCTAGGTTTTTTATAATATTCCATATAAAAATAATAAACAAAACTACTATAAAACATTAAACATTATAAAAAAACCTAAACCTAGAGTGCCGCCGGCAGCGGGGCAGGGCCCAAGCTACCGGTGGTTAGGGCTGCAAAGAGAGGAACCTCCTGACGATGCGTGCCGTGTCAAGAAGTACCGCCTTCTGTATCTGGCCCTTGATCCAGCCGTCTAGCGAGAGTCTCTTGAGATGTTGGTCGAGACTCTTCGCTATTAGGCCGTTTGCAGATACGACTATCGGGACAATGATAGTCGAGTCAACATCCCACTGGCGGTAACCTCGTAAGCCAAGTCAAGGTACTGCTTGTCCTTCTCAGCCTTCACGAGGTTCTCATCATGTGGGACGGTGATGTCGACTAGCACTGCCCGCCGCTGGGACCGATCGACTATCACGATGTCAGGCTTATTGGCAACAATAGTCCTGTCCGGGATAACCGATCGGTCCCAATAGAGCAAAGCACGACCATTTTCGAGAACTGGCTCAGGTGCGTACTTATAGTACGGCACCTCGGACTCAATAAGACCGTATTGAAGAGCAAGTTGCTGGTGATTGATCCTGGCTACAAGATTGTCTGTGCAAGTACGCGCCGTTAGCAAGATGGGAACAACCGGAAACAATATGCCTGAGTGACTCTCCGGGACGGCGGCATGCTCGACATATGTCGACCGTACCGTCCTTCATGATATATTTCCGGTAGTTTTTCGTCTTAATAACTTCGTCCGCAATTGCACACACAAAACCTTCTGTTATTATTATTATTATTATTTTACTAATTGTTTGATTTCCAAATAATACAGGTAATTATTAAATAACTTAGTAAGTAAGTTAGATATACTTTTGTGTTTTATTAATCTCATAATAAAGCATGTAAGTGTTTGTCTCACCTAGATATATTATTGTAATCTAGTTATAAATTAAGTGTATTGGTGTGTACAAACGTTGGCGAATCAATGGGTTACTCGCATAATGACCCATTTTGGTAGCCCAACGCACAATGACACATAGTGTCTTCGCAAAATGACATACGCAAATTGACACATATTCTAAAAAAAAAAATAGATAGATTATTAATTTCGGTCGATAAAAAACAAAACTTTATGATCATCAGTAAAAAGTTAGCTTATTTAGGAGACGAAAATTTGGAAGTATGGATAAAAAATTACTACTACCGTTTTAATAAATTATTAAAACAACTAAAATGAACGACACGTTGCACAAAACAGTAAAGGTTGCTTCACTATCAGTGAAGCCACAGTTCCGACACAGTACCGGCACAGAGTTTTTCATACATTCTCTATGAACGCATCCCCACTTGTGATAATGCTCTCAGTGCCGCCACCGGCAAATCACGGACGTATTCGTTTTGACAAAATTCATAGAGAATGTATGAAAGAATATTTTTCACTGTGCCGGTACTGTGGCGGAACTGTGACTTCATTGATATCTGTGAAGCAACCTTAAAAGCGAAAAATACTACACGTTCCTACTAATGGTTAGTCAGTTCGTTACCTGACGAGCCCGTTGTACTTCTCGGCGCGCAGCTCGTGCAGCCGCATCTCGGGCTGCGGCTCGTTGTTGTTCTTCTTGCCGTTGCAGCTCTGCTTGCGGCGCTCTTCCTTCTGCCGTTGGATGGACTCTTCTTCCACGCGTCTATGGGGGACATAGTTTGAGGTTCAGTTTAATAAGACAAATAATTAATGATTATTTAAATATTTTCTTAAATTTTATATACTTAACGCAAAGCAAACGGGAAAAATTACTTAATTAACAGTAAAATTCGCTGCGTATTTAAATATTACAGATTGTGGTCCAAGTAAATAAAAAATAAAATTTTACTTACATACGACTTACGAAATAGACTACTATTATCGTGCGAATCATCGTCAATTACATTTTTTTTAATGTTGTCAACTTCAGCTCGAAAATCGATTCGCTGCCTTGGAAACTACCGATGACGTAGATCAGGACCTACACAATGTGGTAAACATCCTCAGGGAAGAGGGCACGAAATTTTGCTCGGTAAGGCGTACGGGCAGAAAGTCTAAGTACTCGGACGAGACTCTCCGGCTAATGGAAAAGCGACGCCAGACACCACTCACCCCTACTACGCTGTCAGAACACACGGCTCTTAACAAGTGCATTGCTAAGCGCATACGCTACGACCTCCGTCGCTCCAATACGCTTCGTATTGAACGAGCAATTGAGCAAAATCGGGGGTCCAAAGTGTTTGTGCAGCAACTTGGTGGGAGCCATCTGACGCAGCTCACGACATCTAGGGGTGATACCGTCGTTTCCAAGCCGGAAATTCTGGCTGAGATCGAAGACTTTTATGGCCGATTGTACGCCTCGCAAGTTTCGTGTCCGGGATCCAGTAATGAGGATGTTAGAGCCACATTAACCCGCCACTACACCGAAGATCTCCCAGAGATCAGCCTAGACGAAATCGAAGTGGCTCTGAGACAGTTAAAAAATGGAAAAGCCCCAGGGGAAGACGGAATCACGTCGGAACTCCTAAAGGCAGGTAGTTCACCAGTCCTGAGGGAGGTCCAACGTGTTTTTCAATCCGTCCTGGACCATGGGAGAACTCCAAAGGCATGGAGCAAGAGTGTGGTTATCATGTTTTTCAAGAAGGGCAATGAAGCTTTATTGAAAAACTACAGACCGATTTCACTCTTGAGCCATGTCTACAAACTGTTTTCCAGAGTTATTTCGAACCGTCTTGCGCGAAGACTTGATGAGTTCCAAACCCCAGAGCAGGCTGGGTTTCGCAGAGGATTTGGCACCATAGACCACATTCACACAATGCGACAGATTATACAGAAGTCCGAAGAGTATAATCAGCCATTGTGCCTAGCGTTTGTGGACTATGAGAAAGCCTTTGACTCTGTTGAAACCTGGGCTGTTCTGCAATCTCTGCAGCGATGCCAGGTTGATTGGCGATACATCGAAGTGTTGAGATGCCTATACGATGATGCCACTATGTCTGTCCAAGTCCAGAACCAGCAGTCTAAACCTATCCAGCTGCGCCGCGGAGTAAGACAAGGAGATGTCATATCTCCCAAATTGTTTACGAGCGCGCTGGAAGATCTGTTTAAGACGCTGAGTTGGAATGGAATGGGCATTAACATCAATGGCGAGTATATCTCACACTTGCGATTTGCTGACGATATCGTCATATTGGCAGAATCGTTGCAGGATTTACAGCAGATGCTGAACAGTCTTGCTGATTCCTCACGACGGATTGGCCTGGGCATGAACTTAGATAAAACAAAGATCATGATTAATGATCGTATTACCCCAGAGCCAATCACCGTTGCCGGAATGCCTCTCGAAGTTGTGCAGGAGTATGTCTACCTCGGGCAGACGCTGCGGTTAGGTAGACACAACTTCGAGAGAGAGCTAAACCGGAGAATACAGCTGGGCTGGGCTGCGTTTGGGAAACTTCGTCAAGTCTTCTCGTCCTCCATCCCTCAATGTCTGAAAACGAAAGTTTTCAACCAGTGTGTCCTACCTGTTATGACCTATGCTGCTGAAACGTGGACGCTGACAGTGGGGCTGGTCCACACGCTGAAAGTCGCTCAGCGCGCTATGGAGAGAGCTATGCTCGGAATTTCCTTGAGAGATCGAATCCGGAATGATGTTATTCGTCAGAAAACTAAGGTGTTCGACATAGCTCAAAGGATTAGCAAACTGAAGTGGCAGTGGGCCGGCCATGTTTGCCGAAGAACCGACAACCGTTGGAGCAAACGGATACTGGAGTGGAGACCGCGTTTAGGCAAGCGTAGTGTAGGACGCCCTCCGGCGAGATGGAGCGACGATCTACGGAGTGTAGCTGGCAAAAACTGGATGAGAAGAGCCGAAGACCGGGCTCAGTGGCGCGTCTTGGGAGAGACCTACGTCCAGCAGTGGACTGATATAGGTTGATGATGATGATGATGATGATGATGAATAATGTTGTATGCTATACAAGCATATTCAAATGAGCCGCTCCATGAGGTGCCCCGCGGCGAGTACTAGGGCGCAGTTGGGTAGCACTCAGGCGGCAGAGAGATATGTCACCCTATAATAAATCAGCATACTCACATGAGACGCGCCATTAGATACTCCGCTGCTAGTACTAGCGCGCAGGTAGCCAGCACTGAGACGGCGGAGAGCGTGCGCTATGACATCCTATAATACATGCAGTACGCACATGAGCTATGACACCATATACATCCATATACATTAGTGACTCACATGAGCCACTGCATGAGGTACCCCGCGGCGAGTACTAGCGCACGCGTGGCTAGCACTGAGGCGGCGGATAGCTATGACACCCTTTAATACATCAGCATAATCACATGAGCTGTGCCATCAGATACTCCGCGGCCAGTACTAGCGCGCAGGTGTCCAGCACTGAGGCTGCGGATAGCGCGTGCTGGTTGCGCATCGCTAGCAGCGCGCGCTCGGCCCATGAGCTATGACACCCCACACAGCATACTCACATGAGCCGCGCCATGCTTGAGATACCCCGCGGCGAGTAATATATAAGGTGACTGCTAGAAACTGCAAGAAACTATAAGGGCTGGTCAGGCAAAGTGTTTTAAACATGACAGAAATGATTGCAGACTTACGTAGGTACTTATCGCCCAGCTGACGCGGACGGGTCAACGGCCGGCCGCTGCCCGCGCATTGTAAATAATCGTTATTTAATAGTTAATTCTTTCATTTTATATTTCTTATGTTATTGATTTAAAGTAAATTAGATACTCAAAGACTATAAAATTAAATTTCATAAAATGAATTATTTAATGAAAAATAAAAAAAGCAAATTTCTTTTTTGTCATTTTTGTCATGTCTAAAACACTTTACCTGACCAGCCTTTGAAGTTTCTTGCGGTTTCTAGCAGTCGCCTTATATACGTAGCTAGCACTGAGGCTGCGAATAGCGCGTGCTGCGTGCTGTGAAACCCTACAATGCATGAGCATACTCACATGAGCCGCGCCATGAGATAGCCCGCGGCCAGCACCAGCGCGCAGGTGGCCAGCACCGAGGCGGCGGACAGCGCGTGCTGGTTGCGCATGGCCAGCAGCGCGCGCTCGGCCCACTCGCGCAGCCGCGCCGCCGCCGCGCCCACGCGCCCCAGCCCCGCCTCGTCCACCAGCTCCTGCAGGTGGGGCAAGGCTACTACCACAGGACACTGGCCTCCAAACATCACAAGCACATTGACAACAATTGCCTGATGAATCATGCAGACCTATATTTAAAAACCTAGGTCTGCTGCCCTTTCCGTCGCTCTACTTGTATGAGGTATGTCATTTTGTCCATCAACATAGGTATCTGTTTGCTAAAGCATGTGATACACAGAGTACTAGAGTGCGCAGAGACAAACATAAACTTGTCTTAAGAAATGTTCCCAAAACATGTAAATACACAAAAAATTGTCTTGCGTTGTGCGTCAGAATATATAACAAGATACCAAATGAATTGAAAGTGCTAAATAGCTTCTTATTTAAAAAAGACTAACTGAATGGCTTATGGGCAAAAATTTTTATAGTGTTAAGGAATTTATTGACAACTAGTTTGATCTTACTGACATACAATTTATTGATATTTTGATTCTGGACATTTATTTATTATTGCAATCTTGATTCCATGTAATGTAATTAATATCATTAACATTGTAAACGATTTGCATGCTATTTTATTAGCGAAACATGAGCACCTTTTATTGTAAATGTTATCATTGTATACCATGTTTTGTGCAAATAAACGATTTATTATTTATTATTATTTAAAAACGTAGAACACAGTAAAATATTAAATTAGTGACAACATATATAAAATGTTCTATTTTTGATTTAGGGAAAATTGAGATAGTAAGCCAGACCGCCTAATTAATGACATGAGAAAAATATTGTTCCGATTCTTGCATTTTCGCTTTTTTTAGTTTTCATACAAAATAATAAAATTATTGCGGTGTGGCTCGGACTGACTTTAAGATACTACCTACAACTCATCGTGAATATCGTGCCCGCCCACAAAACGGACACGGTCACTTCCCTAGTTGTGTGAAACACGTCTTGTTCTGTTGCTTACCACAACTAGAGGCGTATTTTTTAATGAAAATAAACTACTACGCAACGTAGTAAATGGAAACACTGAGAGAAGTGTCAAATTTACCTTAGAAAAATTTATATCTCGTGCATTATGCGATTAATAGAAAACTTTCTTAAGTCAAAACCATTATTTTAAGGTAAGGAATCGTTGTTTAAAATTTCCCTAAATCAAAATGAGCACTCTGTATACATTGAAAATGTGGCATGTTGTCAATTAGGTCCCAACCTCAGCTTTAGCAGCGTTGCAGCATAAGCTGCAACGGCATTCAAGCCGCTCTGCAGTGCTCATATTCTAATAATAAGTAAAACTAGGCTCTGCAAAGGTAATCCACCTTTGGAGCCAAGAGTCGTCTAATAATCTGGCTTCGTCACGCCAGATTATTAAGTCGTAAGTCTACCCTGAAAACCGGCAGGAACAAAACGTCACAGGTATTGGAAAATGGAATATTATTGGTAGCTGGTTCTGATCCAGCTCGAAGGACCAATGTTCAGGTTACACTCTAATTAGTGCATTGTTCACAACGACGGTGTAACTATCTTAACGTTTACAACGTCCGACATAATTTCACTAATTAAGAGTTTAGTTTTATACAACTGAATTTAATATATAACACTCAAAACAGCGTAATCGCCTACGCAATAACACCGACCTGCACGTGAGCTTCATACGCCAACACTTCGGTAGGCTTGAGCAGGCGTTTAATCAGCTGTTCCAACGCCCTTTTGGTCTCATTCAGCCGCTCCTGGTACTTGATGACCTCGTCCTTGAGCGCGGCGTCGGCTGTCTCGCTGCAATGCTCGTGAGTGCAAACCGGCCAACTCTCGTTCAGCCACTCGTATTGGATGCGGGTGGTCTCGCGACGCCATATTATGACGATGCGATGCTCCATTTGCGAGGAGTCAGTACCTGCGATTGAATAAAACATTGGCTTTGAATAAGTATATGAAAAAGTAATATTTTTAAAAAGACACCCAAAGTTTCTTGGTAAGTAACCACAGATAAAGATTTGAATAAAAAAGATGTAGAATAAGTACAAATAAATTTGAAAATAACATTTCTGTTTGACGTAGCGCAGTCGGTGGTCTCTAACAATATGTTATTACCGACTACGTAAAAAAAACAAAATGTATGTGTCGCTTTTTTCTACGCTACTCGCTACATACCCGCGCCATCCGCGAGCGCGTGCACAAAGTCTGGCTGCGCGTGCGCGTACACGTACCCGTAGTGCAGTATGTTAAGAAATAATTTTATTCTGCCGGAAGTTATTAGGTATTGCAAATTGTTCCATAACGCAGGCTAATAAAGTTTAATTTTAAATATACATTATGGTAGCGTAGTAAAATAGTTTATTAGCGGCAGATTAACATAAAAAGTTATTCTATCACAACTTATTAGTCATTGGAATATGTATTTTGTAACTTCCAGGTTACTTTTTTTTATTAACAACAATAACAATACAGAAGTAGGGCAGCTAGTATTTCTGTTGTCTAATAAAAAGAATAACCTCGAAATTCAAGACACTACGCTGCGCTTCGCGATTGTCTTAAATTTCCAACCTATCACGTGACCTACAACAGATCATTATTTTCTATTAAACAACCACTGGTGGCAGACTAGACACTTTGTAAATTTTATAGGAAAGACACATGTATTCTTAGATTAAAACAAAAAGGGAAGATACGGCATGCGCCCACTTGTAGTCAAACAAAATATAGTCCTACTCAACTGACGCGCATTGACGTCTCGGCCGCTTCGCAACAGACGAGTACGTACACTCACTCTCACTTTCCAGACGCTAATGCCGCATCTTCCCTATTTGTTTTAATCTAAGCATGTATTGCATTTGCCAACGCCACTACATACCGGCGCCGTCCGCGAGCGCGTGCACGAAGTCCGGCTGCTTGTGCGCGTACACGTACGCGTAGTGCGTGCGCTCGCTGGCCCGCGCGCGCGCCTCCCGCCGCAGCGCCCCCCGCGCCGCCGCGCCCGCCGCGCCCGCGCCCGCCACCAGCACGCAGCACAGCCGCCGCCGCCCCGCGCGCCACTCCACCGGGCACACGCTCTCCAGCATGCTCTGGGCCGACCCACCATAACATAACGTAAAAGCTCGCGTCCACTAGGCGGATCGGGCCGGGGCGCATCGCAACGCAAAAATCCGCCTGCCTCACAGACATATAATAAGAAGCAGACTAAACATTATTTCACAACTACATAGATGAGAATAAAACAATATTTCTACTTCTTTCTCTCCAACCACAAATTAATAAGACTATCTCGTTTCTTTTTAATGTCGCAACACTTCCACACACATAGACAAACTGGACCGTGAGGCAAAACGCCATCTTGACAAGCTACAATTAAGTTACAAATGTCTTCCTAGACTTGCCAACAAAGGACCTCCTGTACAGGAGATTGTTTTCGCTTATTTTTTGTGATCTAATAAAATTTATGAGCCAAAAGTACTAAAATAAAATGGTGAAGTGTAGTGCGCCCTTGCGCGGCAACTCCTCATATAGAAAAACACCTGAAATTACGTTCCATTTGTTGTGCCATCTAATCTCATAATGTTTTTTTTAGTCATTGTGCGATTATTATTAATCTTTCGGCATTGTAGAAGTAGTGAATAATTAATTGTCATAAGTGCAAATCTCGTAAAATCTTAACGTAAAGTAGTTTCTGAAAGATTCTTGTGGTAACAATAATCAATTATATAGTAACTCTGATCTCGTTTGACGTTTCATATACTTGAACAATTTTACGGGGCCGTATTTAGGCTCCAGTTTTGTTTAATACTTAGGTATATTTTTGAAGATTGATTAGATTTAAGTATGCAATATATTTTTTCATTAGGGATAAATTAAATATGAGTAAATTTTTTTTATAATATTGGTAACTTAAAGCCTATCCTACCCCTTTAACCCTATGGTAGTCGTAGGGATGTATTCTAGTATGAAAATGTGCATAAAATAATAACTTTTTACATTTGTTTTTCAGAATTCATCTAAATCTTTACTAAAAGGTCCGGTACGAAGCAATGCCAGTGGAGATCATGTTTTGAGGAATTTGCAAAATTTACAGCCGAGTATCTCAAGTAACTACATTAAGTGAGTTAACGTAAGTATTATATTGTTGTACAGTATTCTAGGGTATAACATGAAGAAGATGGGTCTGAGCAGTCTCTCAACTCTGTTACTTTGAAATATACAGAAAATGATAAATTTATTTGTTTTCAGAAACCTTCATCATTACTTCCTGAACAGACTCAGTAAAAAGTATCCCGGATATAATTTTTTTGGGACTTGCAAAATATACAGTAACCCGCAGTCAGGGTCGCTGACTACTCGACCACCCGGCGGTCTTATCACTAGTTTTAAAAATTGTGACATTATTTATTGTAATTTTTATTTTTATTAAAAAAAATACCAGCAGAGTATGTATGTATGTTGTTTTTAATTACTTATTTCATTTTTTTTTATTTTACCGAACGGTTCTACTACGAGTATTTCATGCATTTTATTAAGAGATCTATTACATCTCAAATGTGATTTTTGCGTAAAATGCGCATTTTTGCATTTTGTAGTAACTTTTTAGTTGTATTTATCGTTATTATCGAAATAGGATAATAAAATCATGCTTATTATTACAAATCTCCACTCTGCGAGAATAAGTTGAGTTCGGACGGCCGGCGCATCGTATTTTGTAGTAATTTTGCAGTTATATTTATCGTTTTTATCAAAATAGGATAATAAATTCATTAGGTATACCATCTTTATTTTTCAAGAAGTAACAATTATTCTGGTATAAATATTGCTCAATAATATCGTAGATAGGAGAAATTCACAGTTAACTTAAAGCGATTTTCGAAGTTTTTTGGTTTAGAATAAGATTTTTTTTCTATAAAAAATCAATGATATCTAAAAATTCCGAGGCTGCTACGCACTATACGACTATATATAGAATAGATAACATTCTATTTTTTTTTCATTTCTTTAGAACAGTAAGTTCAATCTAGGAGCTTAAAAAAGTGCCTTCGCGCATTTTATGAAAACCTTCATCAATTTTGGGTTTCATAAATAAGTTAAGCAAAATTTACATAAAGCGAGGCCGCTACGAACTATGCCAATAGCTATTCTACATTATTCAATAAGTCAAAACTGGTGATGTATTTTTTTTCTTGGATCAAGAACGCCAAAATTGGCCATTTTACGCAAAAATCACAGTCGAGATGTAATAGGCCTAATGTTAATGAGGTTAATGAGTTAATGAGGTGGCGTCGCAGCCAGGTACAGATACAGACATAGGCTGCCTGGCACTCAATGATAGATAACTTAGCATTATACTGGTGATTTTTTTTAAATTTAATGAGTATCTTCAAATGTCTATAAAACATAAAATTATCCTCTTTACGTATAACATTACTATATATGTAGGTACTTGAGGTCCCTTGCGTGCCTGAGTTCAGCCCCTTTTATTGTAAATGTGTGCATGAAATTTGTCTGTAGGCGTAATGGGGGCGCTTTTTTGTTGTAATGTTTGGTCTGCTTCTTATTATATGTCTGTGGTTTGCTTGTGTTTATTATGAAATAGCGTCCACTAGTGGCGGGGCGGGGCGGGGCGGGGCGCAGCGTGATAGTGAGTCGATACGGCCCGTACCGACCCGCCCCGGTCCGATCCGCCGCTAATGGACGCCTACCTTAAGAGCGTTTACGTCCTTTTGCGCCGTTTTGCTCAAAAACTGTACTTTTTAAACCTCTTAATATCTGTTAATACTTATTTTACAAATATGTTAAATACTTATATCATTAGGCGATCTTGTAGTCGAAATAGTTTGTTGAAAACATTTTTAAATTTATGGATATTTTGGAATTTATAACACGATAACTGAACAGAGGTTTTCATAATTTAACTTTCCGCGTCAACTTCGAAGCTTAAAAATATGTTTAAATTACTAACAAATGTAATAACAACATTTTTATTTCAATTTACAAGATCTTCAGCAAAATAGTTTGTTGAAAACATTTTTTGATTTTGGTTACTAACAAAAACTATAAAATTCCAAACATTGTGAATTTTTAAAGAAATTATAGGTGATAAAGTGATTGTTTTCTCTAATGTACTAAATATATTTTAGAAGATAAAAGCTTTATACTATAGAAAAAAGTGTTATTTCAAATTTTAACAAAATTGTTTTTACTAAATAAGCTCTATAATTTTTCTATGAATATTTTAAAACTGCTCTAAAACTACTACAAAACCCTGCGCTCCACTCGCTTCAAATCAGTCCGCCGCGAGGCCTCTGAGAGAGTGGTCACGTCGCTCGACGCTCTGCCCGGCGCGGTTGTCGACCTTTCCGTAAGTTCGAAGATAATGCAAATTTATAGCTTGATTTGCAAATCTTAGTACTTTGGTGAGTAAATTATTACAAGCTTTTATTTAACTTGCAATGTATGTATGTCTTGTTCGGGTGGAATTTTGCAACTCAATTTTGACCCACTTCCCGTTTACTGATTGAGCTGAAAACTTGCATACATGTGTAAATCGTGTGACAATGCAATTTTATGATTGACATGGTGCTGATCTGATGATGGAGATGGAAGGTGGCCATTGAAACTTTGCAATAAAATAGCACAACCTAATCGAGTTTGGGCTCGTTTAAATCGTCTTGACGAGTAGTTTGTCTTTCAATGATAACCAGGGTCTGATGATGGAGCTGGATGGTGGTCATAGGAACTTTGTAATAAAACGACGCAACCCCATCGAGTTTCGGCTCGTCTCATTCGTCTTGACGAGTCCTTTGTTTTTAAATGGTTACCAAGGTCTGATCTGATGATGGAGCTGAAAGGTGGTCATAGGAACTCATTGAAGAAACGACGCAACCCCATCGAGTCGCGGCTCGTTTGATTCATCTTGACGAGTACTTTGGTGCTAGATGGTAACCAGAGTCTGATGATGGAGCTGGAAGATGGCCATAGGAACTGAGTAATTAAACAACTTAATAACCCCATCGAGTAAAGGCTCGTTTAATTCGTCTAGACAAGTTCTTTGCTGCTCGATGGTAACCAGGGCCTGATGATGGAGCTGGAAGGTGGCCATAGGAACTCCGTAATAAAACGACGCAACCCCATCGAGTTTCGGCTCGTCTCATTCGTCTTGACGAGTACTTTGGTTTTAGATGGTTACCAGGGTCTGATCTGATGATGAAGCTGAAAGGTGGTCATGAGACTCAATAAAGAAACGACGCAACCCCATCGAGTTTCGGCTCGTCTCATTCGTCTTGACGAGTACTTTGTTTTTAGATGGTTACCAGGGTCTGATCTGATGTTGGAGCTGAAAGGTGGTCATAGGAACTCAGTATAGAAACGACGCAACCCCATCGAGTCTCAGCTTGTTTGATTCGTCTCGACGAGTACTTTGGTGCTAGAAAGAAAGAAATTAAAATGTATTTTTATTTCAGGTTATCGAAGATGAGGTTCCACAAACAACAAATAAGGTTGAAGGTCGAAGACTAGTAGATTTTCAATACTTTTTGGACCACATTAAAATACTTAGTAACCACAATAGAGCCACAGGATGTACAATTGATAACTTACAAGTGATAAAAGACCATAAAGTAGGCTTATTATCTACATTTTTAATGAAGTATAACATTTACCTTTCGATAAGTCTAAGAATCATGTAAAATCTTGTTTACATAAGAAAGGTCAAAGTGTATTTAGTTGACAATACAGCCTGGTCATAATTATATTTTCACATTATAGTTTCTTAGTCAATTATTTTTATAACTAATTAATTTTACGCTGGTATGATAGCCTTTAACAGCAGTGTCTTACAGACAAAGGTACCTACTCAAAATTTATGTTCTCTTACTTTTGTTGGAGTTGCTCGAGTGTGTCATGCTCTCTCAAAGTGTCTCTGCGGTGGTGGCATATGCTTCCGGTCGTTACGTTCCCTCAAAAATGGTTAAACGACGCGATTGCTGATTCAAATGTCATACTCGTGAACGGGTGCCGCCTATGGAGGCTGGTCTGCTCTTGCAATCTTATTTTTTGCTGGTAGTAATGAATAGTCTTACTTTTTCTTGTTTTAGAGATACTGTAAGACGTTGTTTATTTTATTTTATATCGAGCAATAGTTACTAAGATCGATCGATTTAAACGAGCCCAAACTCGATTAGGTTGTGTTATTTCATTGCGAAGTTCCAATGGCCACATTCCAGCTCCATCATCAGACCCTGGTTACCATCTATAAGCAAAGTACTCGACTAGACGATTTAAACGAGCCCTTACTCGATGGGGTTATGTTGTTTAATTACTGAGTTCCTATGGCCATCTTCCAGCTCCATCATCAGACTTAGGTGCAAAGTACTCGTCAAGACGAATCAAACGAGCCGAGACTCGATGGGGTTGCGTCGTTTCTTTACTGAGTTTCTATGACCACCTTTCAGCTCCATCATCAGATCAGACCCTGGTAACCATCTAAAACCAAAGTACTCGTCAAGACGAATGAGACGAGCCGAAACTCGATGGGGTTGCGTCGTTTCTTTACTGAGTCTCATGTCCACCTTTCAGCTCCATCATCAGATCAGACCCTGGTAACCATCTAAAACCAAAGTACTCGTCAAGACGAATGAGACGAGCCGAAACTCGATGAGGTTATTATGTTGTTTAATTACTCAGTTCCTATGGCCATCTTCCAGCTCCATCATCAGACTCTGGTTACCATCTAGCACCAAAGTACTCGTCAAGATGAATCAAACGAGCCGCGACTCGATGGGGTTGCGTCGTTTCTTCAATGAGTTTCTATGACCACCTTTCAGCTCCATCATCAGATCAGACCTTGGTAACAAACATTTTAAAACAAAGGACTCGTCAAGACGAATGAGACAAGCCGAAACTCGATGGGGTTGCGTCGTTTTATTACAGAGTTCCTATGACCACCATCCAGCTCCATCATCAGACCATGGTTACATTGAAAGACAAACTACTCCTCAAGACAATTCAAACGAGCCCAAACTCGATTAGGTTGTGCTATTTTATTGCAAAGTTTCAATGGCCACCTTCCATCTCCATCATCAGATCAGCACCATGTCAATCATAAATTTGCATTGTCACGCGATTTACACATGAATGCAAATTTTCAGCTCAATCAGTAAACGGGAAGTGGGTCAAAATTGAGTTGCAAAATTCCACCCGAACAAGACACGTAGGTACATTGCAAGTTTATTAAAAATACATGCAATATAATATTATACTTACATATTTCATGCATTACTTACGCCCATATTAAAAAAAATAATCGAAGTTCCTATTACGAAAAAGCAAATTCGATCTAACGGATCAAAGTGTGTGAGTTTGACTACAGTGAGCAGAACTAGTCTATTCTACACACACAGTCGCGCGCGCTCACAGCTCGCTTCTGTGTGCGTGATATTTGGACTTAAAAACCTAAACTTGAGGACTCGCGCTCGGCGTAAACGCTCTTAAGAAGGTTTACGCATTTCGATTTCCAATACAAACTTCCAAGTCGACATTTAAAAAAAACCAATAAGCAAATTTGAATAAAACTCTACATGCTAAAATAAAATATAAGGATCTAAATAGTTTGTTGAAAACATTTAAAAAAAAATGTTTATTTAACTGAGTCATTGCGATTTTAAACTTTCTATAGTGGACTTTAAATCGCAATAACTCAGCTAAATAAACGTTTTTTAAAAATGTTTTCAACAAACTATTTAGATCCCTGTGTTTTACTCCAGCATGCAAAGTTTTATTAACATTGGCATAATGGTTATTAAAAATGTTGACTTGGAAGTTTGTATGGGAAACCGAAATGCGTAAACTCTCTTAACATAATATATTTTATTTGCTACAATACAGTAAATTAGTAAGCAGCAAGCAAGTGTAGTAGGTATGGGCTGCATGAAAGTCGATTATCGTTGGTTCTTTTATATTGTTACAACACAAAAATACAAAATATGTAGGTAGGTAAAAACAAACAAAATCGCTTTAACCTAGCACAGGAGAAATTATTAAAGGCATCCCTCACCATCCCATTCAAACTTTTTATACCAGACGTTTCGACCAAGTTGCACCAGTCATGGTCACGGGTTTACACCTATTATAAATGGTTAGCGTTAATCCCAGTTTAAATGTTTCTTTTGGGTACAGACTATAGTTTGTTAGATTAGTTGTTAAGTCTTAACTACAAGTTAGTTAACTGTGATTGTATTATTATTAGTATTGACGTCAATAAGTGCCTGTAAAGGTTTACATTGAATTAATAATTTGACTTTGACTTTGTGGTGTAGTTCTGAAAAGCATTTACTGAATGGCGCCGTCATACCTGCGAGGACAGCCTGGGCAGCGTGAGCATCTGGTTGGCCTCGACGAGCTGCCGCAGCGTCTGCGTGGGGATCTCGGTGGTGCTGACGGTGGCGGCGGGCTCCTCGCTGTCCTCCTTGAGCAGCACCATCGTGTCAGTGTGCCGCTGGACCTTGTAGCGGGCGGTCACGTTGTCAGAGTCGCGCGCCGTCATGTCCACGAACCTGTAGACAGGGTTGGAAAAATCATGGTTTTTTTAATCTATTTTAAAAAAATCATGATTTTTTTTGTGTCAAAACCAAATACCTACACTATTACAAGTATTGACGATTGAATAGGCTGTATGACACGAATACTTTTGCTTGGGTTTGTCTCTGCTGAGTGAAAGTACTTTAAAAATTAATATAAGTAGATAAATCTTGACCAATTATTATTAGTATCCAAGTTTACAAGACTGATTTCTGATTTGATTTGCTACAGTTGAAGACAAATTTCATGTAAGTATGCAAGTTTTTAAGTTATGACTGATTTGATGTATGATTCAGTATCTCATACTGGAAGTTGCTTTTTATAAGAGCTCATGATAAATGTTAATTATTGAAAAATAGCTAAAGCTAAATAAAAACCTAAGAAAAATAAGATTTTTAGTTCCTAATACATACACAATATTTTTCGAGACTGCTAATTTTGTGTAAACCGTTTGTCAGTATTTTATTGTTAGTACTAAGTATACTACTGCTATTTCTGCGTAAACCCTTTGACAATATTTTATTGTTAGTACTAAGTATACTTACTTATTGTTATTTTCATTTTAAATTGATTTAAATCAATGATTTTTATTAAAAAAATCACCTGATTTAAATCAGCCAACCCTGCCTGTAGATGAAGTTGTTTTCCTACAACCCGCTTAAGGCCAGCAAGGTGGGTCGGTAGTGGGCCCTATCTCTCTGTGTGCCGTTGTCCATAGGGGAAGGAGGCTTGTGTCCAGGAGTGAAACTTTATAAGCTTGATTTGATGATGATCAGAAAACAGTTATTATAAGACACCAAATTCTTCTTAGTTTCTTTAAAAACCTATGTACGGGAGTATCTGCGGTCGGTCAATTGAGATAAATTAGTTTTTCATATGATAAATGATATAAGACTTGAATAAGTACTTCAACCATAAGAGTCAAGGATTTTTGTACTGGTGATTACTAGTGATTAATAGTTGGCGAAATTGAGCGATTTGTACCAGGGAAATGTTTAAACATTTGAGAATATCAAGATTAGCTAACAACAGTATACTCTGTGCAGAGGCCTTAAGTTGCATTATAGCATACATACCCAAAAGCGACTCTGTCCCTGTAGTGAAATGCGGCTATGAGGTACCGAAGCCGGATAGTTTGGCGTTCTTCAAAGATGAGCGCCTTCACTTTGTTGTCCTCGAAGTCCGACACAAAAGCGTCCACATTGCCATTATTGATGCCGCGGACCAGTTTGAATGGGAATTTCCATCGCATGAATTCTGATAACAAGAAAAATATCACGGCCTTGTTGTCAATCTTACTTGGCTATTATAGTCATAGCAAACTCATTTTTTTTAATTTATATGGAATAACAAATACTTGACCAATGTATTTTAGCTAAGTAACTAGTGTATCAAAATATTTAATTGGACAATCAACACCTTTAACCACAAAGACAATTAATAGAAAATAAGTACCATATTTACCTAATAATTGAACTAAACTTAATAAATAAGTTTAGTCAAATCGCCCTCACACATACTTTATTTATTAGGTACTTGCACAAAACAGACAGAAATTCAAAAATAACAAAAAATAATGATTTTATTGTTTAGGACTTTAGGAGCTAAATTCATATCTAAAACATGTGTACACAACACAATTAATAATAAGCATCCATGTTAAAGTTTACCTAATGTAAAACTATATTCAATTAAAAACTAATTATATACCTAGTTTTGCCATAAGTTCTGTCCCAACTTAAAATAAATGAGGCTATTTTAAAATGAATAATATGAATAATTAAATATCATTATATTAAGTAGGTTTTATACCATTAATTTATTTTATTTTATTTATTTATATCTTAGGAAGACCAACAGCTTATTCAAACAGTATAAGTAGTGGTAATAATAACAGATGGCCAATTACAGGTCCTCACAAGTAACATAGGGGGCAATATCCCCTTTTCTTTTTTTTTTTCATACGATAAGGTGTATGCATACAGCTCCCAAGAAGCTACTGAGAAAATTCCGAAGGTCGAAAGAGGCCACCATCCAGCACCTGTGATGGTTTGGTGTGGCATGTCCTACGAAGGCATGACAAAGCTCCATTTTTGTGAACAAGGGGTGAAACACAAGCAACTAACTACCAAAGCGATATTTTAGAGAAGATGGTTAAGCCACTAAGTAACACTGTATTCGCTGGTAAACAATGAATATTTCAACAAGACTCAGCACCAGCACATAAAGCGAAATCAACTCAGCGCTGGTTAGACGTGAATTTAACGGATTTCATTGCCGCTGAATATTGCCTCCCTGCAAGTCCTGATCTTAATCCTTTTTGATTATTACTTATGGAATATTTTAGAGGAGAAAGCCTTCTCTAAACCTCACCGAAATATCGAGTCGTACAATTTTTTTTACGGCTCGATATTTTGATGAATAAAAAAAATATAAAAATTTTAAAAACCCCGATTTTGCGGGACATACTGCTTTTATTTAATGTACAAACATGCATGATGAACACAAATTGGTAGGTAATAGGTATGTAATACAACAAGAGGCAACTAGGTAGTCTAAACTCTTATTTCTGCCTCCAAGCAGCATTATTTTTCATAGCTGTTTTATGGGTTAAAAGGGTCCAGTGCAATATCAAGTTGTAGGAGTTTAAGAACTGAACTTCAGAGTCGGTGTTGCAAGCTACATTAGCCACTATCAATCAGGCTGGTAGTATGATTTATCGTTGGTCCAGAGTGGCTATGCCTTCTTCACACTACATTGACAGGGCTTCAAAGTTGTGCAAATGTGATGATGTCTAAAATGTGTAAATGTGAGAGTTCTTAAAATAGTTTCAGACTCACCCAATATTTTAGGCATCGACGCCAACCCCTCCTTGTACGTATAAACATGTTTGTCCAGTACAAAGGTGAGGCACGGCACCGTGTGCACGCCCACGCGGCGCGCCAGACTCGCCTCATGGCCAGCATGCACAGTTGCCATGGTAACCCCTAGCGGCTGCAGCGCGTCCACCAGCCGCCGCCACGCCGCCGCCGAGCGTACGCACTCGAAACACCAGTCGGTGTAGAATAGCACTACAGCAGGTGTGTGGACACTCTTCTCCACTATGTTGTTCTCAAAGTGACTGCAACAATGCATGTGGATAGTGAAATGTTACGGTTGATGTTGTTGTGTTTTAGGATTTAATGAATATTCGTAATGGGTGCTCAATATTTATTACAAAACATGCTAATTTTTTTAAAGATCTCATAAAATTATTGGAGCCAAAATAGTATTTTATTGTTTTCACTAAAGACACAATGATATTTGGTTGATTACAATGAATTACTTACCGTGATGTTACAGACAACTTGTGAAATAATGTTATGTCCTGATCTTGAGTTCTGAAATGTGTGCCAAAGAACTCTTCAAATGGATCATTGCTGAAAAATTTAAACATTGGTTTATATGTAATTGTATGAAAATAATGTTTTTTATCAATAAATTACCATATTCAATTAATTATTTTCACTGCAACTAACCTGAACCGAGCGTACTGACTGTAATCATGTCTCTGTTTGTACATGTGGTCGTCTTCGTTCGTGATGCCATACAAATCGTATGCCTGCCTCCGCTCTGTGTCTGACAGCAATTCATAAGCTTGCTTTATTTCCACAAAACGAGACTCTGCATTTGGGTTTTCATTTTTATCTGGATGCCTTAAAATTTATAAAAAGAATGTTAGTTTTGGTTTTTTAATCCATTATAATTATTTATTTATTACTTGTAATTTATTTAAAATATCTATTCTAGTTTATTTGAGAGTTGAAAGTACTGATATATAAGGGGCATCAACTTCAACTTACCCCTAACCCTAAAGCCTAAGCCCAAAACATTGGAATAATGAAAAAGTAAAACACAACATACCATTCCTTTGCTAGCTGTCTGTAAGCCTTGCGTATTTCAGGCAGGGCGGCCCGACGATGTACACCAAGTATCTTATACGGGTCGCCTATCTTCTGGGCCTCGATTAACGGTGCGAGGGCGACCGCCAGGACCACCCACAGCCATAGCCCTATCCAGCCCTTGTGTTTCCATTGCATACTAAGTACCAAACTTTGCAGTTCCACCTTTCAAAGCGAACTATTCATAGAACGACTCTCATAGCGGTGCCCTCAAATCGCTGACACAGTACTTATCCGATGAAAGATGAACACAAAACTAATAGATTCTCTTATCAGTCATCCGTCTTAAAATAGAACAGCTGAAAAAATGGAAATCCTGAAAATTCTAAACAGTTCTCACGAAAATGAACAATTTAATAAAAAATGTCAACCGGGGCTCGAATCGACCATAGTCAAATCAATAACTTTTTTTACGCTGTGCGCCGTAGCGCCGGACCGTATCGTACTCATAGCGTAGTATAGTAAATCGTAATAAATAATATTTTTGATTCTCTGAACAAATATTGCTGTAGCACTTTAATTGTATTCCCCTTTTACGCAACGCAAATTGCTCCATGTGTGGGAATTGAACCCAACGATGACGTAATCACTTTTATGGAATTAAATATTACTAAGTTCACTAACGGCAATTGACGTTCTTACGTAAAATTACTCCGTGTAGTACGGTCCAATCTAAAGTTGCTCTCATAGATAATACTTTAAAGACGGGGATAGATGGGCCACTGAGGTTTTCCTTTTGCAAAATGTGTGTACCTAAGCACAGAGATGGCGCTGCATACCTACGCCTAGCCACGCTAGATGGCGCTAGTATTGGTTTTATTTAAATTATTTTATTCGTAATGATTTATATTTGTTTTATTTATTTATTTGTTTGGAACAAATACATTTTTCGTAGTTTATTCCAAAGAAAAAAATAAATAACACAAATATAAATCATTACGAATTTCTACATTCAGAGGTTTCAGTCGAACTTCATGCCAACATAATCTTGACTTAAATTAGAAACAGGCATCCAAGATAAAATAAGCAGCAAATTAAAATAAAATGAGATGTATCTCATTGTCTGTAGACAAGATGGAAATCAATAAATGATTTTTGTCTTGTCACGAGATGTTAGTCGTTAAAATGACAAATGAATAATATTTTATATTTTAGCGTTTTATTAACGCTGAAATATACTTAAGTAAAATTCTAAACACTGAAAAAAGACGACAACCTCAGGCGGGCAGTGTTTAAAATTTTACTTAAGTATATTTCAGCGTTAATAAAACGCTAAAATATAAAATATTATTCTATAAACGCAGCTTCATCTTAACCGAATGTTTAAATATTTGTAAAAATATTTCTTTCGGATCTCAGAGGTGAAAGAAAACTTCTAAGATTTGATGAAGCAATGTTGACTAAAAACATAAGCATCAAGCACTGACAAATTTCGACGGTTGAAAGCCAGAACCTCGGTAGCCAAGTGGTTAAGGCAGCCGCCCGGAATGCGGAAGGTGCGTGGTTCGATTCCCACCTGAGGTTGTCGTCTTTTTTCAGTGTTTAAAATTTTACTTAAATGGCAAATGAAAGTCAATAATATGGTTTACATTTTTATTTTCGCTTTTTGTGTGTATTATAATAGTTTAGAGCTTGTATTTTTGTCATATTATTATTACATACATTTGTTTTGCCTTTAAGTATTCTATTGACATTAGTGCACCAGCTATTTATGACTATATTTGATATTGTATCCATTAGGAAATTTTGTACATCACTTTTATGAGTCTGACAGGAGAACTGTGATAGATTACAAAATATTTTTATTAATTCTTTTATTTTACCCTTTAAACATATTTTATGTGGTTCCTCATTTAACTGTGTTTGAATTATTATGCAAACATCGTCTACAAACTCGCACAATGCCTCCGATGGATAATGAAGTGATCTTCTAGTGTAATCTCTTTCTAAAATGTAATCTTTATTATTCGGAGGCATTGTGCTCACTAAATGCATTCGGCAACAATGGCATTTTTTACAAATTTTTTGTATTGTTTTTTTTATTACATATCCGGCTACATATCTTTTCGCCTCTTTACTAATAGTGTTATTTGAGTAGTCTATTTCTGTTTGCGTGAAGCAGTGAATTACAGAATCCACATTAATAGTGTCTGTGGGTTGTTCTCCTGATACCTTGTTCTGAAAATTTAACAGGCTTTTGAGGGGTTTTAATGCCTTATTGTCATCTTGCTCGCAGTTTGCCCCAACTGAGTGGGGCGAGGTTAAATTGTTTATTAGTAAGGTTTTAAATGCTCCAATAAACTGCGAGCAAGATGGGGACGTGTTTCTGACACCATTACTCCTTATGTTGCAGAAAAAATTTTCTAATGGATCCTGGTTAATATTTCTTGTCAATAGACTACTTATATTATGAGTTTCGCGTAAATAATTAAACATTTCTTTATAGACATTAATATTAGATACCCAATTTTTAAGTGATGGTACCTGTTCAAATTTTGTAGAAATGGTCCCGTCTCTTAACTTTTTCTCCACCTTGAATTTCATTGATCTTAAAATTGGTAATGTATCATTCCATAATTTAAAATGCGGCGAGTTTATTTTTAGTGCACACTTATAGATTTTTTCCGAGCTTTGATAGCTATGACCATTAAAAGAGTCAAACAATTTATCAACTAAAAGTAATAGATCAGCAGTGTGCAGACACTCTTTAGGAAGAATATCGTGATCTGAAAAGATAATTATTATTATTTACAAGATGCAACAAGAAAAGGAAAAAATTATTAATTATTGTACAATCACCATTATCCAATGTGGATTACATTGAGTTCGTGTGGTGAGTTCGTATTGTCTATTCTCCCTATTTTGTAAAATGGTTTGAAGTTTAGTAATAAAGTGAATTCTTTTTCTTTATCAAAATATAAACATAGATAATTTACTGCATAATAGGTGCATGTGTTCTTACAAAGTCATTTTGTGATATGATAACATATACTGGTCATTGTATATTGACCTGAAAAGAACACTAACAATCAGATAACCTTACTTGTAGTCTATTAGTATCATAAAACTAAAGCGACATTATACTTACTCGCTAAATATCTCATTGTTGCGGACACCCTCTGACTGAATACCTGGGCTGCGTTCTTCACCTTCATTTTAGGTATTTTTTCTGATAAGACATGACTCTCAGTCAATTTATTCACTAACCTAATATCATCGTCCCCTGGATCAGCATCAAGAAGCATTTGTAAATGGTTCCATTTTGCAAATTTGACTTCCCCATTTTGAATATATCTTAAGTCCTTTGTGAGGAGATTATTTCTTAATCCTTTAAGGAGGTGCGGAGGATCGAATATTGGAAATATTTTCATTCCATTAAATTCAAATGACAGACTTTTGTATTCCTTGCCTTCTCGAAAATATGTTTTTTTTGTGTCATCTATTAAACTATTTATGACACTAACATTGCAAGAAGACTGGTCACATACAGTGGCAATTACTATTAAACCAGTGCTTTGTACAGCTTTCAGTACTTCTTGAACTAGTTTTTTTAATTCTGTCCTCTTTGTCACACTTTGGCAAAATGTGAAACAAATGGGCTGCTTGTACTTTCCTTTTAAGCCCTTGACCATAAAAACAAGTGCATGGTCAGCTATCTTAGTAGTTTTATTATCACCAAAATCCTCGAAACCAATTATTTCATCACAGCTTCTATTAAAATATAAACCAGGACTTAATGCAACTTCATCAAATATAAGAGTGCATATTTTTTTTTCTTCAGGCAATTTCCTTACTGCGTTTTTCAGGTGTTGTATAATATTATCATTGATACCTGACTTAATTTTAATCTTCTGTAACACCTTTTGAATTGTTCTTTTTGAAGGCAATGCGAAGAGTCTTTGCAGTAATTTATAAGACTTTTGGCTTTGCTTGTATATTGTAAGGCACAAAATTTTTTCTTGGTTTGTGTATCTTCTTCCCCTTGGTTTAATAAATGCCTTATTTAATTGCATTCCAGTAAAAATGGCAGCAGGTTCGGGCAGTTTCTCAACAGCTTTTAAAAACGCCTTATTTTGGGATATCTTGGCAGCTTGTCGCACTTTTTGGCCTAGAGTTTTACACCTACTCCTTAATTTTAAAAGTTTGACCTTTAATTGTGCTTGTTGTTTGAAATTATTATTTCTGCCAACATTCATGAAATAAGTGTCTGAAATAAGAAAAATAATTACTTACTTAATCATATTGTATACTAAGATCATCTAAACACTAGATACAGCATCAGTGCGATTCTCTAAGCGCAAACATCGTTAAAGCCTTGGTAGCAGCGGCTGCTACAGCGGCGAGCGTACCATTGGTATTCTTCTAATAATTTTTAACGCTAGCTCCGCACGGCTGTAAGCGGCGTGATAGGGAATCACTTCTTTGACATTTCTTGTATGAAATCGGTATTCTGTAGGCGAAACAGCCTCAACTTTGACCACAGCATCGACGTACAGCCTAAATGAGAAATCATATTTTATTATATATTTTACCTTGAAACTTAAAAATTAATGGGCAACTAAGTAAGTAATTTACAAAAATTTTTAAAGATAAATTATAATTTAAAGCCAAAACTCTTAAATCAAATTAAAGGTTAAGTTTAAAACATCCATTTTTAGTTTATGTCCTCTGTTTGGAGTTGATAGACAGAATGATGTTTTAAAATTGAACGGTAACATGTTTCTTTGTAATAAAAACTATACTAACTACTTGTATAATTTTTATTACAAAGAAACAGCTACAAACTACTAGTCGAGAATTTATGGATTATGCAACCAGGATAATATCATCTCTCTAGCACAGCTTAGCGAACAGCCGTGCGTTTACGCAGCCGAGAGATCGTCGGCGAGCTAATAGAGCTTACAGAATACCAAGTATAACGCCGAGACTGCAGCGAACGATGTGACGGCTGTAACATCTATGATCACAGCCATGAGTGCAGCGTCTATGTGTCGCTTAGAGAATCGCATAGCATTAGCACTCTCAAAGTGACGCCTTGAACTAATGCTCCAACCAAGAGTGAGCATTGGATTGCTCTGTTGTCATTTGACATTGCCGTCTAATTTTAACACTTATTGCAGTGATGATAGGGCTAAGTAACAAAATTTGTTGTGATTATTCGTAAACAAAATTCTAAAGAATAGTTGGAACCACTTTTTCGAACATATTTTATATTGGATTGTGTATCTAGTGTTTAGATGATTGAAGATTGTATACTATATTCCCATGACTGTGATGTTGTCCATATGGGAAGGCTTGTGCCTGTGTATTATAAATTTACAAATTTTTCTTTAATAATATTAACCTTTCTGGACAAAAGCGTGTCTCACAGGAATTGTGATAGGTGGATCCACACATATTGGATCAATTTCTTTTGATGTTGACCCTTAAAAGAAAATAGTATACATTAGTTAGCATCTTACATTTTAAACAACACATTGTATCCAACCATGATTCATAATCACAACTAAAAACTAACTACATATATTAGTTTTCCCCATTCAAATTGGTAACTTCTTCCACAATCTCCACACTAGCTATTAATATACAGACAGTGGACCCAGCTTCAAGTTTTAAGAATCACATTGTACATAAACACTACACACACCTACTTATATAACTTTTTATCTTTACCTTGGCTAGTAGAGGCTTCTTCATTATCACATGTTTTATTATCCACTTTTGAAGGTTGCCAAGTTGATGAAGATGCTGAAACCAAAATTATAACAAATAGGTAATAATTACATGTCAGCTGAGACATGACATTAAGATTAAAAAGTATATATATTATAGGTAGTAAATTATACTACTATTGATATTTTTCAATTTCAATAAAATGTAATTTGAGTGTTATTTAAAATAAAAAAATTCAAATAAAAAATCAATAAAGAAACAACTTACGAATATTCAATGTTGGAACAGCGTTTTTAGTAAGTCGTCCGCTGGCTGTTTGGTAAAAGTCTTCAAAATGGTAATCACAGAAATAAATATGGTTGTGTATGTAATGATCACCCTTTTCTTTATCTATTTCACTCAATACCATTTTCCACTGATCAAACTTTTCCGAGTAAGGGTATTTTGGTGGAGGAAAGTGATGGACTCTTCCTGAAAAACAATATTATAATCTTGTTACTTACACTATTTCCATGTACAGTTTTACATAAGGCCTGTGTTGTTAATTACTAGGCTACCGAGGCATTGGTTTCCTCATCTTGGTAGGTACCTAAGTTACTAGTTCACATTTTTTTATTAAATCTTAAAGTTTACTCTTCTTACCCTAAGAAATATATTTTTTAAATTATTTCAAGATAAACATTATAGGCAAAACTATTTTGAAAATTATTATTATTTTAACTTAATTAATGGCTTTGCATTAAGCATTAAGCCAATTCCAAGTATTTTATATGTTAAGGGATGATTTGTATTAGAGCGATCCATGCACGGGGCCACTGATTTGAGACGTTGCATACATTTTGTTTGAAACAGTTCATATTACACCGTGCATGATCCGTGGCCCATCCGGGCCCCGTGCACGTCCCGCTCATAAATAATTTACTACCGTACGATAGATCGAAATAAAATGGAGTCTCCCAACATTGTGTTGTTGCTAAAAGAACACGGGAGAAACTCATTTTGAAAATTAAAAACCAAACAAATAGACAAAAGTAGGTACCTACAGGAGCGCAATTAGTAGGCTCAAAATTAGACAATAGGCCCTAAACACATCCATAAGTAAGTAAGTAAGTAAGTAAGTAAGTAAGCAAAAACTACGTGTGGACGCCGGGCGGCAAGTAAGTAAGTAAGTAGCGACTTCGCGCAGGATAGGAACCAGTTCTATTTTTTGGACAGGACAGTAGCGCGTAATCCCTCCCGCTACGTCTCACGCTCCCCGCCAACTTAACTTGCCGCCGTGTGGACGGCACAAGTAAGTAAGTTCATAAGTTGACACACAACGAAACGCATTCTGTCTGCCTGCCGCCCGTGCAGTGCTTTTTATTTATTTACTATTTTGTTGTTGTATATGTGTATATATGTAGGTATGTATTTATATTATGATTGTATGTTTGTTCACGCGTTTTTTCCATGCGTGGACAATACACAGCATACATACAAATATTGCAAACTACTAAAAGGTTTAAAAATTGACTACCTACCTACAGTAGTGGCTGCAGCCCCTACTATTACCTATTACCTACCCTGTTTGCAAACAAGGTTGGTACCTAAGTACTATATTTCTGTGGTACTTACCTACTACTCGATTAAAATCACGTGGATTTACAACTATCGTACCTTGAAATGAAACAGTTTTTCACGGATTAACTCGCGTTTAATTTACTATTTACATAGTTTTTTATATTATATATTACAGGGAGACCAGTCTCCCGGTAACCACGGACCCTGTAAAGGGAAATTAAACGCGGGTTAATCCGTAAAAAAGTGTTTCATTTCAATTTGTAGTGCTCGCTTAAACCTCAGAAAGCTATCGTACCTATAAGATTTCTGTCAAACTTCTAAAATAGCTGTCTGACCAAGGCTGGCGCCTTGGTTGATTCTAAGCGAGTAGGTACCTAGTCCTTCAGTTCCCATGGATCTTCTACCGACAATTCTTTGAACAGCTGATAGCTTGCACCATGAACATTCCTTCTGCTAATCCATTTTCGTTCCCAAGTCCGTATAGGATTTTGGTGTTCAATATTTATTTGATTTTAGATTTCTTCTATAACCACATTTAATAATTCTTTCAATATATCACTTAAGAGGAGGTATTTTGAGCGCTTCTCTCTCGCTCTCAGCGAAGAGGTGCGAATAATCGCGTTTTATATTTAGAAGAATTGGTAATGTAATAAAAAAAACGATTGGTTATAAGCCCTTAAGTTATCTATGAACTTCATTTTGGTAAATGACTCATAATATCAAATTACTTATTTTAAGAATAAAACCTAGAAAAGAAGATAAAATGACACAAAAATATGTAACTTTGTGAATTTATTCTATCGAGCCTACTTTATCAAATCGTGTTTCCATCGAGTGTATTCCACAGAATAAAGCCTTAACAACATTTCATAATTTTCGCAGATTTTAATTTTATTGTTTACTACTTCATAAATTAATTCTAAGAGCGTGTTATTTTGATTTTTCACTAACACGTAGCCTTAAGTGCTGGCTTCATCGCAATCCATTGTTGGCAGGACGTGTCTCGCGTCCATCGTCGCAAGGTTCTGTACTTACTTACCGGTAAGCAAAATTCACCGTTTGGACGTTGCTGTCTACTTGCCGATTAAGTAAGCAAGGAAGTAGTAAGTTGAACTTACTTACTTACTTACTTATGGATGTGCAAATCGGCCATAAGAGTTTTGTATTAATTAATTCATCACTTAAGTAGGTAAGATAAGTACCTTCTCATATTTTTTATTCTATCAGGTATTTACTAATAAAAATTAAAAGCAGTAGTTACCTTTAATTGGAGTACATCCAAAATAGCACTTAAAGGCAGATTTTCTTGGCATTTTCAAAGATTCGACCTTCGTCAATTCCAAATCGAAAGGCAAAGTCCAGTCCAATTTACACAGCGCAGCGTTGGGTCAATCGTTTAGGTATCTTATCACGGGGTCCAAGGGAAAGCACGGTCAAGAGTTTATAGCAGATATCAAGAAAACAAGCACAGTCCAAGTCGTAGAGGAGCACAAATCAAAACACAACGAAACGAAACCAACAACGACAGAACAGAACAGAAATGTTTAAAATTTTTAACGTAACGTACCCACGTTCTGTCAGCGTCATTTGCGTTTCGTTTTACGTTTAAAGAATATTTTAACCAAAAATTGTTTTATTTTTTTGTAACTAGATTTTGATTTTATTATAAAATCATTGATAAATAAGTATGTACCTACGAATTTAGTTTTTAACTACAATAGATTTGCTATGTTGTATTTTGTAATGTACTGCCATCAACCTAGCTCTATCTATCGACGTCAGTGTAAAACTATGGTCGAAGTTTATGTTCCTAACCACACAGATGGCAGCACTTTCCATACAAATTTTCGTAGCTACTTAAATGTATGGAAGTTTCACCGCCCTGGTTGCTCTGAAGACGCAAGTACAATGGGCGATTTTCTGACAGCCCAAATTAAAAAGTAAAAATTAGTTCAAAAACACTCGATAGATGTCGTTTTATGAAAGCTGGGCTACTTATGGGCTGTAATAAATTCTACACTTTTACTTGTCTACCAAAAGAATAAAAAAATAGTATTTACTTACCTATTTATATTCAGGACATCCAGAACCTATTTCTATTTTGGAATAGAATAAATATTACGCAGCCATACACGTGCTCTTCATGAACCCGCCTTTTACTAAGCGCCATACTAATCTATGCTAAGCGCCATCTATGAAGTCATTTACGAACCAATTTCTTTTTTTTTTTTGATCTCGGAAAATCGCCCATTAAACTGAAGTTCAAAGAAACTAAGTTGAAATTCTCTCAAGGTAAGATTACAAGTGGGCCTCGGACCGTACTAGTGTCAAAAGACGAGATGAGTGACAGCGTTGACATTGACATTGACAAGTTTAGAAAAGAATTTCACTCAAACAAACACAAACAGCACACACAACCAGCAGTTCAGACACATATGTTATACCTTGGACCAAATATCATTGGTCCGAGAGATTATAGTGTGTGTACAGTCTAGAGACGTCATACTATAGATGGTTTCACTATCGATAGTTGAAATCAATAATCACTTAGAAAATCGATAGGTCAATCAATCGATTCAATTAATAGTATCGACAATCGATAGTATCGATACTATTGTCATAGGTAACGAGTGTACTATCGATACTATTATCATCCGGGACGAGTTTACTATCTTACTTTCGTAGTATCGATACTATCCAATAGTTGTTTATTTTTCGATAGTATTGTAAGGTTTCGTAAGGTAGGTAAATAACAATATAATTATTTTCTGTGATCAAGTAATTCTGTTTGTGTCTCAAAGAATTACTAATAAATAAAAATGGAATTTAAATGAGAAGATCCAGTTCACAAAAAGTAAGGAATGTATACTATTTTTTGCAATACATTATTCTATTTTTAACCCCCGACCGCAAAATGGGTGCTATTTTTTAGAGCCCCGAACGCAAGAGCGATGTTATAAGTTTGTGTCTGTGATATCTATCTATCTATCTATCTATCTATCTATCTATCTACCTAAGTTAGAATAATACTTTAGTTATTATTTTGAGCTACCTACAAATAAAGAAAATAACGAATACCAGAATGTAGCTAGCACAAAAAATTACAAAACTTATTTTATATACAGTAGGTAGATGATTACACGTTAAATAATTAATTAATTACGCACATATGTAATAATTACATGTATAACATAGGTACGTGTAATGATAACAGTTGTTGTAAACTTTGATATTATTGGCAACATAAATACTGAAACAGTGTACTTAACTATGTACCTATTTATAAATTTTCTGAACATGTTAATCACTGTACTGTCCACTGACCATTATACCAAATGTAAACATGCAATACTATAGCAAAATTCATAACTAGTTCAAAACTCGATAGTATCGATAGTATCGTTTTTACACTCGTCATGGATGAAAATAGTATCGATAGCATCGTTAATATCGATAGCGTAGTGACTATTATAGCGTAATACTATCAATACTATCGATACTATTGCAAGTCATCAATACTATTACCACATATTGTGCTATCGATAGTATCGATACTATCGTTAGTCCTATCAATATTTTCACTATTGCCGAATTATAGATGGACTATCAATAGACCATCGATAGTGAACTTTTGATCGGCATCACTAGTACAGTCACAGTCAGACTAGGGATGTCGGAAATGAAAAAAAATATCGATATATCGATACATCGATATTTTGAAAAATATCAATATCGGCCTCGATATATCGCGAAAAAAATATCGATATATCGATATATCGGTAAAAATTTTCACTGGCTTTAAAAAAAGGAGAACCACCTGCTTTTTCTTAAAATCGGTTAAAAAATAATTTAGGTGAGCCTAGCCCAGTAATAAAAACAGATTTTTTATTTTAAATTAATGTTTTAACCGGTTTACAGATCCGCAGCCCATATGGGCCATAACAATTGATTAACCTATTGTTATTTTTTTAGGACAGTGAACCTGTTAATCATGCCGCCCTCTAAGTCGGCTCCTGTTGTTAGGAACCGCCATATTTACGGTAAAAGGTACTCTCTCTGACGGCACGGAGGAAGCCTTAGGTGTTAAATATTTCCGTTGCGTATACGTAGCACACATGCACACATGACATAAAGTTGATTGAAGCAACGCACTGACAGTGAGAGTTACACACTCACTACCACAGGTTACATTAATGGAATTTAGCAACAATAAGATTTTTTTACATTTTTACGGCTTTGAATTCTAACGAATTAAAAAGTTAGATCGTGATGCGATGATAATAAATTAAAAATATCGATTTTGATACAAATTTCGATATTGGTTATTTTGTATCGATGTATCGATATATCAAAATAAAAAATATCACCTAAAAATATCGATATATTGAACAAAAAATATCGATATATCGATGTATCGATATTTTTTCAACAAGCCTAAGTCAGACAGATGGAGAGTGGACGGAGCGGAGACGCTGCATTATTCTTCGTTTGTTAAGCGCCTCGCTGCTTGTTTGTTGGCATTGAAATACGCAGTTTTTTATTTTTCATCCTTAAAGTTTACATCCTAAAATTTGTTGATCCGTGATCTATAGCAAGCAACCTAAAGGGGAAAAATAAGTAAGTACATTGCACAATAATAATAATTCCGGTTGTACCTACGTTTTTAGAGGTTAAGTTACTAGGGTGACCAACTCATTAGTTGTAATCAAGGATATTTTAATTTTCTTAAGATTTATTATTAAAGTTAACTATTATCTATTATCATAACCAAAAATTATGAAGATGCTTATGTATATTTTTAAAATAAATCCACGTCTTGTAACAGGTAGTTACTTATTGTAAATAATTTTGAAAATATAGGTATGATAATACACTCAAATTGTAGATGCTCATCGATATTGAATATTATATTGTCAATGTTGTTTAGATTATTTAATGTGTCAAGGTTTTAACAATATTACCAATATTAATGTAATAATTATGCACTTTTATCCCACTTTGCCAGGCTTGCCAGGTGTTTGGTTTTTTTTCGAACTGTTCGGTATTTCAACAACGCTACAAAATTTGTTTGTACCTGCCTATTATCTTTTAAGTAAGGTACACACGCCAGCACATGAACCTATCCAAAACTGTCAAATTTCTCGAATTGATTTGAATGACTTTGATTTAATTTAAACCCTAGTGATAAAAATCAAAATTTATTGAAGAAATTAGACATTTGGTAGTAGGTTGACCTACTGGCGTCTGTACTAACTTCATTATTAAATTTTTATGTTATTTAGGTAAGTAATTACATTCGTTCACTCCTGCTTAATCTTAAATAATAGTCACTATGTAATGCTAAAGGTTGACCTTAGTTTCTTATATTATGTTAAACTTCTTTAGAAGATCTTGATAGCAGACAATCAAATATCTTATCAACTAAGACACAAATGTCTAATTATCTACTTACATAATACAAGTAGTACTTACCTATAAAATTAAGGAATATTATACGTAGCAAAGTCAGATACAAACGTACTGGTAGCAATAAACATACCTAGATATAATGACACAGTGGTGTTATAGTGACGCATTTGAGTCAATTTAAAGGCACTTTACTGTAATAGAATACAAGGATGTGATTGTTTTTGATTGTAGTTGGGTCTATTATGTACTGCAGACTCAACGCGTGTGCTAATCAATAATCTCTTTGAGGTTTTTTTATATTCCCTACATATTTGCGTAAAAACAACGAGTCGAGGGTCAAATAATTAACCGCTTTTTTAATTTTAGCAATTTGAAAATAGTTATTTTAATAAAATTTAAGTATACTTATAGGTATGCACTAGGAAGAAAAGCATTCCAATTCCAGTAATCAAGCCCCGCTAGTCAAGTGGCAGACGCTCACCCCCTGTACCTATATTCGTAATTCGTCGTAAACTGAAAAATTAAAAGTAAAAACCTTTTTAAAAAACAAGCTTTTATTTTTAAATGCGTTTAAAAGAAAAAATAAACTTTAACTTTAAAACTTTTACTATCAACCTTAGAAAGTCATTACACAATTTATATGATAGAAAAGGTTGTCGCGAGATTTAACTAAGTACTCGTATTTTCTTAGTTTGAAAATTTTAATAAGTTAAAAGAAATCACATCAAGTTAAGTATTTAATTTACATGTTTATTTACACTATACTAGCGGCTGCTCGCGGTTTCACCCGCGTGGTTCCCGTTCAACTTCCCTAAAAAGTAATCTATGTTTTAATCCAGGTTATAAACTATGTATTATTTACGAGAAAGAGTAACAAACATCCATCTATACTTACAAACTTTCGCATTTATAACATAGTAGGATAAATCTCGCGACAACCTTTTATATCATATCTATACTTAAATTGTGTAATGACGTTCTAAGGTTGATAGTAAAAGTTTAAAAGTAAAAGTTTATTATTTTCTTTTTAGCGCATTTAAAAATAAAAGCTTGTTTTTTAAAAAGGTTTTTTACTTTTAATTTATTTTTTACTTTTAGTTATCCCTGGACACGTTTTTCATCTGTTCATCTCACTAAATACAAATATTTATGTATACAAAATTTATTCACGTCCACCAATGACCAAACCACCACCACTCACCAGCTCACCACCCTTCAAAAACAGTCCACCCATTAAGACGAATCAAACTCGACGCGGTTGTGTCGCTTAATTACTGAGTTCCAATGGCCACCTTCCAGCTCCATCATCAGACCCTGGTTACCATCTACCACCAAAGTACTCGTCAAGACGAACCATACGAGCCCATACTCGATGGGGTTATGTCGTTTAATTACTGAGTTCCTATGGCCATCTTCCAGCTCCATCATCAGACCCTGGTTACCATCTAGCACCAAAGTATTCGTCAAGACGAATCAAACGAGCCGAGATTCGATGTAGTATGTAAAACGCGTTTTTATACTTTATGTAATTTTCCACTAATTTCGTGAATGGTAAGATTTTTATAAGACTGGCCCTAAGAATAATAACGCATAGAAAGCGAGAACACGCACGATAAACGAGGCCAGTAAAACCAAGCCATACTGGCTTGGTACCGAAACGGCCCGCGTCAGTACTAATAATCTAAACTTATCTATCTATCAACAGTTCCAATTTCCTTACTTTTGGGGCAAATCTGATTCCTCTAGCAACATTACTTGTACACTTGTGTGCGTGTCGCCGAGATAGTACGCGTAACTTACCCCTACATCCATTTATTTCTTGCCTCACGCAAGACAGTTTTCTAATACGAGACTATCGTTCTAATACGTTATTATTCTATGGACTGGCCGTTATGCACAGAATAATTAAACTTTTTACCAGGTTTTAACTTTGCGTTGTTAAAAATTATTTAGAGTTATTGTAGTATTTTAGGCGAGCAACGATTGAGGTATGCAACAAGCGATGAATCGCAGCATATTGGGTGTCCGCCTCACATACCGCTTAGGGAACTCAATTCTGCGCTCAAAGTCTAAAATTCAGGACGTCGCAATATAATCATCCTAACTAAAGTGGAAGTTGGCCGGGCACGACTACCGCATGCCGTAGGAACTTTGGGCCAAAGCCACTAGGTACCGTTTGGGTCCCTCATAACCCAACGCAGGAAGGCGACACGCGGCAGACCAAGGCGATGATAGTGTGACAAGTTGGACGCATATTAGTCAGATTGGACCACTAGGATACATTTATTCTGTGCCACTAGCCGCAAGCAGAGAAAACTGAAAATAACAAAGGGAGGCCTTGCGGTGGGACAAAATAGCCTGATAATAATAATGTAGACTTATGAACGCTATTAATAATCATTATATCTGTTGTTTTGCCTGCTAGCTATAGTTAGAAATTTGAAAAACAATATTATACTTTAAGTGAAATTTCTTAGACGATTCTTATGACGGTGATACCTACCTATCACCATATTTTAATCAATATTTCAATAGATTACCTATTAACTGTTAGGGAGTTACCAGACCAATCGATCGATCGTCGATCGACGGCATCGATCAACATCGATCGATGTTGATCGACTGGTCTGGTAGCTTTAATCGATCGACGGATACCGTTTGACTAACCAATCGATCGACGACGGTCGGTCGACGTTGATCGATAGGTGTGGTAGCTTTAATCGATCGACGGATACCGTTCGTCTAACCCATCGATCGACGTTAATCGATTAACCCCGGCTATATTCCATCAGTTTCTTCTGAAACGTATGCAGAAGAGGACTCGTTGTTCTTGGCCGGTACGATGTTGCTCGTACTATTATTACGGAGACGCAAACGCAGAAGAATCTGGATGCGGCCATTTTTTTAAAGCCAAAGATCGCTTATTTTATCCAAATGACATTTTAAGCCTTGGTTTTTGTTTTTTTTTGCGTAGCGATTGTCATGAATTTCGAGGTTATTTTTTATTAGACAACAGAAAACTAGCTCCATTGAAAAATATCTTGGGGGAGGAAGGGACGGGGATGGAGGGGGTACGGTAATGGTAACATAGTAGAATATTTGTTTTTTTTCCTAAAAATAACCTAACATAACCTCAAAATAAAAATATCATAAAACTATGCATTTCCGCACTTTGGCTCCCCCTCTCCCTCCCCTCCCCCTCCTCTCACCCCACCACTCCACCTCCCCTGCCCTCTCCCTCCCCTCCCTCACTCACGCCCTCCCCTCCCCTTCCCCCCTTTTTCGGTGTTGCTTAATCTAAAGTGCTTCCCAAGGGGTATGGAGGAATATCATTTAGCATTTAAACGTTCATATTATCATCACTCATTATCATCAACTTTAAGCATAATCAATAAACTCTATTATTACGACTAGTATCCATGGGCACGAAATAAATTTATAAAAAAAGTGAAGGGGCCGGCGCGTCTAATCAAACAGCTCGATCTAACCCCACCCAATCCATTCTACCGGTCGATTGTCGATCGACATCGATCGATTGGTCTGGTAGAAACTATCGATCGACGTCGACTAATCCATTTTACCATCGATCGATAGGTCTGGAAGACACTATCGATCGACGTCGACTAATCCATTCTACCATCTATCGATGCCGTCGATCGACAATCGATCGATTGGTCTGGTAACACCCTTAAACATTGCTTCGTTAGTTTTTTGTATTACATTAGCATAAAATATATCTGGTCTTAGCAACTCGTGTTTTGTTTATGTTGTAAGGTTTTAAAATTGCTTTGTTAGTAAGTGTAACTAACCCAAGTGACCTTTACGTAACCAAATGTAAGACGTAGACTTAATTACGCGTGGATCTTTAACCCTTCAAAACACAAGTTTGCGCATTTACGGATATTAACATCTCTTCGTCGCTCTTAAATTTGAGGGAACTCCCCTTAATACCAACCTGATTATAGGAATCCTTGGCGTCGATATTTCGAGTGACGTTGTTTCGCGGTCATTTGGAAGGTAAAGCAAAAAAAAATTGCAGTATTTCACACCGGCCGGCCCACCGCTTATAACTTCACAAAGCAAGCAGGTCAGGCCTCACATGGAATACAGAGAGTATAACTATTTCAACACATTTAGTAATTCATAAATTCCAAAAGCCTAACAAACGACGAGTCTTGCAAAACATGAGATAATATTTATCATTACTGCTAAATGCGAAAAAGAGTTTGTTTGCTTGTTACGCTTTCAACCGCTAAACTGATTTTGATATAGATTAATTTTGGTACCTATATAGAAAGATGGGTTCTGGAATATGGATAATAAGTATAGGATACTTACTATAAATGGTGTAAATAAAACTTGAAGCCTTCAGGTTCATAATGTCCCTTTCCCATAATGTCCCTTTCTCAAAATCTCCCTTCCCCAAAATATCTCTTTCCCAAAATAGGACGACGCCGACGGACGCAATTAAAACCTTCATACAAAGTTCACCTCATATATTCCCTCCATCAAGTCCTTTAGGTTCATAATGTCCCTTTTCCAAAATGACAACTTCCCAAAAGTCCCTTTCTCGAAATGTCCCTTTCCTAAAATGTCCCTTTCTCAAAATGTCCATTCCCTAAATGTCCCTTTCTCTAAATTGCCAAAATGGTATTTTCGTACAACATATAGATTGCATTGATTACATAAAATTTTATTGACCATTATGGTTTAATTTTATTTTATCCATATTTCATGTGTAATCAATGCAATGTATCTGTTGTACGAAAATATCATAAATAAAATAAACATTTTGAGAAAGGGACATTTTGGGAAAGGGACATTATGAACCTTAAGGACTTGATGGAGGAAATATGTGAGGTGAACTTTGTATGAAGGTTTTTACTGCGTCCGTCGGCGTCGTCCTATTTTGCTTCTATTTTTGCAGAAATATTATTTATTATTTTAACATATAATTAAAGTGTGCCTACTTATTTTTTTGTAACTATACTTAAAAGTCGGGTAGGGGCTGTATCGATAGAACATTGATTAAATCTATATTAACGCAAGCGATGCCGCGGGTAAAAGCTTGTTTCAATATTTATACATTCAGGTGACTTTATCAATGTGGTTTTATCAGTTAGTCGTATGTAGTATAGCCACGTATAGCCCATACTTCACTAAATAATATAATCTTGGACACATTGAATAAATATAAGCGAATCACGGAAAATGATTACCTATACTGCTGTATCGTAATCGTAACGCAATCGTCTAGAGTTATTAGAAGTTATTCTGCACCATAGATAGGTAATGTATCAAGTATTTCAAAAATTATATTTATTGTGGGTTTGTTTAAACTTAACCGGTTCACTGTCCCGCAGACCACATAATATGGTCCATAACAATTGATTAACCTATTGTTTTATTTTTTGGACAGTAAACCTGGATAGTGTAGCTTTTAAAGATCAGGAAATTCAGGAATTCATTATGTAGTAGCCAGTAGCTAAGCTAGAAGATAAGGAAGTTAAGGATATTTTGACTAGAACTAAGCCTTAGAAATCACAAATAACACAGAACGTAAGACTAAACAAAGCTCACGGAGTCAGGATTCTCAAATGTGATGTTAAATCACGTCACAATAATAGATAATTATAGACCAAATACAACAACAGTATTTAAAGTACTTGCATTAAATTATAAGAATAAGTATAATTCTGTATTTTTAATTACTTACTTTCTAACTTATGCCTAAAATTGCGAAAAATGTGCTGCTACCGCCTAGTTTTTTTATTACTATTACTAAGATAACTTATTATTGCAGAATTCAAAATGGACGGGCTTGCTGAAATCCTGATGCCTTACAAGGAGACTATTGGCTCCATTGCGGCAATTGTCACAATAGGTCAAATGTTTTCTGGCTCGTTTCTTTGCTGGGATATCTACAAACAGGGCAACACGAGAGGCGTTGGTATAATGCCGTTTCTTGGTGGTTTTGTCATGTAAGTTTAAAGTCTAGACTAGCTTAATATTTTATCTAGAGTAAATTAAGAATTGTTCAAATATCATATCAAATAATTTATTTGCTAAACTAAGTGTGACACAAAGGTGGATTATAAAATATTAAGTTATACATAACTTAATAATTCTAATCGAATAAAAGTCTGGAGGAAAGGAGACATTTAATTCTTAAAACAGACCTCCTATTTATTGGAAGTGCCTCTATTTTAAGTAAATGTTTAATTTTAATTTTTTACTTTTTTACAGGAGTGTTCTCAACCTAAAATTTGGATATATTCTCCGTGACGATACTATGATACAAGTAAACTTCGTTGGCCTAGCTCTAAATATAGTTTACTTATTAATATTCTTCAATTATACATCTCAAAAAGTGAAGTCTTGGGCGCAAATGGGCATAGCCGGGGCAGTTTCCGCTGCTCTGATAGCCTACGCTAACGCTGAAGATCCCAAACTCGTAGAGAGCAGATTTGGCATGATTATAACGGTGTTCATGTTTTACCTTATTGCTTCACCAATGTTCGATTTGGTAAGTAATTTCTTGTTAAGCAATTATTGTTTTATTGAAAAAAGTTGCCCTTGATTTTTTATAAATTAACAATTAATTAAAATAATATTAGTAACCGTATCGCGTTGCGGTTAAAGAATACTATCACCCCCCTCTCTTCCCTTGGGTGTCGTAAAAGGCGACTAACGGACTAAGGACTGCTCATACATCCAATAGCATAGAGCGGCGATGGGCTCACCCACCACCTGTCACGATGAGCACATGTGTATTCCCTATTTGGTGAAAAGTTGACTATGGTAGAGGACTGCTTTTGCTGTCCTTATTGCCTAGTATTACCTTTATCTATGTCTCTGACTAACCCTTCAGGGATAATAGTCGTGCTTATATATATATATATGTATATATATATATAAAATTATTTCATTATGTTAAAAGTTTCCTTTTATTTTACAGGGAGAAATAATTAAAAACCAAAGCACTGAAGGACTACCTTTCCCAATAATTCTATCGGCTACAGTAGTTACTTTTATGTGGCTACTATATGGAATCACACTAAAGAACACATTTATTGTCGTAAGTATAATAAGTAATTCATATTCTGTTAACTGTCAAAAAAGCTTACGTAAAATAAAAAAGACAACAAGTTAAAATAATAAAAATTAAAAAAAAGACACATTTTAAATAGGTATACATACCTACTCAATTACACATTAACCGGTGTGTTGTTAAAAAGGATAAAGCTCGACATAGTGCTGCAGTTGACTGACAAGCGTCCATTTTCAGCCCAGGCCTCAATGGGTGGCTGGCTCGTGGCGTGCTTGTATATTATTCTGTGGTTAAACACAAATCAATTATGCAATCAGTCAAATCGATAAGACATTATTGCATTATTAAATTAAAATCATTATGTACCTACCTGTTAGGAAATTTAATACACAAAATAAAATGTCAAGACTAATGTCATACAGTCAGACAGACAAATATATATTTTTCTACAGTTTCATAAATCCTACGATTTATCTGAAACACCAAATTAGTCACACAGTTTTTTATACTTTTACTTTACAAATACACTATAAAACACAAAAGTATTTGTTTAATTTGAAAGATTTTTTTTGAGTAGGTAAACAAATTTATGATTAATTTTTTTATTGTTGTGTAATAATTATACGTTTTGTATGTTCTTAGAGAATGTTAACTCATTGACGTTTGAATTTTGTTTTGAATGCTTTCGAATAATCGTTTTATCAGACTTTATATCTAGTTTTATCTTAGCAGAAATGTCTTAGTCATCATAATGTGTTTGCGGAATATCAGATGATATTTCGTAATATAGCCGTCAGCGTTTGTTGTTTACATTTTGAACAAGACCTAAATACTTTGCAGCGCTCGGCTCGATATACGGAGGTGCCGACCGAGTTCCATTCTCAGGTCGGGCAAAGTGTGTTTTCGGATTGTTTGATGAATAGCCCGGGTTTGTGATCACCAACCCGGGTTAGGCAAGCGTGCTGATTCAGCCAATACCCATCTATTGTAGCGATGGCTTGATTTTAGTGATGGAGGCCATTGCCCAGCAGTGGGACAGTACACAGGCTCACCACATAAAATATCATTTTGGATCAGTATATCAAATTGCAATTACACTCAGTAAAAATAATAATGACATAAATTTAAAAAACTGGCCAAGTGCGAGTTAGACTCGTGCACGAAGGGTTCCGTACCATTGACTAGGTAAACAATAGTAGGTACACAAATTTGAATAAAACTAAATATTTTGTGAATGTGTGTGAATTTCAAGCGTTTACCTGGTGCTGATTTTAATATCGGGCAAAAAGCGGCATAAAATCGCGTTTGTTGTATGGGAGCCCCCTTTAAATATTTATTTTATTATCTTTTTAGTATTTGTTGTTATAACGGCAACAGAAATATATAATTTGTGAAAATTTCAACTGTCTAGCTATCGCGGTTCTTGAGATACAGCCTGTGACAGACAGACGGACAGACAGCGAAGTCTTAGTAAGAGGGTCCCGTTTTTACCCTTTTGGCACGGCATTAGTGTACTTACCTAAAATAGTTTAATCGTAATTATCTTATCTTTTTAATGACATCTATCTGAACGAATAGTTCGCATAGGAGACAAAAGCGAGCTAAGACTTGACGTCTTTGTATTTTGTTAAGTCGGATATATTACAACTTATTTTGTCTTTACTATAAGACTGTGTTTATATACTTACCTCCTTATTATTGTTTATTTCAGATTCAAAATGTGGTTGCCTTCGTGCTGTGCTCTGCTCAGCTGTCATTGTTTGCCATCTATCCGTCTAAAACTAAAACCAGCGAGAAGACTAAGGGCAAGGCGAAAAAGATAGATTAAGTTAAGTGGTAAAATAATTAACAAAGATCGTCTAGCTCACCGGTCTGTCTATAATTTCGTTTGGCTACAACTTTACAGGATAGTTTCCGTGAGTTAGGTAGTAGTCATACTGATAGACAGATTGGCAACTAATGCTTGATTCAATCGATCGATCAAAACGATTACATATTAGTTATAATTTGATTCTGTCTTATGGGCTCGGAAATGTTTCTGTTATATTTATACCATGTTATAAATCCAATTGTATTTTGTTAGTCAATGTACAAAGTTGCTAGAATATACTGAAAATTATGCAAATATTTTTATATGCCGCTTGGTGCAATTATAATAAGCATTTAAAGAACGTTGTTTAAAGCAAATGATTGTGATATAAACAAAAATAAAAAATTAAAACACGATCAATGCCACTCCAAGTTGTGACTTTGTGGTTACAGAGTTATTAACTTGTCTTGTATTCTCTTTTAGCTAATTTATCCGTATGGGTATAATCAAATACGTTTTATAAAAAGCTTTAATTGTTGGAATGTATCTCGGCCTTAACATCGAGGATAAGTACCTATTATACATATTGTATGATTGATTCGTAAATTGTATTTACAATTGCTAAAGGAGATAAAACAATTTTAAACTTGTAAGTTTGTATAGAAGACCGAAATGTGTAGTTACACCATTTAGACACAGGCAGTTATTTACCTAGAGAGATAAGTAAAATTAAACATTCGTAAGTATTCACTTTGCTCGACTAATACGACAGGTTTTTTTTCCAGTGCGAAGAAGCACAGATGATGATAATAGGATTGAGTCAAAAAGCCTCCATTGGTTATTGTTCATAGTTCTGTTCTTATTCCTATTGATGAGCATTTGTAAATTAATTAAATCTCACCCTTTTGTGATAGGTAATAAGATTATTTTTATTGAAGTGTGTTTATTGTACATAGGTACTTACCTAATTATTAACTATTTTACAAAAGACACTGGTAGTGGATGTTCATATAAGTTTCTGTTATTTACCTACTACAAAAACTACCAAATAAATCTAAATTATAATGAATACCTAATAATTTTGTATTGTACCTACTCTTTATGATTTTGAGCTTAAGCCTTTTTACAAGCCTTTTTAATACTTTTTATTCTCATGTAAGTAACGTTAAAAAGCTAAGCCAAATAGTACTTCCGTCTTCAAGTTCTCGGTTATAATAGTCACCCTACATTATCGTAATCTATTTATTTTAATACCAAAAATAGCAAACCTATACAAATAATAGCTATTATCGTTTCCGATAGAGGCATGCGTTGCAAATTGCAAAGATACGTAGGTACTTAGGTAGATTGGTACTGGTACCTTACACTTCACTCCAATAGTAAATGATACATTTATAAATAATACCTTTTCTTATTAGGTAAGTATTTGTACAAGAAAGACATAAGAAGACATTGGATGCCACAATTACTTACATTTGTAACTTATGTATTTAACCGTGTTGACATTAATAAAAAAATGCATTTATTTACGTACCTACCTACCTATAGGTAAGTAATATTTAATTTTATTGTATATTATTAATATTAACCTTTTATTTGTTTTATGTAGGTACCTATTGTAAGCACGATTAACTTATTCGTATGATTTATTTTGTAAGTTTATAATATTCTGTAAGCGTGTTGAAAAATAAATGTTGTATTATAACTGTTATCTATTGGTATATGCTCCAAAAAGTAGGAACCTGTGCTGCGCTTCCTAAAAACCTGTTAGTAGAAGTGTAAAATATTTAAACTTACATAAATATACAGTCTCATTTATAATTAATATAGTTTTATTATCAATATCAGGGATCAAATTCCTTTTTTTAGAGAGTGCTTGTAGGTATATCTGAGGTCCCGGGTTCAATTCCCAGTCGGCGAGTCAATTTAGAGAAAACTGTTTTTCTTAATTGATTTCGGGTCTGGGTGTTTTTCTATGTTTATGTATATTTATCCATTATCTAGTTTAACCATATTAACGAGTTTCAATAGAAGCTTAAATTGCTATCAAATTTTATAAAAATAAAATATAAAAATAAAAATTTATGGTAAATCCTGCTAAAACTGCTAAGCGTTGTTTATAAAAATGCACCAAAACTGTATAGCAGTTTTGGTGCATTTTTATAAACAACGCTTAAATAAAATATCTAAAATAACGCTTAAATAAAATATCTAAAATTTACTTTTAAAAATGCTAAAAAAGCAGGATCCTACTATAAATGGCAACACTGAAATAATTCAGAATCTGAATTCCAGCATGTGTGTGCCGCTCCATATTAAATGTATGGGAATACGCGCGTTCTGAATTCAGAATCTTAAATATTCAGACACGGAATTCCGGACGCTCGTCAGCTCATTCTTCCAGATCGATCTGAGAAATTCAGATTCTGAAAAAATCAGCATGTGTGTGGAGCATACTGATATTGTATGGTATTCCGGCCTTTCTGAATTCAGAATCTGAATTCAGATTCTTAATTCAGAACGATTCCGGCTGTGTGAGGCCAGCCTTAAAATTGTAATAAGTAGTACTTTTTTTCTCTTTAATAATGGCTTCGTGCGATCAGCACATTTAGCCAGTGTCAAGTTTTTAATAGTAATTATTATTTTCTTTACATTAAGTGGATGATAATGAGTAATAATGAACGTTTAATGGTAAATGATTTTCCCCCAAACACCTCGAGACTCACACTCATGCACGTTCACGACCACATACAGTAAATAATCCACCATTATTTCACATTAATATTCGACAAAACACAAATTATAGAAAATAAAGCAAAACTGCAGACATGACGCTTCACTTTCCCGCTAAGAAGTCTGTAGTACTTACTTAGTAAATCTTTTTTTATTTCACCTCACATTATTATTATTTTTTTACTCTATAGTCATATTAGTCTATGCAGTCCGATTCCAGTCCTATTTTACTGTTCCGCAGATTTTTTTCTGTAAATAATGAAAAAAACCGTGTCCACCACTAGGTGAAAGAATAAGTACTACCACCCCCTCTCTTCCCTTGGGTGACTTAAAAGGCGACTAACGGACTAGGAGTGCACATACATCCAATAGCATAGAGCGCCGCTGGGCACACCACCTCTCACGCTGAACACATGTGCAGTCGCTATTTGGTGTAAAGTGGACTATGGTAGAGGACTGCTTTTGCAGTCCTCATTGCATACTGCCTATTCTCTGAATAACCCTTCGGGGATAATAATCGTGATTGCCTGGATGTAAGTATAGATAAAAAATATTTTTTCTTGATGATATTTCATTGTACATACTTATGTATAATAAAAATATATTTTTAATTTATGTAGGTAAGCACCTATACCTACCTACGTCTAATGTAGAAAATAATATGTATTATAAGTAATTGCTTTTTGGAGAACAGTGATTCATGATACACTGTGAGCCCAATTACTGTTACAACTCAAATTATCAAGTAATTTAAATATCAATGATATAGATAGATACTTATATAGCCAAACTTGCAAACATATGCGTTACTTTTTCTAAAAACAATTTCTAAACAGGCGATAAAATTTATCTTCGTACTTCGTAGTGGCCACAGTGCTACATACTTAAAAGGTTACTGCTAGACTAGAAACCGCAAGAAACTTCAAGGGCTGGTCAGCTCAAATGTTTTAAACATGGCAAAATAGACAAAAAAGGAATTTGTTTTTTTTTTAATTAAGTAAATAATTCATTTTGTGAATTTTGATTGGGTAATCTTTGAGTATCTAATTTATTTTAAAGCAATAACATAAGAATAATAAAAATGAAAACTGTAAAAAATAACGATTATTTACAACGCGCGGGCAACAGCCGGCCGGCCGTTGACCCGTCAACGTAGGTACTGACGCTGACGGGTCAACTCATTGCCCGCGCGTTGCAATAATAGTTACTTTTTACTGTTTTCATTTTATTTTTCTTATGATATTGCTATTGAATATGATATGATAATCAAAAAAAACACGTATTCCTTTTTGTCATTTTTATCATGTTTAAAACACTTGACCAATATGCTTTAGTTATTGTTCTGAGACCTGACAAGCCCTTGAAGTTTCTTGCAGTTTCTAGCAGTCACCTTACATATTCTCTACTACTGCGCTTCTGTCCTCTCTGAAAGCTTTAAGCGATTCTCTATGCGACACATAATTAGACGCTGCACGCATGGCAGTCACGGGCGCGATCTTGTTTCGGCGTGCAATGGTATGGTAGGGGCTTTGACCTCTGAACAATAATTAGTTATTGTTCTGAGGCTTTGACTATATATATGTTACCGGCAATCTGTATAATCCGGTATTCTATACAATACCTAGGCAATGTATAGAATACCTAAAACGTGTAGTTAGGTAATGTATGAAATATATTTATTTTATACTTTGCCTAGGTATTCTATACAATACCGAATACGCATCCGGTAATGTGTGAAAAGGCAGTAGACCTACTTATTAATTTTACGGAACTGTTTTGATCTTTACGTACCTAAGTACCTACTTGTAAGAAATTTCCTTGTGTTACTTAAATATGTTACCGGCAATCTGTATAATTTAGGTATTCTATACAATACCTAGGCAATGTATAGATTACCTGGGGCGTCCATGCAATGTGTGAAATATTAAGCATATTATTGTCCATTACATACTTTACCTAGGTAATGTATAAAATTCCTAGGGATTGTATAGAGTACCTGCTAGTCCACCGGCAATGTGTAAAATAAATAGATTTTTGTCTATATTTATCAAATTTAGTAAATTTTTCATTAAGTTCAGTGATTTTTTTAGATATTATTTAGGCATATTATTATTATTAGATATTAGTTAAGTGTTTTTAATGTATTTGTTCGCATCTAATACGTTAACTAAAAAATAATTTGTAAAATAAAAACCCTATTTTTTGGACCAATAATGGACAGTAGAAATCTAGTGATGGACACCCAATAATGGACAACACCTAGTTACAAATCTTGTAACTTGAGATGATATTCCGGTAATTGGGACCGCTATCTCGCTCATCATGAGGACTCATTGCTCCAACAAATACTCATCGTCTTCAGACAGATATGTGTTTGGACCTATAGAACAGACTTTAGTACTTTTTACTGACACTTTATTATGTAAAGTGATTCTCGGTACTCCAAATATTTCAGCGGCTTTTGCTATTTTTTCCCCATTGAAAGAAAGATATGGAGAAGTATAATTCCTATGTTAAATCTTAAATAGTTAGATTTTCGACAATTGTCCATTAATAAAACATCCAAGAAAATATATCCAGTTATGGCCACGAACAAATAGTATGTTGCAAATTTAAGCAATATAACATAATAATACGCCACAATCTTTGAGAGTAATTTAATAGTAACGTAGTGGCGCCAATGTTGGTCATGGCACCGGTCATTGTCAGTTTTAATTTAAATTATTGTTATCTGAAGTAAATCTTCGTCTTTCAATACCGGCAAAATTTAATCATAGAGCTTAGACTGTCAGCTGTCATTTGACAAGAAATGACCTGTGTCGGCCATTAGGAATAAAAACGGCGAACTAAACCGTAACGCCGCGAGTGAAGAAACTTAAAAAATCTCTTTTTTTTAAGGAAATCGCTAAGGAGGTACATGATTATTTTGGCTTACAATTTTGCTTTGGTGGCATGTTTGTGAAATTGCGATTATTTCCATGTTTCCTAATGAAACATAGAATGCGTTTTGATTATTAGGATATGTAAAATTAACTCAGGGTTGAATTTGGAGCCGGTGCCCATGACTGGTTCAGGCAAACATCTATTATCCAATAATGGTCAAAATGCCCATGACTGGATGACCATCACTGGCTTTAATATTCAAACGTAGGCCGAATGCCCATTATTGCATGACCATCACTGGCTTTAATATTTATACATTGTCCTAACGCCCATAAATGGATGACCATTACTGGGTTTAATCTTATCTTAGCAATATATTAATATTGCTCGAGTTTTCTAATGAAACTTTCTCAGAACTGTTATCGACTAATGATGATGATTTAACCACCTGTGGTCTAGTGGTATGACTGCTTGTATCAGATCCAGGGGTGCCGGGTTTGATTCCCAGCGGGGCCAAAAAGCTAAAGCATGTCTCAAAGAGTTTACTTATTCTTCGAGTTAAACTTATGACTTTAACCATTCTTCAAATTGCCCAGATCTTGTTTTCATTTTTTTTTAGGTGGCACCTAAAAAGAGATATTCGAGCGACCAAATGCTGAAGGCTAGATCAGCAGTACAAAGAGGAGAAAAAGTATCTACAGCTGCAAAGCAGTATGGTGTTCCCCCGTATGACTCCACAATAAAATTACTGGAAAAAGTCCAATGGAATGCCCTATGGGACCTAGCATCATTCTATCAAGACAAGCAATTTCCTAATGCCCTATGGGACCTAGCATCATTCTATCAAGACAAGCATTTTCCTATGACTAGGGATCAGCTTTTGGACAGCGTCTAAAAAATCAGTATGGATGGAAATAAGCCCGACCCTTTCACCAGGCCCATAGCAATCACATCCCTCCTCTCAAAGGTCAGAGAGATCGCATCATCAACAAGCAGCTCCTCCTATATCTCGAGGATTGCAAGTTGATTTCCGACCACCAATACGGCTTCCGTCATGGGCGGTCAACGGGTGATCTCCTGGTACATCTCACACACCGTTGGGCAGAGGCCATAGAGAGTCGAGGTGAAGCTCTAGCAGCTAGCTTAGACATTGCAAAGGCATTCGATAGGATCTGGCACAGAGCGCTTCTCGCGAAGTTACCAGCATACGGAATACCCGAGGGAATATATAAATGGGTCGCTAGCTTTCTTTGTGGGCGCATCATTAAGGTCGCTGTCGACGGTTGCTGCTCTGATGTCATGCCCATAAATGCTGGCGTTCCCCAGGGCTCGGTTCTGTGTCCCACGCTGTTTCTGCTGCATATCAATGATATGGCCAACATTGAGAGTATGCATTGCTATGCGGATGACAGTACGGGAGACGCCCTGTACATCGGAAGACCTAAATGAATCGGACTTTTACACAGGAGAATCGGCTGAAACATGTGTCCAAAGTTGAGTACTACTTGGAACGGGTATCAAAATGGGGTGAATCGAACTTAGTTCAGTTCAACCACTCCAAGATACAGGTTTGCGTGTTTACCGCCAAAAGGGATCTATTTGTCGTAGCAACACAGTTCCAGAGCACTCCACTAAACATCTCAAGCAGCATTGGGATCCTTGGTGTTGCCATATCAAGTGATGTACCTACAGTTCCGCAGGTATCTAGAGGACAAAGCGAAGATGGCATCCAAGAAATTAGAAGTTCTTAGGAAAGCGAGACGGTACTTCACGTCTAACCAGCTTTTAAAGTTGTACAAAGCCCAAGTTAGACCTCACATGGAGTACTGTTCTCATCTTTGGTCCGGAACTCCTAAATGTCAGCTTGACCCTCTGGAATCTTTGCAGCGACACGCCATTCGATTGGTCAACGATCCCAAACTCACAGACCGGTTAGAACCCCTAGCCTTGCGACGTGACATCGGCTCATTGTGTGTGTTCTACCGCCTGTATAATGGAGAATGCTCTGAGAAACTCTTTAATTTGATGCCCACTTCTTCCTTCCACCATCACACCGCTCGCCATCGGAACAAAGCACACGCACATTTCCTGGAGCCACTGTTCTCTCAAACGGTTCGCTTCCAGAAGTGCTTTATTCCACGCACTATTAAACTGGGGAATGAGCTGCCATCAGAAATTTACCCATTAAACTACGACATGGTCTCTTTCAGAAGGGGTGTAAAGAGGTTTTTCTCAGGTTGGCAACGCTAAAGCAACACCTCTGGTGTTGCTGATATCCATGGGCGGCGGTGACGGCTCACCATCAGGCAGCTCGCCTGCTCGTTTGCCTCCTTCTTATATATATTTTTTTTTGCTAGCATATACTGTCACACTGCTGGGCAAAGGCCTCCTCCAAGTCCCTCCATCCATCTCTATCCTGAGCCACCTCATGCCAGTCAGTCTGGTGTGCGTCCAGATCGCCACGCCATCTCTTTCTAGGCCGACCTCGGCGGCGGCGTCCATCTCCAGGGACCCATTGTGAGTTAACCTGACCAGCCCAATCCCATTTGAGCTTGGCAGCTTTGTAGCCTAGTCGGTTAAGCCCGTTTTAGAACGCAGGTCATTATTACGCACTCTGTCAGTTCGCGTTACCCCCAAGATGCTGCGCTCCATTGCTCGTTGGCAAACCACAAGACGAAACTTACTATATAAAAAATTATTCTTCTTCTTATATATATATAAAAGTAAATTAGATTAAGATTTGCCTTTGCTCAATTCAATAGTTTTACAGTAAAAGCTTGTAATAATAAGTAAAATTAGCAGTTACCTAGAAGATAAGCTGATCCCAAGACTTGCATCGTAGGGCAATCACGATTACCAAATCCATAATCATCATCAGCCTTTTGTGATATCCCCACTGCTGGGTCACAGGTTGGGGCAAAATCCATACATATCTACATAATTATTCTTACCTACCACAATGTCGCACATTTTATACTGTAAGTACATTTCTTCATAGTTAACTCATGACCATTACTGGGTGCCCATTAATGGATTTTGAATGACCATCATTGGTGTATTTTGAGTTTTCAACTAATTATTTTTTTATTAAAAAAGTGTTCAAAGAATATAAATGAAAAGTATGTAAAACGATTCCCTAATGGTTTTTCATTTTATATTTAAATCTGATCACCTTAATACAGTAAAATCACTTTAAAAATAAAGTGCAAAAATTATTTTGTATATGTTACCGGCAATCTGTATAATTCAGGTATTCTATACAATACCTAGGCAATGTATAGAATACATGGGGCGTCCAAGCAATCTATGAAATATTAAGCATATTATTGTCCATTACATACTTTACCTAGGTAATGTCTACCGGTAATGTGTAAAATAAATAGATTTTGGTCTTTATCTCACAATGTTATTCAGCCTACCTATAAAATGACAATGAAAACAACTTTATTAAAATTAACAATTAGGGTGCTTCTTAAAAATATTCTTTATAAAAAAGGTATTTATTTAATCTAAAGTTATTAGGGCTTATGCAAGAAAATATTAGACGTTTAAGACATTAAAACTTTTTAGTCATAATAAACTTTTATATAATTATAATCAATAAAATAATTCTTGTAAATACTCTTCAAAAAAAGCACTTATGTAGTATATTTCTATTACTAAAAGTAAAATCACATTAAAAGTAAAGTGCAACTAAAAATTCTTCTGTCTTTAAGTAACACAATGTAATCTGCTTATAACTACTTAGGTAGGTAAGTACGTAATAAGCATATGAAACTTATGGAACAAAACAATTCTTTAAGAATAATAAGTAGGAATTGCCTTTTCACATATTACCGGATGCGCATTCGGTATTGTTTAGAATACTTACCTAGGCAAAGTATAAAATAAATATATTTTATACATACACGCTTTAGGTATTTTGTACATTGCCTAGGTATTGTATAGAATACCGGGTTATACAGATTGCCTTTATCATAAATATTCTCTGCTACTATAGCTTGTGGTCCAGCGGAGAAGGCGATTTTAAGCGTCCATAGAACACGCGGAAACTTGAATTATGTGTAGTGTGTAGGTTATACTTGTGGAGATTATACGTGTGGAGGTCCACGCGCAGCGGTTAATGTGTTCGGTTTACCATCGTCGCTAAACAACTTTTGCAGTGCCGGGTCACTGCCCATTTAACAAAAATTATTCTTATAATGGCTTACATTGCCAAAATTAATAGCTTTGTAATAGCCGTATTATCTCTTAAAAACCTGCGTTTGGGCACAAATTATAAGGACAATAACTTTGTACCCGCCTTATAGTGGATTTATTGTTAGTTTTTTCTACTTATACGTGTTTTATTATGGCCAGCAACAAGGGAGTAAAATTTATACCAGCAAAGCAAAGTATTTTATAAAGCTGTTTGCCCATGTATGGTTCTATAATAAGTATTATGGATTTACATTTTCGTAAAAGTTTGGCAAAAAATTAAAGTGACAGCGTCAACCATTAAAATGACAAGAACAGTAAGTTTATAATTTATTTTATAACACATTTGCTCGTAAAGTGGCTCTTATTACACCGATTTCAGCATCGTAATGTAGCTTATTACACACTAGTGCGGTAATGTAAAATTAGTTATTGACTTATAACACACTAGTGCGGTAATGTAAAATTAGTAATATTTTGAATCTATGGACAACACAGACCACGCCCACACAGTCCACGCTTCAGCAAGAAACAACTGCACAGTCTGCAGAAGTGCTTAGATGGTGAGTCTTTAGCCCGTTAGTCGCTTTTACGACACCCAAGATAAGAGAGGGGTTGGTACCTATTATTTTTTTGAAGAGCCCATCACCGCTCTATGCTGTTAGATGTATGTGCAATCTTTAGTCCGTTAGTCGCCTTTTACGAAACCCAAGAAAAGAAAGGGGTTGGTAGTATTATTTTGATGAGCCCATCGCCGCTCTATGCTGCAGCATGTATGTGCAGTCTTTAGTCCGTTAGTCGCCTTTTACAATACCGAAGAGAAGGGAGGGGTTGGTAGTATTATTTTGATGAGCCCATCGCCGTTCTATGCTGTTGAATGTATGTGCAGTCTTTAGTCCGTTAGTCGCCTTTTACGACACCGAAGGTAAGGGAGGGGTTGGTAGTATTATTTTGATGAGCCCGTCGCCGCTCTATGCTGTTGGAGGTATGTGCAGTCTTTAGTCCGTTAGTCGCCTTTTACCTTGAAAGTTTAAAAATAAATATGTCTAGTTTTAGTAATGAAGAACTAAATTTACAGTCTACACCACCGGAAATAATAAGTGAAGCACAAAATGTTATTGACAGCCTATTACCATCTAAGTACAAAGAAAAATACACACATCAAAAGTGTCTAGGGATCAAGCATTTTTATGCGGATTTCTTGAGATATAAATAATATAAATAAATAAATAAATAAATAAATAATGCACGACCGCACACCGCAAGAGTTGTAAGACAGACTCTCGCCGCAGCTAACATCAATGTCATGCCCTGGCCTGCTCAGTCGCCAGACTTGAACCCGATTGAGCATGCATGGGATATGCTATAGAGAAGAGCTCTGCCGAATATGGAGGGTATCCAGTCGCAAGAAGACCTTTTTTTGTTGTTGCAACGAACATGGGCGGCCATTCCACAGCGTGATTTGGATGAACTCATTTTGAGTATGCCAAACCGATGTTCTTGTGTTGTTAGTGTTCGCGGTAGAAACACGGATTATTAATTGTTTAAGTTACCCAATAAAATTTTAAAGAAAACTGTTATTTCAGTCTTTTTTTCGAACTTTAATGTTAGTGGTTCAAATGTCAAAAATCCCTTTATTAGGAAAATGGCAAATTTCTTTATTAATGCAAAGGTGACTTGGTTTATCGTTACTGTAGACAAACGAAAACACTTTATTTGATGAATCCTTAAAGAAAAATTTAATTAATATCAATCAGGAGAAAAGTTATTGCAAAAATATATGTTGATCCCTAGACACTTTTGATGTGTGTACATGTTGGCTTACCAAAGATTTATACACTAGAAAAACAACAAAAACACGTAGTCATTTTCAGAAAATGTGTTTTCCTCGCAAATATGTTATAAAACGTCGTATGACATACGTGCACTTTGATAATTACAGCCTCTGCTTTCTTGTAGCCCTCGCCTACGGCTCGGGCCAGCAATATCGCCTCTGCTGTAATTTTCAACTTACCGCACTTATATCATAATGTACTATTATAACACATTTGCTCGTAAAGTGGCTCTTATTACACCGATTTCAGCATCGTAATGTAGCTTATTACACACTAGTGCGGTAATGTAAAATTAGTAATAATTTGAATCTATGGACAACACAGACCACGCCCACACAGTCCACGCTTCAGCAAGAAACAACTGCACAGTCTGCAGAAGTGCTTAGATGGTGAGTCTTTAGCCCGTTAGTCGCTTTTACGACACCCAAGATAAGAGAGGGGTTGGTACCTATTATTATTTTGAAGAGCCCATCACCGCTCTATGCTGTTAGATGTATGTGCAATCTTTAGTCCGTTAGTCGCCTTTTACGAAACCCAAGAAAAGAAAGGGGTTGGTAGTATTATTTTGATGAGCCCATCGCCGCTCTATGCTGCAGCATGTATGTGCAGTCTTTAGTCCGTTAGTCGCCTTTTACAACACCGAAGAGAAGGGAGGGGTTGGTAGTATTATTTTGATGAGCCCATCGCCGTTCTATGCTGTTGAATGTATGTGCAGTCTTTAGTCCGTTAGTCGCCTTTTACGACACCGAAGGTAAGGGAGGGGTTGGTAGTATTATTTTGATGAGCCCGTCGCCGCTCTATGCTGTTGGAGGTATGTGCAGTCTTTAGTCCGTTAGTCGCCTTTTACCTTGAAAGTTTAAAAATAAGTATGTCTAGTTTTAGTAATGAAGAACTAAATTTACAGTCTACACCACCGGAAATAATAAGTGAAGCACAAAATGTTATTGACAGCCTATTACCATCTAAGTACAAAGAAAAATACATGTTGGCTTTCCAAAGATTTATACACTAGAAAAACAACAAAAACACGTAGTCATTTTCAGAAAATGTGTTTTCCTCGCAAATATGTTATAAAACGTCGTATGACATACGTGCGCTTTGATTGTAGCCCTCGCCTACGGCTCGGGCCAGCAATATCGCCTACGGCTCGGGCCAGCAATATCGCCTCTGCTGTAATTTTCAACTTACCGCACTTATATCATAATGTACTATTACGTTGTTACTGACTATGTGCCTTGTATATAGTAAAAATGGTGTGGGAATTCAAATGCATGGCAAAATGTGGTACGTAGTGTGTAATATTATCAACGCGCCCTTGAATTTAGGCTGTTTTGTGATACAAAAATGGTAAATTATTTATTCATGTTTTTAATAAGGCTATTATAAGGGGAAAAGGAATCGCACATCGTTTATACGGAATCTTAAGCTTATGCTATTGCCATTTTGTATATATTTAGGGTTCTTTTCTCACCAGTAAAATCCCGTACCCACATTTATTTTATTGTCCGAAGATTTTTATTTATTTAATTTTACTTTACTGTTTTGTTTATATTTTAATTCTTATTTCTTTTTCAGGATAATAATATTTTAAAGCTGATAAAGCCGAAGTAATAGAAGTGTAATGTGTCTTAACCTATTGAAACAAGAAATTAAGAAAACGCAGTAATAATAGTAATAGACTTCCTTCAGTCTTTAAAGTAGGTAATTCAGCAGCCAGGCAGCTATCAATACGCGCCTAATTACGTGCTGTAATATTTTAAAATAAATTGCTAAAACTTAAATGAAGGAAATATTTATTTTTACTGCCCAGTCTTTTATTTTATCCTTACACCAAAATTTCAATAGATTTAGTAGGGCGACGGAACCCGTGACTGTTTTTTGTAACAGCTAGATAATTTCAACCATGATGAAGTATGTTTTTGTAAAGTTATATAGAACAATTGAATGTAGTCATCTAGAGAATAAAGCTCTTATAAAATAATATGTAATCGAATATGGTTTGCTTTCATTCTTATAAAGACTATATAAAATGCTTTTACTCTTTTGTCTTATAGACATCTTATAAAAAGTTCCTATAAATTAAAAAGCAATATAGTTACTCTGTGCATTGCTTTTATAAGAATAATGGGCCCTATTAGACACCTTTACAAAGCTTTTGATTATTATATGGCTCAAAGGCCATATAACTAGCTCCTATAAGAATACCACATTTTGAACCCTTATTGTGGCTATATTATTTAGTTTTTTTTCCGTTTACCCAACTAAATTACAAGAATAATGGTAGTATTAGCTAAATCTTCTTATAATATACCATTATAAGGTTCACTGACATATTGATAGCTATTTTAAAACAATTATAAGAGTATTGACCTTATATTTTAATTTTATAAGGGTATATTGTTAGTTGGGTGGTTTGGCTGTAATTGGTCCCGGTTGTTGTTGTAAGATGGCAGTCGTTAAAACCCACCAATCCGCATTGGTCTAGCGTGGTGGGTTATGACTCATTCTCGCCAACGATCCACTATTTATTTAAGTACCGTGATTCATTTTATCCACTCCCCTCTATATTATGATAAAACATAAAAAAAATTTTGGGGGTTAAAGTTTCTCGCGTCTTTAGGTTTACCCTTGAGACCCTACACGTGACCCCTGGGTGGTGCTAAATGAGTGACACTGACTGAGTGGTAGAGCCACGCTGCGTTGCAGCACGCATTGGGCCGGCTCGCCCGGCGTAATACCACCCTCTCACGAATATCCGGCGTGAAATAATGGCACTTGGTGCTGTTGTGTTTCGTCCGGCCAGTGAGAGTTCCGGAGGCCCCTTCCCCTCCCACCCCTCCTCACAATTCCTTTTCCTTCCCCTAACCCTATTCCTTCCTTAAAGGTCGGCAACGCATCTGCGACTCCTCTGGTTTTGCGGGTGTCCATGGGCGGCGGTGATTGCTTTCCATCAGGTGACCCGCCTGCTCGTTTGCCTCCTTCTCATATAAAAAAAAAAAAAAAAAATCAAAAATCAAAATATTTTTATTCAGTAAGCTTAAAATAAGCATTTTGAATAGTCTAAATTTTTTTTTTTATGGATGGATGGATAGGCATAGGAACCCACCCACCCACTCTACCCATTCAGGAAGTCTTTTAGCTGTGGAGAAGAACGGACCTAAGAAACTCCACAGCTTTATAATAATATAGAAGTAACGACATTTACAAAACAATATGTCGTTGCCAAATTATACAATCAATAATCATAAAACAATTAAGTACTTAATAAAATAAAAGATAAAAACAAAAGTGAATCTAAAAGTTTTACTCGGGTACTATGAACGCATTAGAACAATGTGTGCGAAACTAGAGGAATGTTAATTCCATGCATTTTTGTCATTCATTTAATCGCTTACGGAACTCTTCTTTAATCTGTGCTTACGGTGTAATAGCCCTTTTCTAAAAGTCTGTCCTTAACATGAGTCTTAAATTTGTCAAAGGGCAAAATTATAACATCGTTCGGGATTTTATTGTAAATTATAACACTTTGTCCCATAAATGATCCATAAACTTTCTGAAGTCGAAATTTAGGAATTACAAGTTTATACTTACTTATTTCTAGTATTTAGTTTGTGTTTAACGCAATTTTTTTTTGAAATGAGAAATGTTTTGACGCACGTAAAATAAATTGTGATGCAACTGTAAGAATGGACCTTATTGCTCTTTTCTGTAAAATGAAAATGAAAAAAAAATCTGATGCTTTACCCCAAAGTAGAATACCAAAGACATTACACTGTGAAAGTAACTAAAATAGACTAATCGAGCAGTTTCCACGTCTGTAAAATGCCTAATTTTTCTAACAGCGTAAGCAGCTGAACTAAGTCTCCCCGCAAGGGTGTTAAAAATGAGGGTAGGTACCACTGTATTTTTGAATCTAAGGTAATACAGAAAACTGTTGAATCGACAAGGTCCAACAGTTCACCATTCTGTTTAATTTTATTTACTATAATACCTATACTTTACGTTAGGTAGAGTAAAATTTATACATTTGGTTTTCTTCGCGTTTCATTGAAGATTATTAGTAGTAAACCAATTCAACACATCTGTTAGGGCACTGTTCAATCAAAACTATTGTTATTTCGATCAGTCTTAGCGCTCTTGTACACGATGCCGCCACCTTAAATATCAAAGATGTATCGTCAGCAAACAAAACAATATTGCAAAAGTTTTCCGCATAAAATGGTAAATCATTAATATAAATTAAGAATAAAAAAAGACCTAGTATTGACCCTTGTGGAACCCCCATTAGCACAGAAAATCCGGATGATATGGATCCGTTCACGCTAACTTTTTGGATTCTGCAGCTGAGATATGATTGAACCAATTTCAAGGCATCAGAGTGCACTCCATAGTGTTTTAGCTTTATTAAAAGGGTGTTGTATTCAACGCAATCAAAAGCCTTGGAGAGATCACAAAACACTCCAAAAGCATTCCGCGATGCCTCCCAAGCCTCAAATATGTGTTTTAGCAGAGCTACACCTGCATCAGTAGTAGACCTTCCCTTGGTAAAACCATACTGTTCAATGTGAAAAAGGTGGTTTATAGCGAAGTGGGAGCCGAGTTGATCTAAAATAAGTTTTTCAAAAACTTTACTAAGTGTAGATACGATTGTCTATCATCATGGGATTCATGAGTCACGCACTTAGAGCATTAAACAAGGTCATGCATGACCATTTTATTTATAAAATACCAACCTCATTTATTTATAAAATCAATTTCGGTTTACTCTCGCTTAAGAATTTGATAAAGGATAGAAAAGTGGGTATTTTCTTTTTTATAAGTCAGTAATTAGTCTTAAGTTATGATTCAGTCATAGATATAAGAAAAAGACGAATTCAGTAATAACTTCGTACCGATCATACATCATCATGACCACAACATCTAGACATCTGTAGAGTGACTAACGTTTTTGGTAGGTACTCCATCTTTTTTATTTAAATGTATAGATAACAAGGTTGTAAGCAGTAGGTAATTGGCGTGGTAATTGGTAGATAACTCGTTCTGACAATAGCCAATCGAAAAAATCTGTTATATTTAAAATTTGCAGTTGTTGTGGGGTCTGCCAACTCTGATATAGGTAACTCAAAGTTCTTACATCACCTTGCGTGCGCAGTCGAAGAGGGGCTCGGTCGGATTTTCCGCACTTACCCTTGATCCCGTCATCATCATCATCATCAGCCTATAAACGTCCTACTACTGGGAACAGGCCTCCCACGTGAACAATAGCACGTGGGGAGATTGGGCCATAACCCACCACGCTGCTGGCCCAATGCGGGTTGGAGTTGTTCCCGTCATCGATGGGCATGCCCGAAACAGGGTTAGGTACCACGATATCAGATTATAAGGTCTTTACTAACTATTGCAAAAATTACAACCTGTTATATGTGGCGAGGGTTTCGCGCGACGCGGCGTAGGGTATATGGATCCCTAAATACACTAGTAGGTACTGGAGTTAGTCAGGATTATATACGAACAGAGACAATTGGTTAAATGATAAGCAAATTTTTATTATATTGTGGTGCCCACAGGTAAATCACGATCAACGTGTTTCGCTCGCGCCTAATTATAATTAGGTAGTTGTACGCTTTAATCATAATAATAATAAACAATTTATTTCAGACACAATGGTCCATAGAGTGTTAGTAACAATGTTCCTTAAACTAAGTTAGTAAGATTATTATAATAGTTACATCAACATCAAATAAATTCAATAATAATAAAATGAAATCAATACAGAAATAAAATAACATCATTTTCAAAATAAAATCATAAAATAAATCATAATCAAAAATAAAATCAAAATAAAATAAATACAAGACAAATTAAAATAAAATAAATTGAACCAAAATAAATAATAATATCAAATTAACTTATTATACCTAACCTTATTAATTAGCTTTAACCTGTGGCTTTAACGTGCGTTAGTAGTACACACATTGAGATACCTACTTACATAATATAAATTATAATTTCGGTCATTTTATTAATGCACTGAGATACCCCTTTTCTGTCATGTAGAGGTTAGTCAAAATCACAATTGAATTTCTATTGTGTGGTTTGCAGCTAAGCTAAATAAAACAAAAATAGTTTCTTTTATATTCGAACAGTAAACAGTAAAAATAACCCAATAAATACTCTAAGGCATGGATTTTTCTTTTTCTTTGACAAATGTGGAGGAATTGTATTTTCAATACCATCAACTGCCGTCAACTTTTAGAAATGTCATTATCAACCTTTATTTATTGAAATCCATTTAATTATTTTTAAATCTTTTATGGTTCATTTAACTATTAATCAGCAATTTAACAAAATTAACAAGCATATTATTATTATAACAACAAAAATATATTTTTATAAACTCACGGTTTTTGCTACGAAAACCTTGAATATGTTGGTAGCATGCTCATACACGTTAATGAACGCTGCTCGAAATACATGGTTGACTTGTAAGCCTGCGGTGAGTTCTAAGCTTCTCTAAATACAATACTTAGCACAATAGGTAGATACAGCTAATTTAACCCACTAGATAGTAATGGTAATTAGGTACCTAGCCAGCTATATAGAATACTAAATGGCTATTGCGTTATTGACCACATTGAACACTGCAATGAAGCTTCTACTACAGCCACGATCCACGAACGAGTAAAAAAAGAAGGACTACGCGTCACGTAGGTAGATAAGTACTAAACAGCGACGTGCATAAAGTAAGCGAGCATTATTGTAATTCAAAGACACTATTTTAATCTCTTTGTTGTAATTACTAGCGGCCGCTCGCGGTTTCACCCGCTTGGTTCCCGTTCCCGTAGGAATATCGGGATAAATAGTATCCTATGTGTTAATCCAGGTTATAAACTATCTGTATGCCGAATTTCATTCAAATCCATGCAGTAGTTTATACGTGAAAGAGTAACAAACATCCATCCATACTTACAAACTTTCGCGTTTATAATATTAGTAGGATAGGATATCTACAGCACATCCTTCTTACACAAAGGTAAGCCGATCGGCCTTCATTGAGATGTTCACCGTCCCCGTGATAGCACACACACAGTATAAATGCTTATATTTATACTGTGGCGCTGCGCCCTTTTTTACTCGCCCGTGACAACAGCATAAAGAGTCTACTACCTACATTCAATACGCTTCTATAGTAGGCAGGGCCAATAATTAACGATCCATTCTAGATTCATTCGAATAAGTATTTCGCTTTAATCATCAATACTCTATTCTATTGAATAGAAGATTTTATAGAGATTCGATTTATAATTCGTGCTTTACACGTTTGCAGTGCCTTCTAAATCACAAAGCAAGTCATTCGTCCAAGGCAGAGTCCTTTCTAACTGGAACGAATGCTAACTTCTTGGAAGCCCAGTACTTGGACTGGGCAAAGGCGAAAGGGTCTATTGATAACGTAAGCGTTTTAAATATTACCTTTGACTAAATCAGTACCTATGTAGCAGCATGGTAGCAGCTCATGTCAGCTAGTTAGGACAAGAAAGAAGGCGACTGTCGAGCTTGCGGGTAACTTAAATATCTATCTATGTATACGAGTAAGTATACCTTAATAAATCTCCCCTAGTTAGTTGTTCTCTTCCAGGTTACAAACTTTTTCGCAATGATCGTGTACTGGTCGTGGTGGTGATGGCGTAGGTATCTACCTCCGTGGTCACATCCCGGCCAGCGTCATCGTTGCTCCCCATCCCAATATTCTGGTTGTATTGAATTTATTTTCTTAGAAATAATTATAAATCACAAAGAAGTAATATTGGGTGCCCTGTACAGCCATAACGATCAAACTGACTACTTCGACAATCTGAAAACCACTCTTGAGAATCTTGTACCACTATTTGATCATGTTATTTTTATGGGAGATCTTAACACGTGTTTATTAAGGGATGATATCAGAGACCGTAATTTATGCAATATTAAATCGTCTCTTAATCTTCATGTGCTCCAAACATCGTTTCTTTTTTTCCCAGTGAATCCCCAAACACCGTCCCCTACACATTACTTTCCCAACTGCAAACCCCCTCTGCTAGATCTGATAATAATGTAAAACTCCAATCTTGATATTTCTCACGGGCAAATGACTGCACCATTCTCTTACCATGATTTGATCTTCTTAACATACAAAGTTCGTCCTCCCAAAATAAAGTCAAAAGTAAGTAAGTAATCACTTCATCAGCGCAACTTCCTGCATATGGACTTAGACCGCTTGACACAGGACCTCGGCTGCGTGGACTGGTCACCGCACTGGTCTGATGATATCGACTTCATGGCAAACTTTTTCACTGTTAAACTGACCAACATTTTCGATATTCATGCTCCAGTACGTCCTGTACGCATCAAGCACATTCCTACCCCATGGCTTACACTTGCTATTAGGAGAATGAGGGCGAGACGTGACAAAGCAAAGAGACAAAACAAGAAAACCTACGCCTGAAAACCTAAATGCATACAAAAAACTACGCAACATATAAATGTTGAATGAAACAGAATGTGTAGGGACGCAAAGCGGAAATACATTCACGCGAAGATTGAAAGTGTTGGCCAGAATCATATTTGAAGTTTCTTGGGGACGCTGAACGTGAGCAAGGCTAGGGTCTCGTGTCAGAATACAGTGAATCTTGATGCTATAAACAATCATTTTTCTTCTCCTCCATTAACCCTAGATATAACTACAAAATCTACTTCTCTTTCTTGCCTATCAAACCTTGTACTGCCTGATTGCCCATCCTTCTCTTTTAGTCCAGTTCCCGAAGATGACATTATAAAGAGTATTCGCTCCATTACCACTAAAGCTGTAGGCAGCGATGGTCTCAGCTTGGATATTCTTATTCCCGTACAGGAGGACATTGCGTCAGTATCACTTTCATAATAAACTTTTCCCTTACTCGCTACTAATGTTTTCCCAGCTTCGTGGAAAAAGAAATCATATGTCATACTGTAACGGTACAGAATGAATGGTATCCGTCCGTTAGTAAGGAATGTATGGGAGTAGCACTAAAATAAATATTAATGCGTAGCACCATTAATATAATAAGCATGAAAAGGGAAATAAACTAGTTCAGAATAATGGTCAGTGGTCTAGGGCTTTATCTTTAGTTTGAATTTCGCGGGGACTGCTCCGTGTGCCCCTTGCGACATAGGCGCCGTCTAGCGTGAGTTATTTTACTTGAGCTTCGCGTAGGATTGTTAGGTTGGCAATGGGCTTTATCTTTATTTTGAATTTTGCGGGGACTGCTCCGTGTGGCCTTGTGACATAGGCGTAGGTTGGCAAGCCGGTGCACATACGGGCGGGCGCCACCTATGGTCGGAATACGGAACTTTTTATAATTTCACAAAATACAGGATTATTGGCTTAAGTGGATGATTATTGAGAGGGAATTGTTAATAGAAGGCTACATTTAGATATTCAAACATGTAATATTGGCTATCTGACGAGATTTGGTTGGATTATGGAAAAACTTTAGAATTGCGCGGCGAACGGCGGCAATGAGCGAGCGAGAGGTTGGGAAAAAGATAGAAAGAGAGGTAGGATGTTATCTCCACGTGGCGCAACGCGAAGTTCGCGTATAACAAATAATAAGCGACGCGAAGGCGAGGCGCATCGGGAAACAGCTAGCGATTGGTTGAAGGGAGGAAAAGCGGAATGTGGGAGAGGGATGTTAGGCGCGCGCGGCGCGAAAGTTAAGATGCTTGGGAGAAGGGAGGAAAATTAGCGGGCATTCAATTTTTAGACGTCGGAGGCGCTGTCCGATTTAAGAGTGCGGTAAAACTCATACGGGAAAACGAGCGTCCGAGCCTTTTTAGCGCGCTAAGTGATATTCGAGTTGCGATTTTAACTAACATTGGTTGTGAAGAAGAAGTGAATATTAAAGTAAAATTCTTGCTATCGCGACTCGAATAACTATAACAGAATGAAGTATTCTGGATCACATTAGTGGACACGAGTAACGGTGCCAACAAAAACTAATGTGGTTTCAACAGACTTCGGTCTGGAGGCATTTGGCTGTATTCAATAATGCCGGCGTTATCTGATAAAACGCTAAATAATACACTATCTTCGAGAGAATAACGGGGGAGAGACAGTTGTCTCCCTAGTGAAAATTGAAGATAGGTCAGACACTAATTAGCTGGAGGTGGGCACGTATAACCCCGTCCAAAACCGTCCCGCCTCCTTACATACAGTGTAGTGTTAGGTTTTACACTCTGAGTATACTGGCTCGATTGATAGTCCATTTAGAAGTCTGTTGCTTGCAGGGGCGACTCGGCTTACACAACTCACCACGCAATTAAGTTAAATGTGGCTTGGGCCTAGATTGCAAGGTACACAAGTAGGGACTGTTAGTTCGACAAAATATAGGTGTTTCAAGTGAGGAAAGCTGTAGGAATCTATAGGTAGATGTCTCATATATTGTTAGTTAAGGGAGGACAGTACGGTGCGAGCACGTTGGGCGTACATAAACTAGGTACGTGGGCCGCGGGGCCAGGCTGGATTAATTCAGACTAATAAGGTAGGGATAATTAAGTTACGGCACTAAATAAAATTTACGATGAAGTGATGTGGGTCCTATCTAGGCATGTAATCTGTTACCGTAGGTCGATAAAATTCTAATTGTTTTCCTAAAGTTGTTACCAATTAATTATTCATTTAAAATAATTAACAGAAGTATGATAATATCGTACCATCATTACTTTGGAATACCTAAAAGGTCTAGACTGGTTTCCTATTACAAGAAAATTACTAAAAGTTATAGCAAATAAGCATAGCTGTACTGTGATGTTTGATTTCTAATACTGAAATGACCAAACAGGCATTTTTAGCTTTCCCTGGGGTACAATACGGCCTTATATTGCTACACTCTTCAAAGTATAAAAAAATATACATCCGATACCTATTAGTAAAATATAAGCTGATACTTACTAAACAACTAAAACCAGTTTAGAACTTGGTTGGGTCGTTGAAGCTGCGAATCCACCTTAAGACTTTAAAAGCTATGAGCTCCTACTATTATGAGACATAGAAATAATTGATTGATAACAACCTACTAATTAGCCTAATAATGGTCTACTAATACCAGTTGAATTCACCTTAATGGTCAAAGACCTCTTAAAATATGTAAGTACTTACTTCTAATAATATGAAACATTGAAATATTTGATGGGAACAATCTAAATCAATCAGACTAATATCTAGTACAGTCAGCTTTATACCTATTAAAGTGAGTAAAAGATAACTTCTAAATATAATTGATTCATTGATTAACAGGGATAATTAAACACCTGATTTACTTACCTACTAAAAAATATACTAACTATGATTTAGTAGTCTATCAAATTAACCACTCAAGTCTGAGAGACAGGGGTGGAAGTTAATGGAAAAATAATTAACTTAAGTTCACTTCCTAAAAAGTAAGGATATTGAATAAATTAAACATCCTTTAATAAACTTAAGATGTGATAATCTGCCAATGCAGCCCATACAATGTAGTTATATTGATACTTTATAAGATCTGTATAATACACACTAAGAGTGAACCAAAGTAATTTTACTTCAAATGATAGTATTCTATTTAAGTTCACTTCCTAAAGGAGTAGGATATTGAATAAATCAAACGTCCTTTAATAAACTTAAGATGTGATAATCTGCCAATGCAGCCAATCCAATGCAGTTATATTGGAACCTTATAAGACCTGTATAATAAATACTAAGAGTAAATAAAAGTAATTTTACCTGTATTAATAGCATTCTATTTTAGCCACCGCCTGAAGTGGCGTTTGAATAAATTATCCACCCTTTATAGAACTGAATATTAATTTTCTAATAAGACAAAAGGACAGTCAGTTAATATTGTTACATTGTGATCTCTTTATAATAGACACAATAATCAGAGAAATAAGTGTGTCCTGTTGAATGCTGGCATCTCACCTCTGTTCGATAAGTGATAATCATAAGACATAAGTTATTGCATTGAATAATTAAGTTCTTAATGTGATAAGGATATTTGGATGATAGCAAGCTCTAAGATAAACTCTTGATTCATAAAGAAATAATTGAATATAGAAACTAGTAAATAATAACTTTCATATGTAAGATGAAATTAAATTTTGATGAAAGATGTAAATTCTCAGTTTAAAGAATTAAAGCCACAGGCTAATTAAAGTTAAGGTCAATCTGGTCAGAGCTGATATTAAACAATGAGCCGTTCAGCATGCTAATAGCGGGGCGGGGCTATTAAATTACCAGGATCCTCAAATATGTCATAAACTTCCACCAGACTTTTATATTTCCACCAGACTTTTATATTTCCACAAGACTTTTATATTTCCACAAGACTCTTATAATTCCACAAGACCTTTATGTAAATTACACAAGACTTCTTATGTATCATGCTTTTGTTAATAAATAATAATACCTGCAAGCTAAGCTATCATCTGATTATCTTTGAGTGGTTACAAATCTTCCCCGCAGCTGCAGTGAAGGATTTAGGTCACAGTTCAGACGGAGTCATTGCTAGGCTACACATATCTATGATATGATTTATAGACTGGTAGGTAATTAGGTCAGGAGAAAATAATTTAACACAGGGATAAGCCAATTACTAAACTTTCACGAAAGAACTTGAGTTACTTAAATGCGGTTAACAACGGAGGGTTCACTAGACGATCTGGCCAAAATAGTATTTATCATAATATTACATTGCTTGACTGAAATTCACTGCAAATAGAATTAAGCTATGCTAAGGTTTCATCATCATACAAACACTATGCTCTCCACAAAACTCCAAACACAACCATTAGATTGTAGATAAATTAGGTTAAATAGTTTTAAGAATTAGATAATAAGTTAAGTTAAGGTAAAAGCGGCGATGATGTGTGTATGTATTATAAGGTAGAATAAGGTAGAGACTTAGGTGAGGTGGAGAAGTTACAATACCACTTCCAAAAAATCCTAACTCTTCTGATTTCTTCCAGTATCGTCCTACATCCGTACTCCCGATCCTGTCAAAAGTTGTAGAATCCACTGTACTCATTTCTTGTGCATCCAACTCCCTTTTATGTCCTTTCCAATTCGGCTTTCGACCTTCCCATAGCAATGTTAGTGCGCTGCTGAATATAACTGGGCCATGGAAAACACCAAACTCACTGCAATAGTTTTGTTGGACTTCAGTAGCGCATTCAACTCTGTTGACTCTGAATTAACATTACTGCTCCGGTGTTAGATTGGTTTCGCTCATACCTCTTTGGCCGTGTGCAGTGTGTGAAGCACCATGATGCGTCTTCTGGCTGGACTCTTTTATCAGCTGGAGTGCCTCAGGGTGGAGAGTACTCGACCCTGAGGCACTCCAGCTGAGATGAGCTGAGAGTACTCCTCTTCATTTTTTCTATTTTCCCCAATAAGATCTCGTCTGCTATTTCTTCTCCCTACCATCTTTACGCCGATGACCTACTTTACTAGCATTTTACTCCTTCCGAGGTCAAGGAGACGATCCGTGCTCTGAATCAAGCCTTATCTGCTGTTCAAGCGTGGGCTCAATCTTTCGGTCTAATTGTGAACCCTGCAAAATCTCAGGCCATGATTGTGGGCAGCGGTAGGTTGAGAGGCAAGCTGGATTGGAGCTCTGTTCCTGCGCTCGTATACGACAGTGTTCCCATCAACTACACCGACAAAGTTAAGAACCTGGGTTTGATGTTGGACTGTAATATGTCCTGCCCCTGTATCGGCAAAAAAATATGAATATGAACATGGGCTTCATTTGACATTAGAAGCCCATAATATGCCCATATAAGGACAAAATATGGGCTTGAAATGTCAAATGAAGCCCATGTCCATATCCATATTTTTTAGCCGATAGACCCGCTGCGGTCATTATAGTTTGCTTTAATAAGCAAACTATACTACTACTACAAGTCGTCACAGTCGTCAGTGTGAGTGCAACGACTTCCACAATGCCGTCGCATGTGTGAGTGAAGGCATCTACTTTTTTTTTTTTTTTATAAAAGAGGGAGGCAAACGAGCAGGCGGGTCACCTGATGGAGAGTAATCACCGCCGCCCATGGACACCCGCAAAACCAGAGGAATCGCAGACGCGTTGCCGGCCTTTACGGGAGGAATAGGTTTAAGGAAGGAATAGGAATTGGGAGGAGGAGGGGGGGGGGGGGGGGAAGGGCCTCCGGAACCCTCACTGGTCGGACGAAACACAACAGCACCAAGTGCCATTATTTCACGCCGAATATTAGTGAGAGGGTGGTATTACGCCGGGCGAGCCGGCCCAATGTGTGCTGCAACGCAGCGTGGCTCTACCACTCAGTTGGTGTCACTCATTTAGCACCACCCAGGGATCACGTGTAGGGTCTCAAGGGTAAACCTACGGACGCGAGCAACTTTGACCCCCAAAACTTACAGTGCAATGCAGCTTTCGCCGAGTAAATAATAAATTATTTTGTTTGAAAAATTAAAATCTAAGCCAATGACAAAATACTACTTACTGTTTATTGGGGAAAATATTTTAATTTTGGCGTAAACTACCTGTACTTTAAATATCCGCCATTGATTTAATGGTGGCACCTTATATTGATAATTCGTCGAAAATGCGCGCGCGCTACTGAATTTTTCACAAGAAATTTAATAATTACAATTAGATAGGGGATGAGCGCTTGACACTTTGTCTAGGAGGCTGATTATTTTTTTTACAATAAGAAATTTATAGCTCCCATACAATAGTTAATTGTTCTTTGCACATAATAGGATGGACCAGTTGCAGGATTATAGACATTACCCCAAAATAGAGTATCTATTACTCTACCGAACACCCTGCATAACAAAGTTGATTGGTGTCATTTGTAGTCTTATTATTACAGTCATGGGACAACTTTTACGACAGCCTTGATGGACCGGCACTGAGAATTGAGGAATTCGAAGATGAGTTCAGCCCGCAGACTGTCAGTAAGTACCAAGTACCTAGACTCGAAGATATTTATCACTAAGTATAGACTAGGCGTTAGTATTAGTAATAAATACCTATAATTATAAATTATAAATTTTCTTACACTCACACCAATTATCTAGCCCAAGAGATGCTTCGTTATGAAACTCGTTAAAATGGTTACTAGACAACGGATAAACATACTTAAAACACTTAGTTAAATACATAGTTATTATACATAGAAAACACCCAGACCCGAGACAATTTAGAAAAACAATAATTTCTAAATTGACCCGACCGGGGATTGACCCCGGGACCTCAGAGATGGCGACACCATAAAAACCGGTGTACAAACCAGTCGACCAAGGAGGTCGTCGAGTCAACCTATCTGTCAAATAAGTAGATTAAAGTACAGCCTGTATACTGTCCCACTGCATGGCAAAGGGCTCCGTCATTGGAATCAGTCATCGCTACAATAGATGGGTATGCCTTATATGCGGGTTGGTGATCACAAACCCGGGCTGTGCATCGGAAAATTTCGAAAACACTTTACCCGACCTAGGAGTTGAACCCGGGACCTCTGGATATCGAGCCGAGCACTTTACCACTCGGCCACCGACGACGCGTATAATAAATTAAATCTTAATCAGTAAAAAATGTGAAGTGGGGTATTTGATTTAGTTTGTCAAACATACCTTCTTTAACATTGCAAATTGAAAATGCAGTGTCGAAAAACTTTATTATTATTTTAGAACCCAGACAAAAGCAAAATAAAGGGGAAGAGGCTTCGAAAGAAAAGATCAAGTTGCATTTAGCTGTCCAAAACCTTATAAGGAGTTACCAGGTGAGAATTTACGTTACTATATAGGCTTTGTACAAAAAGCCCTTTATGTATTAAATAGGTCTAGGTACGTAGGACTGCCATCTAACGACAACAAACGGGACCAACGGCTTCACGTGCCAGAGCAAATATCATTTTCCAGAGCTCGAAATGTATTCAAAGTTGCTTGTCTGGCAACATCACAAAGCGAAGGCCTAACCGCTGTGCCATCGATACGCGAGGAAAAATTACTGAACTGAGAATGACTTAATTTTACACCGCCTAATAAGGAGCTCGATGGCACAGCGGTTATGCCTTCGCTTTGTGATGTTGCCAGAAGTAGGTATATACTGCTTAGCTGACTCGTACTACAGCTCTGGTCGAAAACATAGCCTTAGTGGCTAATAGACAACGTTCCTATTTTGTTACTTTTGGTATTTCATTTGTTAAAAATTTACACAAGACTATCTGTAAAAGAAATCCATATTTCTTAAAATTCTCCTCCATATGAGGTTTCTGTATAATTACCGCTAACGGCGGCGGCCGTTACACTTAACAGCATTAAGACCTGCTTTACCAAGACCTGAGTAGGTACACCAACAGATGTTTAATTTTTTATCAGCTGTTTGATCATAATCGGTTGTTTAACAATATTTTGCTGTTCACCAAGCATTAACTGACTGATTCCATTTCCACTTAAGTATGTAAGTAAGTGGAGTGGTCATTTGACGAGATAAATAAAGCTTTATATATATAATCAATGACGGTTTGCTATGTAGGCCCGAGGCCACCTGCTCGCGAAGACGGATCCCTTGGGCCTGGCCATGGCGGCGAGGTTCATAAAGAGGAAGAACGGAAAGACCTCGACTGCCGACACCAAGGGTGTGGACTGCCGGATCGTGGCCAGGGAGCTGGGAACTACGCTATGTTAGTGATTCTTTTATAATATGAAACGCAGCACAGATATTATTCATAATACATTTTTAGTAAGGTAACTATTTATTATAATGTCTAAATTAAGCCAACCGCATCGCACTATTCGCACTGCAGACGCAGTGTAGTGTAATAGGCCTCCAAAAAAGGTGGACTGACGATCTGGTAACGTTCGTGGGTAGCCGCTGGATGCGAGCAGCAGAACCGGTCGTTGTGGAGATCCTCGGGGGAGGGCTTTGTCCAACAGGAGATGTCTTGCGGCTGATGATGATGATGATAATGATGACGAAGGATTCATTTAGAAAAACAAACTTTTAATTATTAATGTCTTTATGTCTGCATTTCGTGCTCGATGCAGTTTTTGTTTCTGATTTCAACAGCAAAAGTGCAAAAAAATATTCAAAAGATTAAGCAAAATACTTAACTGTTTTGTGTTTTAAACAATGTACTCGCAAGACAATATCCATTGACTTTGTGAATTTGTGAATATTTTAGAATTCCTACATGATGATCACTCGTTTATTTATGCTAATTTATTGGTGCACACTTTGTATTTTTAAGGTGAAAAACAAATGGATATGACCTTCGAATTGCCAGAAAGAACCTTCATTGGTGGAACGGATACTTCGTTGACTCTAAGGTTAGCATCCTCTTTATGTACATGCCTGAGGTCGGTATATTGTGAGGGGTTTTACTAGAGTTCTTTTCGTAACACGAGACTCCGTTTTTAATTCACTCCACAGTACAAAATTTTAAGTTAAAAAATAAACCACTTGAAATTGACTTTAGGCCCGTTCACCGCGATATTCTTATTTCACGGTAGTGTGTATGTCGCAGTCGGATTGTATAATCCGTCGCATTACATAACGGCTAGCCGTTTTCAAAAACAGGGCCGTTTTGAAATACGGCGGTTCAACGACTAGACGGATTGTCATTGCGATACGATCTTTATTATGGCGGCCTACGTTTAGCCGCATCGTACTACTAGTTAGATTGTAGGCTGACCACCGCAACGGTCGCAGTTGGAGGAATTTTGTGGTAGTTTAACAACCATTTGTAACCTTCATCTGCTGCTGATTGTAAATCTATGAGATCAACTTGGCCCCTACAGTTAAAATCTTTTGAAATAATTCGCAGATTGGGCATAAGGAGACAAATATTTCAATTGCCCACTTTTGAATGCAAAGTTTATTTTTGATAACATGCATTTTGTCTCGCCCACCATATTCATAAGATCATATTTTTTACACCAATAATATTGTGTTGGATGAGGAGCTCGATGGCGCAGCGGCTAGCGCGTTCGGCTTGCGATCTTGCTCGCTAAGCAACTTTCGCAATGCCGGGTCGCTGGATGGGTGACCAAATTTAAAAACATCTCGAGCTCCTCCGTGCTTCGGAAGGCACGTTAAGCCGTTGGTCCCGGTTGTTGTCGTAAGATGGCAGCCGTTAAAACCCACCAACCCGCACTGGGCCAGCGTGGTGGGTTATGGCCCAATATCCCCACGTGCTATTGTTCACGTGGGAGGTCTGTGCCCAGCAGTGGGACGTTTATAGGCTGATGATGATGATGATTGTGTTGGATTCCGCTGAACACCAGAATCTATAAGTAGCCACTTCTTGGGTTCTTTGCTGTTCCACATTGAGAAGAATAAAAATGTTTTAATAAAATTGTATTCTTTGCTGTTCCACATTGAGAAGAATAAAAATGTTTTAATAAAATTGTACATGAAAAATGTTCTTAAAGTTACTGTTTACGAGTTTTTTAGCCATATTTTCACGTTTTCTTTGTTTATTTCACTATTTACTTCGCAATTCACCAACACACTTTCTTTTGAAAACGGCTAGCCGTAATGTAATGCGGCGGATTATACAATCCGACTGCGACATACATATTCTCTGACTGAGGCGGCTGCCTAAACGAGTAGCAATTTTGATCTCGACTGTGATTTTTACGTAAAATGGCCAATTTTGGCGTTCTTGATCTCAGAAACAAAAATACTTTAACAATTTTGACTTCTTGAAAAGTGTAGAATAGCTATTTGCATAGTTCGTAGCGGCACAATACATAGCGGTCTCGTTTTTTGTAAATTTTGCTTAACTTTTTAATTAAACCCAAAATTGCAGAGAAAGGTGCGCGAAGGCACTTTTTTATTGTTGAATGTTTTATTCTTAAATAGTAGTATAGTTCGCAGCGGCCTTGGAATTTTTAGATATCATTGATTTTTTATATAAAAAAATCTTATTCTAAACCAAAAAACTTCGAAAATCGCTTTAAGTTAACTGTTAACTCCTATCTACGATAATATTATTAAGCAAAATTTATACCAGAATAATTGTTACTTTAAAGATTTTATAATGAATTTATTATCCTATTTCGATAAAAAATATAAATACCAAAATTACAACAAAATGCGATGCGACGGCTCCGACCGAACTTAGCTTATTCTCGCAGAGTGGAGATTTGTAATATTAAGCATGAATTTAAATAATCCTATTTCGATAAAAACGATAAATACAACTGCAAAATTACTACAAAATGCGAAAATGGGCATTTTACGCAAAAATCACAGTCGAGATTTAGGCCGCTTAATTATTTTCAGAATCAGCGTTTCCGACATTCCGCTCCGGGTTCTTATCCCAGCATAGCATGGCGGTAGAGCTTGTTCTAAGTCCGCCTTTCTAGATATCACCAACTTATCTAAAGCTGTCACTCACAATACCAACAATTTAAATAGCATTTTTTTCTGTCATATCAGAGGTATTAATTAGATCCTTACTGATGAGGATTTCGGGTGACGAACGCTTCCATCCTTAGGGCATATTTTCACTTACCATCAGGTTAGAAGAACATTCTCTCATTAATTCAAGGAAGAGCTGTGCGATGACGGCCCATTATTAAAATAATACTACGAACCCATCTCTTCCCTAGTGCCGTAAAAGGCGACTACCGGACTTAGTACTGCGCCACATACATCCAACTGCATGGCGCGGCGATGGGCTCACCACCATCACGCTGAGCACATGTGCAGTTATTATTTGGTGTGCTGTGGACTGTGGCAGTGCAATGCTTTTCCGGGCCTCATTGCCCATGCAGTCTCTCACTAATTCTTTGGGGAATTGGGGATGTGTTTATTTATAAGTATGTAGTAAACTCATCCCTGTGCCCATTTCAACCTTCTGCAATGTTAGGGTCGGCGCAATGTAAAGCGACCTAGCGGCTATATACTGGTACACACATTACAGTTGGCTGCGTCCTTGTCTCGCCTTGCAGAGAGATCATTCATCGCCTCGAGCGCGTGTACTGCGGATCCATCGGCGTGGAGTACATGCACCTATACAATCTGGACTGCATCCAGTTCATCCGCGAGCGCATGGAGACGCCCGGCTCCTTTGACCGCACCGTCGAGGAGAAGAGGACCATCATGCGGCGCCTCACCAAGGCTGTGTTGTGAGCCTTCATTTTTTACCTCTTTTCATGATGATGATGATGTCCTCCACGACGTATCCGCCGATGACGACACTCTGGCGTCATTTCCTGGCGTGAAGGGGCTTGGCCTGCTTCCGCTTAGCTGATGATAATAGTACAACTATTGAATGTAATTGTGACTTAGTATGTAGGATTTAATAAATAAGGGTATAATACATATAAGCATAGAATAGAATGATATTGTATTACTTATTGTAAAAAAAAATATACAATACTACAGATCCAAGCGAAATATGTATAAGTACTTACTAAAAGTAATTTAATTTAGCGTAATTTCCACAATGGAATGGAATAAATACTATGAACTAAGTACCTATTTGAAAAGTTTCTTGTCTCTTTTGATAATAAAAGTAGGCAAGTCATCTGATGGAAAACAATAACCACCGGCCATTGACACCCACCCACAAAACCAGAAGAATTAGCTGATGCGTCGCCGGATCTGGGCTCAGAATTAACAATTGTTGTGGAAGGATTAATCTATTGCTACGATACACATAGTTTTCCATTTGCTACGACTTTTGGTGCTTCTTTTGCTTAACTCACACCACACTCACAAAAGTTTATTTGAATGCAGTTTAGAGAAATACTTCGCGACCAAGTGGCCAGCCGAGAAGCGGTTCGGCCTGGAGGGCGGTGAGAGCATGATCGTGATGCTGGAGGAGATCGTGGACAGCGGCACGCGGCTCGGCGTCGAGTCCATCGTCATGGCCATGCAACATCGAGGTGACATCACCTTCATGCATACATATATTCACTCACGACTACAGGATTTATTTTATCAGTGCGCATCATTTTTTAAATTATAAAGCAACTTAATGTAGAGCTACAGATTTAATTTTAATATTTTTAAGTGAAAAATAAAGAAACTAAAATTGATCAAACATATCCACAAAAATACCGTTGATCATGGTAAATTGACCGGTCGGTCTATCGGCTAAAAAATATGGATGGAAAAATATGAACATGTGCTTCATTTGACATTTGAAGCCCATATTTTGTCATTATATGGGCATTGGGCATATTATGGGCTTCAAATGTCAAATGAAGCCCTTGTCCATATTCATATTTTTTAGCCGATACAGGTGCTGGACCGCAAAATTATTACGATACCTGGCGGTCGGGCGGTTCCATGCACTTGCACCGATACGTGACCTACGTTCGCCCGGTATCCACGAGTTATTTTTATTGTGCCGGACAAATTAAATAAATAATGAATAATAAATAAATTTAAAAAACAATGAAAATTAGTTTAATAACGTTACTGAATAATAAAAAAAATTATGCACGCTGATAAAAAAATTATCCTGTATATCCCCTAAGGGTTAGTCAGAGACAGGCATTGAGGACGGCAAAAGCATAGTCCGTCGCCTTTTACGACACCCAAGGGAAGGGAGGTGTCGGTAGTGTTTTTTTAATGAGCAGCCGCTACTCAGCATCTTTATCATTATCCACATAGAAACGTCCCACGGCTGGGCACAGGCTTTTCACACATGGACGACGTACAGACGGCGTCAGATCAACCTACCCAAAACTAATTTTGAACTTTATAGTTTGGTTTTAATGTTTTTTTATTTAGACGACCTCCTTGGTCGAGTGGTTTGTACACCGGTTTTCATGGTGTCGCCATCTCTGAGGTCCCGGGTTCGATCCCCGGTCTGGTCAATTTAGAAATTATTGTTTTTCTGAATTGTCTCGGGTCTGGGTGTTTTCTATTTTTTATTTTTTTTATTTTGTTCAGAACACCAACAGCACATAAACAATATACGGATACATTTATATAAATCAACTTAGCTATTAACAGGTATTCGCAAATGAAATGTATAATAAGTACCTATACGTATTTAAGTATTTTAAGTATGTTTATCCGTTATCTAGTAACCATTTAACTAGTTTCATAACGAAGCTTCTCTTGGGCTAGATAATTGGCGTGAGTGTAAGAAAGTTTATTTATTAAGTTTATTTATTTATTTTAATGATCAATATTCATTGGGGAGTTTAGGTGGTTTAGGGTAGGTTAATCTGACGCCGTGTGTACATGATGACACATCATTGAGACTCATTATCAGCCTTACGTCTCACTGCGGGCACTAGCCTTCAATAACGGTTTAAACGGCAAAGTCTGCCGCCATAACAACTATGTTAATAGCATTGTCGGTTCCGACAGTTATGACATGAGATAGCCATTTCCTCAATCATTAAGAATTCCGGGTGAAGCGCGCCACCACCTTCGGCCTTATCGTCACTTACCATTACCATCAGATGTGATGAAGGCCAAGTTAAACCCGTATAGGATTGAAAAGAGTGTAAAAGGTTAAAGACTCTGGGGCGTTGTGAGCATTGGTGTTTTTATATCGTTACTAGGTCGGCTGAAGTGTTTTACTAACGTAATTAGTTGTCACCATGTGCAGGTCGCCTGAACATGCTGGTCAATGTGTGCCGTAAACAGTTGACGGATATCTTCGCTCAGTTCAAGCCGATGGAGCCGAAAGAGCCGGTGAGTCCTTTATTTATCTTCTAGTAAAATTTACAGATCATAAATACCTAATAAATAATAATATGTCAAAAATATAAATTATGTTAAAATGTATGAGATGTATAGGATAATAGTATTTAGTTATTTGCTTATATACGGGGTGGCGCAGAAGTTACGACGGGGATTAAAAATTAAAATCTAACATTTGCACTGACATTTACTATTTTTTTGTTATCACAAATTATAAAATACATTTTGGAGATTCAGCATGGATAATTTTACCGTTATTGAACGTAGTACCAAAATCATAGAGTTTTATTTTCAACATCATCGTCGATAATTCAAACCCAGTGAGCGTAACGCCGTCGTCGCCGCCATTTCCATGTGCGTAACTCTCCATCTCAACACATGATTTGACGCTTGGCGGCACGTTTTCAGCAGATAGCTTCAGTAGCCGATCTCCCAAGAACTGGAAGACCACGTTCTGCTCGAAGTGCAGACATATTTAGCGAGTGTAAGCGAGTGTACAGGAGAATCCGGAAACAACAACGCGTAGGCGTTCGTCTCAGCTGGGAATCCATAGGAGATCACTTCAAAGAATATTGAAAAAAGATTTAAAAATGTTTCCATATAAGGTGCAATTAGTCCAAGAATTAAGGCCAACTGATAACCAGCAGCGGCGTCTTAATTACACGGTTCGGGTTCAAGAACGGCTCGAGAGAATAACGATTTCATTGATCGTTTGATAATGAGAGAAGAACGACTTCATTGACAAACAAAATTGCAGAATTTGGGGTGCGGAAAATCCAAGAGAAGTCCACCAGCATTAATTACACCCCATCAAGTGTACAGTCTGGTGCGCAGTTATCACAAATAATTATTGGGCTCTATTTTTTAAGGCAATTACGGGAACGCTGTAACTGTAAATGGCTTGAGATATCGCAATTTAATTGAAAATTTCTTAGTGCCAGGTTTTGTTGACAGTCCAGGGGCCCAAGTCTGCTAATTTACGAATATTCTTAAATGAGTAAGAGAATACCAAATGTGTCATACAATTACAATGCGATCCAATTGCGATTCAATTATGCCATTCGTAAATTAGCAGACTTGGGCCCCAGATATGTACCTAGTTAGAACAAGATGGAGCCACAGCGCATACGGCTCGAGCCACAATGACTGTCCTAAGAGAGACTTTCAGCGAGCGTTTAATCTCGAAATTTTCAACATTTAACTGGCCCGCTCGTTCCCTAGATTTGACAGCGCCAGATTATTTTCTCTCGGGTTATTTAAAAGACAAGGTGTTCATTAATAAACTCATGACAATCGAGCAGCCGAAGGCCAACATCCGAGCTGAAATACGGTTGCTAACTCCTCATATTCTGAGGAAAGTAATGAGAAGTGCTCTCGAAAGAGCCCGTCTTTGTTAGGCTGAAAATGGTGGTGACGTGATGTAATTTTTAAAACCTAACTCAAAAATATCTTCATATGGGTGTTTGTTTTATTATCTTATAATAATTAAGATGAATTAAAAAAAATTAAAAGTTGTAACCAATTGCAACCCCGTCGTGACTTTTGCGCCACCCAGTATAAGTAGGTACATTTTTGCTCGCCTTAAAATATGTGAGCTTCTTTGAGGCACTATATTTTTCAGTTTTCTTTGTTTGCTTAAAACTTAAGATCAGTTAAGTATAATATTTTAAACTTAACCATAATCATTGGTATTTTCGGAATCTATTTAATAAATAATCATAATATCCTTGTAACCCAGGGCTCCGGTGACATCAAGTACCACTTGGGCACCTACATCCACCGGTTCATCCGAAGAACGAACAAGTACATAAAGGTGTCGATGAGTGCCAACCCCTCCCATCTGGAGGTGGTGTCTCCCGTGGTGGTGGGGAAGGCCAAGGCAGAGCAGTTCTGGAAGGGAGACAGCACTGGCGACAAGGCAAGTTTTGTCCTATATAAATGTAGGCAAAACTCTAAACGCGCTTAGGAGGCCCCTAAAGATAAGATAATTATATACTTACAAAGTTTCAGACATTTCAGGCTCAAATACCTGTAGTACTTACAACTTAAACCATCTAAAATAACAGAAAATTCCTACCTAATAGTTATGTTATGCTCACTCTTCACACAAAAGATCTACCTTTGGTTTGTGAGGGAATGGACCATATTCACCACTCGCAGGCGCGGGCAAAATGTGGTGGAAAATTAATGGGATCTGCACGAAATTGTGAAATTTACGTATTTTTAAGTTACTTGTACTTACTATGCGCTGAATTAGTTAAATACATTAAAAGAACTTACGTAAGTTAGCCTGATCATTGCACAAGGTCGTGGCCTTGTTGAAATTTGAAGCAAATTCTTTAAACAATAACAAACAATACATAAATCTAATGACTCCTAAAAACATTTTTATTCGAAACTTTCTTACGCATGAAACAATAATTCTTACATGAAAATATTTGTACTTATTGATATTCCGCAGGTCACCCCCATCTTAAAAAAGTAAATTTTAATTTTTAACACATGCGCGTGATGGTTTTGTACATTTTGCAGAACAAAAACATTGCTCTAATCAATGATATTTATAATATCATTGGCTCCTCAGACCAAATAAAATATTTGGTCTGAGATTGGCTCTAATCAAATTACTAGGTCTGAAACTTCAAAGTAGAATTGTTCTAATTTTAGATATCAATATGATTGATTTTGCTTTGAAGTTCATTACGAGACTTAGGTATGTCAGTTTTTGCGATCGCGCGGCACACCCTTATATGTGCCTCAAAATTAAATGTTGTTTTCGTTTGTTCACTGCAAATTCTGTGTTTATAAATTCTATTTTAGGCTGATTAAACTAAATGCTACTAGCTTGGTAAATAATACGGCGCACAATAAACCCTGTTTACAGCAGCTAAGTATCTATACATATGCATTATTAAAAATGTCAAGTAATCCTAAAACAAAAGTTTTGATCATAATAGAGAATATTATTTTACGTTGTGGCTGGGTTTGTAATAAATGCATGTGTACTATTTATAAATGTAAATATTGATTAATTATTTGTTTAATAATATTTGACAATTCTTCATTTTAAATTGTCCTTTTTTACCACGACCAAGCAAATAAAGGTTATGATTTTTGATTCAATATTTAATTTGATGATTTAATTTGTACAGGACATTGTTATTGTTAGCTGTTGCTCGCGGATTTGCATGATGGGATTTATATAGGATGATGACAAAACAATATTGTTTTGTACAGGATGTTTAATATAGATTATCTCGAAAACGTTGCGCCGCCGTAGGACTTTATGTCACGTGACATTTTTTGTTTGTTTATAAATACTCTCATACAAATGGGTCCAATCCAAACTAAAAATGTGTTATGTGGCAAGTTTTAGAGAATAAGCTTGACAATGTTGTTCTCTTCTGCTGTTCTCAATAGCAAAGGGCCATTTTTTATTATATAAGTAAAGGTTTGCACACAATTTTTCATTTTCTACGCGTTTTATTTAAAATGCATAGTGTGGTCCTTCGAGCCGGATATCCACAAGCGATCTATCGATAGATCTCGCGGGTTGCTATTTATCTTCTGCTGCTAAGCCTACTACCGTCAATCGACTCCTTTATTGCAGGTGATGGCAATAATCATGCACGGCGATGCGGCGTTCTCGGGCCAGGGCGTGGTGTTCGAGACGATGCACCTGAGCAACTTGCCCGACTTCGACACGAACGGCTCCATCCACATCGTGTGCAACAACCAGATCGGGTACACCACCGACCCGCGTTTCGCCAGGAGCTCGCCCTACTGTTCAGGTAACTAACTTTGGGCGCTTTTAATATAGACGGTGCTGCGACGTGTTGTCAACATCATAGATTTACATACATAAACGCGGCCTTTTGAAGCTTTTTAATTTAGACTGTTGTTGCCGGTTCTGATGACAAACGAGGGGAGTTGCGATTTTGCCTAAGTTCTTCACACACCGCGCCTAAAAGGTCTACATTCCGCTTTTTTACATTTCGCTGTGTGATTGATAATTTAGACGGTTGTTGCCAGTTCTGGCGACATACGAGGGGAGTTGCATTGTCGCCCAAGTTCTTCATAGGTACACCGCGGTTCTTGTTATTCATTCCGCTGTGTGATTTCCCGCAGACGTGGCGAAGTGCGTGGACGCGCCCGTGATGCACGTGAACGCGGACGACGCGGAGGCGGTGGCGCATGTGGCGCGCGTGGCCATCGAGTACCGCTGCAAGTTCAAGAAGGACGTGGTGCTGGACCTGGTGTGCTACCGGCGCTTCGGCCACAGCGAGGAGGACGAGCCCATGTTCACGCAGCCGTTCATGTACAAGAAGATTAGGAACATGACCACAGGTGACGGAGACGAGTTTTGTTAATCAAACTTTTTTGTAGGTACGCAATTTTGCAGGACATGTACAGGCGAAATGTATACGGGACCATCTGGAATGACTAGCAATTATTCCAATAATCATCAAAGAGCTTGTGCAGGGCATGTGGAGAGAAAACGGAGTCTATGCAGCACCTATTGTGTGACCGTGATCCGTGCGTGGCCCCTTTTTAAGGAAAATTGTAAGTCTCCGGGGTCGGCTTAGCGCGAAACCAGATGATTTCTTCGCCTTTTAAGACATTGACTTACTGGCAGTAATTTTCACTGAGGAGGTAGAGTGATAGACGAGGGTCGCACAAATGGGTCGACGTGCTACCTGCAAGAGGGGGACCTAGGCAAGCCTCACTAAGATAAGATAAGATAAGCTATTCCATCATCACGCGAAACAGCTATAACAAATATTTTTATGAAAAAACGGGATTTTACCTGAGTTGTTAGTTTTGAGTCCCCGATATTTCGGCGCAGTTGCATGCACCATGATCACGGAGTAACGCAGCTAATGCGGGTGGATGTTAGGAGCGTACGAAACGGTCTACCCTCTTTCTTGTTCGTTTATTGCGCTCGACACCCGTACCTACCACTGTTTTCGATCGCACTGTCAACTCGAACTTGTTCACGACACAACAACTTACAACTCAGACATGGTAAAGATCCCGTTTTTTCATAAAAATAATTGTAGTGACCATGAAAGTTTAAAATGTTATTTAGCTATAACAAAGCATTACGCATCTCTTTGTATGTCGCTCACTTGCTATTAGGCAGGCTTTGTCAGCTCAACAGTGTCTATGTCATTCTCAACCTCCACGAATAACACAGAAGCTATGTTGAGACCGAATTAAACTTAACAATCTTAGTTTTCTTTTTTTATGACCTACTCTTTTGCTGTTATTCATTTCTTGCTTTTTCACTTTTGGGGATAAGAGTCTGTGAGTGTTTGTATCTATGTATTTAGGCATTTTTGGTAACTCATCTAAAAAGTCCTGCATTGTTTTAAGTTCTCGATCAGATCAAAAAACTTTTCATACTACGCACGTTTCGATTTTTCCAGTGGACAAACTATACTCCGCCAAACTAAAGGAGGAGGGCACGGTGAACGACACCGACATCAAGCGCTGGGAGAAGGAGTACATGGACACGCTCAACCAGCACTTCGAGCTGGCCAAGAAGGTCACCAAGCTCAGCATCATGGACTGGATCGACACGCCCTGGACCGGCTTTTTCGAGGCCAGGGACCCCAAGAAGGTCGAACACAGTTCTTCATCTTGCATTAATTTAGTCTATTAACGAGAGACTATAATTATATATATATTAATATATTTAATCTTATACGAGGAGATTGGAATATAACCCACCACGTCGGCCTACTCCTTCCATGGCCTTAATGCCGACAACGCCACTGCGACGCAACTCCTCTGGTTTTACGGGTATCCATAAGCGACGGTGATTCTTTACTTTTCAAATAAATAACAGCAAACATGACTCAGCACTTTACCTCCAAGAAAGGCCACCACCTAAGTCCAATTTTTTTTCCCAATTTTAGATTGAAGATACGGGTATCAGTAACGCCACAATCTCGACCATCTCTCAACACTTTTGCAAGCCACCCGAGCCCTGGGCCTTCGAGGTGCACAAGGGTATCAACAGGATCCTTGCAAATAGAGAGAAAATGGTAAATCACGTAGTATACTTACTTACTTTGATATCCAAATAAAGCAACATGTATAAATTATTCCTTCGTCTTTCTCACTCACCTGATGTAGGGTGATGATAGGGCCTATGGTGAAAGTGTACTTCACCCGGATTCCTCAACTGCTGAGGATCGTTCACAACTGTCATACCTATATCATTTATCGCCTAACGACGCATAGCTAATTGAATAACGCCATAAATAATAATAAACATTCATGACTCTGTCATCAATCATGCATCTTACAAATAATTGCTCCCAGGATTCGAACCCGTCCACCCGTGGGTTTCGCAGTCAGAGTGGATCACTCGACCACCCGGCCGTACCTATGTATGAAAGTTAATACATATATTTTAAAGAATCAGACTATTGTCCCCAAAGGTTCAGTCAGAAACGAGGCAGTGAGGACCGCAGAAGCAGACACTGCCATAGTCCACGTTTCACCACATTACAAAGGCACATGTGCTCAGCGTGATAGGTGATGAGCTCATCGCCGCTCTATGCTTTGGATGTATGTGCAGTCTTTAAAACTCAAGGTCAGAGATGGGGTGGAAGTATTCTTTAGCGAGTCGCTATCCACACTGCTCTTAGTACAAGCAAGGACGATTATCTTATTTGTCTATGGTACAAGTTAATATAAACCTTACCACCAGGTCAAAGATGGCATTGCCGATTGGGCTATGGGCGAGGCCTTGGCCATCGGGTCACTGCTGCGCGACAATATACACATCCGATTCACGGGCGAAGACGTCGAGAGGGGCACCATGGCGCACAGGTATTCTTATTATGCTCTATAATACCTACATCATAAATACAACTATGTTATATGGTTCGATTATCTTTGAATTCAAATAAAAACACACTGTTTACTATTAAATTATTTTTCCGGTTCTTGAAGGTAGGTAAGTACCTGTACTGCGTATTCCGGTGCGCGGTCGTCACTCAAGAACCGCCCCAATGGCCGTTATTTTTACGAGCGATGTGCCCTGCCTATTGCCACTGGAGAGCTTACATTATTAATGATTGATATAATATTTAACATCGTGGATGTAGATGTTAACTGTTATTTAACATCTACATCCACGATATGCCAGCAACCAGTTCTCATAAATTTGCTTATGCAGGGGATCTGGCATTAGCCCTCCAGTCGCGAAATTTTGAGGATGGAGAAGCTGCACTCTCAGAGGTTCTCAAAACCAACGGAGATTACTGCTCGCAGTGGCGCCTATGCCTTAACCCATCAAAAACGGAAGTGACATCGTTCCACCTAACCAACTGCCTTGCCGATAGAAGGCTCAGAGAGTGGCCTTCTGTGGCGAAAACGTCAAGCATAATTTTGCTCCTAAATACCTCGGCGTAACACTCGACCGGTCACTGACGTACAAGTGCCACCTAGATAACGTCAAACAGGAACTAAAAACCAGACTGATCATCCTCCGACGTCGAGCAGGCATAAGCTGGGGGGCTTCCGCCGTTCTCTGCACGCCGGCTCTGGCCCTTGTTTACTCGACCGCTAAGTACTGCGCGCCTGTGTGACACCGCAGTACTCACACACACAAGGTCGACACTCAGCTGCATGAAGCTATACGTCTTATAACGGGAGTAATAAGATCGACTCCGCTCCCCTGGCTCCCAGTTCTGTCTCATATCCCATTGCTTGAGTTACGTAGGTGCAGAGCAGCCGCGCGCCGATGAGTGGAATAAGTGTTTCTGCATGAATAACTCCGACCCCATGCCAATAAGGGATACGCTGGATAACCTACCCATACCCACCACCCGCCCCACATATAGGTCGCCGATTTGGGCGGACGAGCGTATAAAGGAGTCAGTTCAACCTTGAAGATGCGTGGAGATCAGAGTAAAGCATGTTCGACGGCATTAACTCGGAGCTAATAAAAGACCCCACGCGGAAGGTTCCTGGTTTTGACGCCGCCTTGAAAAAGATTTGGACCCGACTGAACCGGTGTAGGAGTAGGACCAACCACGGCAAATCCAACCATCACCTACATAAATGGGGCTTGGGAGAAGCCACACTGTGAATGGTCATTTGAACCAAACTCTATCACATATATTCAATGACTGCCCCCTTCATCGTTTCCCAGGTGGTATAACCGAGCTCCACACTATGACGGATGCGGCACAAACTTGGCTGATGAGGAGTCTAAAAGTAGACATAATATGATCCACGCAGGATCAATTTTGCCATACGCAATAATAATAATAATTGGTATAATATAACATAATAAAGTATATGGCGGGCGCAGGCACCACGTGTACCACCACCAGGGCGTGGACGGCGCCACGCACCGCGTCATGGACCAGCTGTACCCCGACCAGGCGCGCTACAGCCTGCACAACAGCTCGCTATGCGAGTTCGGTAACTACATACATCATAAATTATCCGTAAAATTGTATCTAAGTATTCATAATTTTTTAATCGTTATATTTGTTTTATTTTATTGCGTTAAAACGCTCAAATAAACTCGGCGAAATTGAGACATATAATGTGACCTGAGCGTTCATATTCCGTTAAGCAACGCTTATTTGATATCGATTTGAGGTCTGGAGCGCAGGGTTTCCACTCATGGATATATATTTAAGACTAGCAGACCGCTCGCGACTTCGTCCGCGTCGACCCCGAACCCGCTCGCGACTTCGTCCGTGGGACCCCGTACCCGCTCGCGACTTCGTCCGCGTATACCCCTTGTTTGCGCCACAGCGCAACGACGAATAACAGCCGTCTCTGCGCCGGCCAATCAGAGTGCAACGACAAATATACCGGACGAAGTGTTAGCCCGCGCCGACCGGCGCTGGCGCCAAACCAGTGTGCTCCGAGTTATCAAGGCGAATCCACGCGTCGCGCGCCCTAGAACTCAGCCCGTGACCACGTCACATATGTGTACAGTGTGTGCAGTGACCTAGAGCTAGGACTACCAGCTCACCTCCCCCTAAAACGCCACCGACCAGTGCCCTCAGTGAACTGTGTGTGTGTTGCCGCCCTCAAGCCCGCCGCCCGCGCCTAGAGCGCCAGCCACCTTCACCTCCAGCACGATCCAGTTTCCCTGCGCCGCATGTTGGTGCCTTAAGCGCCAACATTTATGGTCCTTCGAGCCGGATACATCCCATACAGTCCACTAGTTTAAACCCTACCCTACACATTTCATTTTTTTTTTGCCTCGACTCGTGCCACGCCTATACAACATAACACCCAACACCCACACAATGCACGCGCAGGCCGGGCCCAGCCCAAACACCCCTTACTGCCCTTACTGCAGGGCTAGGGGGCATAAATTAATAGCGTGCGCCCGCTACAATGCCCAACCGACACAGGGTCGGTGGGACTTTGTAAAGGTGCGCGAGCGGTGCCAGAAATGCCTAGGCCCACATTACCCACAGGAGTGTAAGTCGGTGAAGGGTTGTAGAGTGTGTGGCAACGCCGAGCACCACACGTCCCTTCACCGACCGGACGACACGACGCAGCAATACCAGCCGGAATCGGCGGCGCGGTGGCTCCCGCCCCATCTGCGTGACACTCCGGGACAACGACCCATCGACAGCCCGCTGCATGCGTCCGCGCACGCACAGCAGCCGCATGGGTCGCAGCAGTAGGTACACGTCACCGTAGGTATTCAGCCCCACATTATTTATACAGTCCACTATTATATATATATAGGATAACTATTTCAGCCCATTAACTATTTCATTTCATTTGGTCCCGTAACTTTAGGAGTTATATCTCGTGCCCTAATAAAAATTAATTAGTTGTTGGTAGTACACAAACAACACATGTGATCAGCCCGCACCTATACGGTGCGTGACATCAGCCCACGCCTTTGCACAACACAATAAGCTCGTACAAACACGTGCACCCACACATCAGCCTGCAACACATACACACACACACACATGCAGTCTGCCTTTTATTTTTATTTTATTTTTTTGCTTTATCGCGGTCGCTTTTATTGCGCTGCGCCACAGCGCGCACGCCTGCGCTTTTACGCTTTTACGTGCCTATATGTTATCATGCTCATTGCACGACTCACGTGCCTACATGGTAACATGCCCCGTGTACGCTTTTACGTGCCTATATGTTATCATGCTCAGTGCACGACTCACGTGCCTACATGGTAACATGCCCCGTGTACGCCTTTACGTGCCTATATGCTATCATGCTCAGTGCACGACTCACGTGCCTACATGGTAGCATGCCCAGTGTACAACCTTTTTTTGTTGTTTTTTTTGTGCCTATTTGTTGCTATGCTCAGACCACGATTACGTGTCTACATGGTAACATGCCCAGTGTACGCCTTTTTTTTGTTGTGGTTTTGTGCCTATTTGTTGCTATGCTCAGACCACGATTACGTGTCTACATAGTAACATGCCCAGTGTACACCCTTTTTTTGTTGTTGTTTTTTGTGCCTATTTGTTGCTATGCTCAGAGCACGATTACGTGTCTACATGGTAACATGCCCAGTGTACACCCCTCTTTTTTGTTGTTGTTTGTGCCTATGTGTTGCTGTGCTCAGTGCACGATCTTACTCATACAGTCACACACGTGCATTCCTCTCAGCTCATCATATACACACCCACTCGACATTAACTCAACACAGCACGAATCGAGGCTGTAGTCTCCTGTTACTCCGTTCCTCCCCCCCCTCCCTCCTACCCCCTGGGGCCCGGGAAGATGTTTGCGCCACAGCGCAACGACGAATAACAGCCGTCTCTGCGCCGGCCAATCAGAGTGCAACGACAAATATACCGGACGAAGTGTTAGCCCGCGCCGACCGGCGCTGGCGCCAAACCAGTGTGCTCCGAGCTATCAAGGCGAATCCACGCGTCGCGCGCCCTAGAACTCAGCCCGTGACCACGTCACATATGTGTACAGTGTGTGCAGTGACCTAGAGCTAGGACTACCAGCTCACCTCCCCCTAAAACGCCACCGACCAGTGCCCTCAGTGAACTGTGTGTGTGTTGCCGCCCTCAAGCCCGCCGCCCGCGCCTAGAGCGCCAGCCACCTTCACCTCCAGCACGATCCAGTTTCCCTGCGCCGCATGTTGGTGCCTTAAGCGCCAACATCCCGTACCCCGTCGTGACGAATTTTTGAAAATATTGTATAGCCTATGTCACCCAAGCATTTCTAAAATCGGTCTAGTAGTTATGGAACCTATTTAATTCAAACAAACAAACAAACAATCATACTTTCCTCTTTATACCTAATATTAGTATAGATAAAGAAACGTTTCGTTATATTCATATTTTTTTATCCAATAAAAGGTGGGTTGACCTGTGTGTTTTAAAGGGTACCAACAAAGTAGTATTACCATTCCACCACCAGCCGTGCTGGGCTTTGAGGTGGGCTACTCGTACTCCAGCCCGCACCTGCTATCGGTGTGGGAGGCGCAGTACGGCGACTTCGCCGACACCGCGCAGCCCGTGTTCGACACCTTCATCGCCAACGGCGAGAGCAAGTGGGTGTGCCAGTCCGGCATCGTGGTGCAGCTGCCGCACGGCATCGACGGCGCCGTGAGCACAGTGCACTATTAAGACCTTAAAACATCCCTGTGTTCGGCCACAGACCTTCCCACATGGACAACAACACATGGGGAGATTGGGCCTAGGCCTTGGCAACAAAAACCGGGACATTATCCTTGCCATTTTCCTTGATGCGGATTTCGGCACGCGTGCGGATCTGGTCCGCGTGCGTGTAAAATCACGCTGTTGGTTGCACGCAGGACAAACATTTTGTAGACTGCTGCAGTTTCGTGCGTGTCGCCAGTTAGTGTACTCTTGTAGAGATGAACGTTAAAAAAGTAATTTTCTTTTATCTAATTTTAAAACATTTATAATATAAATCCGCACGCGTGCCGAAATTCCGCGTTACAGGAAAATGGCAGTAACGGCTTTACGTGCCTTCTTATTGGGATCGCAAACCGAACGCCTCAGTCACTGCGAGAGCCATTAAACTTTTCAATAATGTTTGCCACTTTTTTTAAATTTATTTCCTGTTAAGAACAGAATTGGCCTTCATCTCACTTGATGTTAAGTGGTGGTAAGACCGAAGGTGGAAATGCACTTCTCCCAGAATCCTCAACTACCTACTGTGGAAATATCTTATTGTCTATTAGCGACGGTTGCGATTTCATCCGGAGTAAAGGGAGCACTCGCAGTACAGATAGTCAACAGTTAAAAAAGTGCAAAAAGTTTTTAATCGGAATATTAAAGGGATGATTTATATTAGAGCGGGACGTGCACGAAGCGTGTCCCGTCCGGGCCCCAACGGCCGGGACGGGACACGCTCCGCTCCGCTAAAGCGTCATATTACGAAAATATCCACTAGATTAAAGTTAAATGTTACACTTAGTCCAAACAATGCCATTCTAACGTATTGTTTGTGACTTAATTTATATTATTAAAAAAATATCAATTTCTGTTTATTCTGTGTTAAATTATATGCTTGTTATACTCTTATTTTAATATACCAAGGGCCCAGAGCATTCGTCATCCCGGATTGAGCGCTACCTGCAACAAGCTGACGACGACGAAGATGCTATCCCAGACCTCGACGACAAGGACATGGACTGTAAGTATAGATGCGAGGCCGGTTGTTATCGATTTCAACCGAGCGGTTGAAAACGGTTGTTTTCGTTTTTATCCGTTGTTATCCATTTTCTATGGCTTGAAACAGATAAAATCATATTTTTTTTAATGGAATCAGTTTTTTCTCGTAGTTAACGCATAGAGAATAGACCAATTTAGTTCGAGAAAAAATTATTAACTTAATTTGTTAATCTGTTAATTATGTACCTACTAGATATCTTAATTTAAAATAAAAGCTTAAAAATAAAGACATAGCAACAAGATTTGGTCTAATTCAGTCCTAATCTCAGTAATAAGTTTGAGTGTAGGAAAGGGTACGCAAGGTCAAAGGTACAGGCCTCGCGCAATAATATGTACCTACTTATTTGCAAGTTTCGTATTTAAGTTAACGTAATTAGGTAACGCTACGTATTACAAATAAAACAATTTAAACACAAAAACTGTAAAAGCGTAACCCATTTTAAAGCATGCAGTCGGATAAACCATAGATAAACGACCGGTTTTCAACCGTTGTTGTTTATAGGTTGTTATCGGCTACTTTGGATAAATATCCGTTGACAACCGTTGTTTTACAACAGTAACTGATGTAAGTAATCCAGCTCGAAGGACCAACGCTAAAGGACCAACGCTAACAATGCCACATGTTTTAATAAGAATATCAAATTATAAAGTAAGTTAGTCATCATAGCATAGGTCATATTCATATTCACTGCATGTTAATTTTACTTCTTTTTAATTTTTTGGCATCTATTTCTTATTTTGGTTTTTTTTTCTTTGCATTATCGTCCGTTTTCAACATTATTTCTGTGATTGAATATGCTTGTGGTTAATAAATATACCTATCTTCATTTTTATCTTTGCCTTTTATTGCAGTGAAACAGCTCCGTGCCGCGAATTGGATAATCGCTAACGTGACGACGCCCGCCAACTACTTCCACCTGATCCGGCGGCAGATCGCGCTGCCTTTCCGCAAGCCGCTCATCTTAATGACGCCCAAGGTCGGCCTCAAGCACCCCTTCTACCGGTCCAGTTTCAAGGACTTCTTGCAAGGCACTGCCTTCCAGAGGTGAGAGGGGACCTAATAAAGTACCTATAAGTGTACAGTCATTAGCACTTTTATTAGATCCTTTTTTGTTGTAAAAGCATCCTACGCATCAATGCCCTTTAAAATATTGTGTGTATAGTGGAACCCGAGATGCCCGAGAGTTTTTAAAAGTGTACACTTTTTTGTTGCTCTTATCTGATTGCAATAAGGGTTAAAAAAAAATTAATGTTTTGAATAGATACAGTGCACAAATAAATATTTTTATCCTGGAAAAGAAGCTTTTAGCGACAAGACCATTTCCCATACTAGCCTTAGGATTGCCATGTATCTATAGCATAGGTATGTCTCTATAGCGTATGTTCAACAAAGTGTTTAACTATCTCTTTATTGAACATTCACAAATTATTATAAGTTTAAATTGTTTCACAAACTTAGTTATTTCATGTCTGAGTAGTATGTACAGCCACGCTGCGTTGCAGCGCGAATTGGGCACGAATTTGGCCGGTCGGCCGGCGTAATACCACCCTCTCACAGAATGTCGGCTCGTGGCAATAACGGCACTCGTAGTTGTTGTGTTTCGTCCGGTGAGTGAAATAACCAGGGGCCCGCATCTCTCCCCCTCCCCTCTCACAGTTCCTATCCTTATCATTATGTATTCTATGTCATTACTCAAAGGTCCTACTCCATCCTCATGGTCGGCAACGCATCCGTGATTCCTCTGGTTTTGCGGTGCAATATCCATGGGCGGCGGTGATCACTTTCCATCACATGACCCGCCTGCTAGTTTGTTGATTGAGTAGTTGACCACTGAGGAACTGGCTGTCTTCTCAAACTGTCGGAACAAAACCTAAAGTCCCTATCTACCGACGTCGATAGATAGGGTATCGCAGCTGGAACTACGGATCCGGCTGTGTTTTCAGGGGTACTACGGGGTTCCGGTTCAAGCCCCCCGCTGGTTGTGCCTTGACCGGCGCCTCCGGCGGGATCCGGACGTGGGTTGGACTCGTAGTGGCTCGTGGTTAGCTGTAGAGCTTGGGAATGTTCGTTTGTCCTGGTATTGTGTGCCAGGACTTCCAAACTCGCGCACAGCTAGCGGGGCCTAGTAGCGGTCTCTGAGGGGCCAGAAGTGAAAAGTCCTGCGGGGAACGTGAGTTTCCCTTATAGTTGGCAGCTTTGTCCGGTGGTTCTCATTGGACATTGGTGTTTGGCATCTCCGGTACTAGTCTGGATAACTAGTAGAGGCGGCCCCCTAGATGCCGTAACTTCCGGTCCAGCCAGCCGCGTAGGACGTGGGAACTGGCTAGGCGCCTGGATGGGTTCCGAGAAGTGAGTGTGCTTACCTACTACTCCGCTACCAAGGTGGACACTTGGGAGTCGACTTTAGAGTCGACGACCCTAGCAGTGGCAACTGCGAGTTGTGCCCTTCGTGCAACGAGAAGTGAGCGAGCTAGACAGCTCCGGTTACCTATCTGGACAATAGGCAGTGAACTACACGTGTTCACAGGGAGACTCTCCCGAGACACTAGTCTTATGAGTACCGAATGAAGAGCGCGCTTCGGCGGGCACTGATTTGGCGTCAAGACCTAACGCAGATGGTCTCCTGCGCGAGTGTTTTACTGGAGCAGGAACGTCTGGCACTTCTTGCATAACCTAACGGTTGGTCTCGAGGTGCCAGTACAAATAAACTTAGTGAATTAAGGAGAGGGGATGTCGGAACAAAATATAATGCTATAAACATCGTTGTTATGGCGACAGACTTAGATAAGATTGTGGTAGCTAGCCAGGCGGACTTAACAGCCCTACCACCAACCAAATTGAGCACACAAAGATGTACCCCCCGCTGGGAATCGAACGCGGGACCTCGGGGTCTGAAACCGGTGGCTATTAGCCACTAGACCACGAAGGTGGTTATAATGTGTTGTGTAATGATAATTATGTGTATACAGAGCCATTCCCGAGAGTGGTCCGGCGTCTGAGAAGCCGGAAAGCGTGAAGAAGCTGCTCTTCTGCGTGGGCAAAGTGGCCATCACAATCGACGAGCTCAAGAAGGAGAAGAAACTCGAGGACAAGATCGCTGTGTGCCGCATCGAGCAGGTGCGCCTGTAGATAAAAGTCGGTTTGAAGCGAACACAACCGGTTTTTTCGATTAAATCCAAAATTTTAGGTTTAAAATAGGTAAAAACTTAGTGCTACCCACGACTTTCACCAGATCGTCGGACCACCTGGTTGGAGGCCTGACCACACTACGTTTTCCGGTGCGCAGTCACCACTCGGGTACCGTTCTGCCCAACGACGGCCAGAACGCTCAACCATAGTACAAAATACACCCCTTTTGTTAGCGTAGTTTGGTATTCAACCGTTTAAAGCGGTTGTTTTGAGGTTTTAAACCGTTAACAATTATAATTATATTTTTAAACGGTTTTTGTTACAACAATAGGTGTACCCGTTCCCCTACGACCTGGTGCTGCGCGAGTTCTGCAAGTACCCGCAGGCCAAGGTATTCTTTTGTCAGGAGGAGCACAAGAACCAGGGGCCGTGGATATTCTGCAAGAATAGATTGGAGAATCTGTTTGCAAAAAAAATTGGGTGCGTGATCTTTGCTACTGTTGTGTTTTTTGCTAACATTGGTACCTAGTTTTCATTTACTTCAAAATCTATATTATCTTTCTTTGTTCATATATGTTCATTTAAGTAATCATTGTTTGTTATTTTAACTTTTTTATAATTTATTTGAATTTTAATACACCGAACAAATATTTCTATTTATTTGTAATTTACTTTCTATAATTTGTACAGATGTATAAGCAGACCACCCAGTTCAGCTTCAGCAACGGGCATCAAATGGATGCATGCAAAAGAACTAAAAGAATTAAAGGAAGCTATCATCAAGATGTAAAATAAAACGTTTAAGTAGGTACCTGAATGTGGTGTAATGTGATGTGACAAAATGTTATAGGAAAATTTGGAGTAGGTAACTCTAGTCTAACTTTTTTGTTGTTATATTTATTTGCAGTAAAAGTTTTTGATTTTTTTATACTTCTCTTATTATTTTTAAACTTATTTCTCTCTCCCCACTCCTCCAACTCAACTCCACTTCTCAAAAAAGTCCGAGGGGGGTCTCTGTAAAGTATCACAATATCTTACTGATACTTAAGCGGCAGGAATATCTTTACTGAATATCTATTCATCATTAATCAGGAACGATCTAGGAAAACGAGGTCGCAGCGGCTAAGGCTTCAGTTTTCGATCATCCCCATGACGTAACTTTCGATATGACGGGTTACTAGATGGGTTACCAAATTAAATACATTTTTAAACTCCGTGCTTGGGAAGGCACCTAAAGCCGGTGATCCCGGTTTTTGTCGTCAGAAGGCAGTCGCGGGGACAGCGTGGTGGGTTGTAGCCCGGTATCCCCATTCCCGATTGTTCGCTTTACGACAGATTCGCTTTATGACAGATTCGCTTTAGGGCAGATTCGCGTTACGACAGAAGTACAGTGGTCTAGAAAATAGGCCTAGTTTTTCAGCAATGGGATAGAAGTCTGAATATTTATAGGTTAACTCCCGCCAGGACATGATTATTAAAAATAACAGAGCTTATTTGAAAAATACAATAAAATTAATCTTATAAAAATAAAATAGGTGTGACGTTATGTGCCTCCTACAATATGGTTAATACAATTTATCCTGCACAAACGCTTTAAGCAGTCTTGAACTGTAATTTCGTTTCACAGCGCACTAGTAATAATCAGGTAAATTTTTATATCTTTGCAGTTTTCCATGACCAGCAGTGAGACCAATAGAGGCTGATGATGAATCGGGGAAGTTACGACAAAACTGGCTGTATTGGCTGTTCCTTACGACAAAAGTAAACTACTGTCAAGACTTCTTGGCGGGAAAGCATAGATTAATATTTACTACTGCTTTAGTTATTATTCTGAGCGGGAAAGTGAAGCGTTATTATGTCTGCAGTTTGTTTTATTTTCTAAAACTTGTGTTTTTTCGAACATTAATGTGAAATAATAGTGGATTCTTAGAATAATAACGCTATAGAAACCAAGTTCGCGCGCCTATTTTGAAGCACATTAATTGGAGCCAGAAATGGCACCAAACGCCGGACCGCTCCGTAGTGTTCAATGTCACAGCGCGCCGCACGTGTCTCGCGAAAACAAAAAAAAAATGACGGTTTGTGCAGTTAAATTGTGTCACAACATATCTGAAAAACAAAAGAAGTGTAATAACATCACTTTTTACAGGTAAGCTTTCAGTATTTCATAGTATCTTGTAGTTAGTTAGGTCAAAATATAAACGTACTGCAGTGTGATTCTCTAAGTTAAAGCCTCGGTAGCAGCGGCCTGCGCAGTGCTGTCTCTTTCATATTCATAGAATTGGAAAGAGACAGCAGATCACGGCCATGCGCGCACGTCACGCGTGTGTGAATCGGTTTAGTGCTTCATTTTTGACAGAGCGCTTGTATGAAGACTATCTTTCTATAGCGATAATACCTTCTATAGGACTTGCCAACAATCAAGTTTCAACAATCGAAAAAGTTTAGCAGCCTTTTTGCTAAATTTTGTTTGTCATTACTTAAATCCAAAAATACAAATCTTCCCTAGTTATAAATATTAGTATAGAATACAAGCCTCTCATAGACTTAGGGTGGATTCGACCAAACTGGAATAAGGTCTTATACCTAGATTAAACGCCGAATTTGTATAGACTAATCTCGGAGTAAGTCTTATTCCAGTTTGGTCGAATCCAGCCGAAGAGTTGCAAAATTGACCTTTTCTACTGAAAACAGTCATAAGTAGTGTAATATAAACCCAAAAACTGGAATAAAATAATGACAGAACGATAAAAACAATAATTTTAATTTTGAAAGTCGGTGATTACGTCCTGGGTTACTGACGCAGCACTCATTTTATTATTCTACCGCCGTACTCAGAGACGTCAATTAAGTTTAAATGTTAATTAAGTCTCTTGCTGTCACTTTCGTATGTAAAGCGCTAAATAGAAAAGGAAAGACATATAATTGTCATTAAAACTTAATTGACGTTTCTGAGTACGGCAGTAAGAGTGGATTATTAACCGTAATTGTTGTGAACGTGCATGAGTGTTGGCAAATGAAACAAAACAGTGCAACATTTCTTTTCCATAGACGTATAATATCTGTGTTCTTCTCAAATTCTTTAAAGAAGTCCGCGTGAGATCTCAGTAAAGTCCCACATCTTTACTGAGGACTCAGGGGTTTTGGGGGAATATTATTTATCATTCATCATCTTAATCACCACTCATTATCATCAAGGGAAAAAGAAATAAAAAAACTATTGATTAGGCTGTATGGTCTTTGACCTTAGCCTGTTCCTTCACGAAACAAATATTTAAAAAAAACTACTGTCAACTGCAGATCAAATGACATGACATTGACATTTGACATTGTTTGTTTGTTTTTCGCATTTTTTTTAGTTCTAGTTGCAAATATTTACAAAATGTCTTATTTAGATTTCTTTTGTAACAATATTAGAAAAGACTTAAATGAAAATAAGGAGCTCATTAGAGGTACTTGTTATTCTATGTGCCCACAAGACGAAGTCAATCTGTAAGTATTTTTAACGAATTCACCTCATCCGTCGAAATATTTTTCTAAGTTTTTATTCATTTACATGTTGCCGCCAAGCGATTTAAATCATTTTTAGATTTGGGCCATGCTTGATCTTATATCTCTATATTTTGCTGTTGCCCATTTAATAAATAACCTAAAATTACTGAATAACCTAATGAAGTGATGATTACTGATGATTAACTCTAAACCAAAAGACGTTGGATTGGAAATATATTTTTTTTTACAAACCTACTCGGTAAGTACTAAGTTTCGTGCTAGGGCAGGCCTGGCGCACTCCGCGCTTTAGGTACTTTAGGTATGAAGCTACAAGTAGCCGACCGGACGGACGCCCGCGAACACCCTGCAGTCGTTAGAGATAAGCGCTACGCGATAGTACGCGATAGAAAGGGAGGCAACTTCTAGGTGAATTTAACTGTATGTATGGGAGCGGTGTGCAACCTGAATTGCACGTTATTGTGTCTTAGCAAGTCAGTATTTATTTAAATGACTTAGCGGAGTGAATATTCTGTACTTGTACTATTATGATATAATACATTGTATTCTATGGCTAGGGCCTTCTAGGTAGGTCAAAGACAAACAGCAATAGAATCTATCCATATGTTTTTAGGATGTTTGATATTTAAATGCTCAATAAGTGGAATAATTTTCATTTCATTTAAATGTTTTGTAGGAGAACAAAAGAAAAGTTGATTCACGTGTTGGAGATGACTGGTTCTGGCAGAAAGCTTGTAAAAGGCTTCAGTAGATCAGCAGCAGATTCTAACATGGCGGTGCCTCGGCTGCTGCGTCCTTACTCTGTGTTGAAAGAAACCTTGCAATACCTTTTGTTACAGTAAGCATACTCATTCATGATTCTGAAAAAAGTTAATGTGGTTATTTTGTGATTCCATCCACTTTGTTCCTGTGGAGAGATATATCTTTAAATAAGATGTGATTTCCAGAATCTTGAAACGGACAGATGTGCCCACTAGTGTGCTCTATGACTTTGTTAATGACCGCCTGCGAGCCATACGTCAGGACATGACTATACAAAGACTGCCTTCAAATGAGTGTGCTTGTTTGCTAGAGCCCATGATCAGGTTTTATGTTTTTTTAGCATACAAGTAAGTAAATTATTGTTATAATAATTATTTTATTTTTTCTTGTTTTTAATTGGCGGTTGTGACAATCAAACAACACAAGGGTTTCTTAAAAATGCTTTAGTAATAATTTTATCAGGAGGACTTAACCAAAGATAACTTAGGACCAATTTATTTAACAACCTATAGAGTATAAATATTATTCCAATCATAAATATTTCAATGACATATTTAAATTTTTTTATGAATGTGTTGATTTTGTGTTACTTCTTTGACTTTTTAAAATATTTAATAATTTATCATTGTTACAGACTGTATGACCTACCATTAAATGAATTTGATCCTGTGCTCAATAAGAAATACTTATTGGAATGCATGAAGTGGTTTCTGTATTGCTGTGATACTATGGAGCAACAGACTGACAGTAAGGAGGACCTCAATGTATTCCTAAGAAGACTGAATATAAACCAAGAGAATCTAATTTGTGACAAAGTTTTGATAGAAAGTCTCTACATACTATGCAACTTATCTGATATTCATCCTTTAATAAGATATTTAAATCTCCCTAAAGACGTTAAAAGGTATAGAAACATTATAATTTTTTCATTAAGTGAATTATATTATAAAAGTGTGTAAGTATAGCAAAACATTTTTGTAATAGGTGGTTTTTAAAAAAGAAATGTCATGAATTGTGTTGAAAAAGTTATCAAGCAGTTAAATTATCTTTAATATAGGTTCTAACAATATCAATAAGAGGAGCATCTATACATCACACTGAGTGCTCGGCCAGAGTGCACGCGCGGGCGCGGCGCGACGTACAAACATATGCCTCGCGCCGCGTGCCCACTATGGACACTCAAATAAGAATATATATGTTTGAGTACGCCGCGCTGCGCCCGCGCGGGCAGTCTGGCCGAGCACTGAGCATGCTCACTAAATTTGGTCCAGAACTACAGGCTTGTTACCGAGATAATCAACAAAACATTATCTTAATTCAACAAAAAACACACCCTTTCCAAACCCGTACAGCTGTACTACACACACAGAGATATCTGAACATGCACACTAAACTCGAAGCACATTGAGCTATCTTTTTATTGATGTTTGCATGTTAGTAAAGATACAGCATGTTTCATGATGTGCATTATTTTAATTGATTTAGTTTGTTATAAAACATAACTTTGAAAAATTACTATAAAACTGAGGCTATTTTTTATCATTGTATTCAGAATGATGTAGAGATACCGCCCTTAAACGTTCGCCTATTGATTTTTCTTTCCTTATACTCGGAAAGTAGGTCTGAAGTTGCCTGAGGAGCGGGTGGAAAGTAGTACTTTTCCGCCCTAGGGAGAATCGTTTTTCTGACAGGTACTGTCATGTGTAGTTGTGACTATAAAAATAATACTAACAACCCATCTCTTCCCTTGGGTGTCGTAAAAGGCAACTAACGGACTAAAAACTGTACATACATCCAACAGCATAAAGGGGCGATGGGCTCATCAAAATAATACTACCAATCCCTCTCTTCCCTGGGTTTCGTAAAAGGCGACTAACGGACTAAATACTGCACATACAACCAACAGCATAGAGCGGCGATGGGCTCATCAAAATAATAATAAAACTGACTAAACTCATTTTTTCTTTAGCTTATTCATGTTTTTTTAGTAACTTTCCTTGTATTCGTAATGCAAAGCACAGTGTATTCGTAATGAAAAGCTATATTGGCGCCCTCGCTACGCTCGGGTTTCAAACTCCGTCTCGGGAATAAATAAGCTACTTTCACCCCTAGGGTAACAATGTACTATTGTTAGACTCTGTATACTTTTTCAGTGACAAATCATTGCAGTTGGCTTATAGGATAGCTGTAGCCAACATGAAGGGTGACTACATTAACGTTTGTAGGCTGATAGACCAATTGTGTCCTCTCACATATTATGCAGCGTGCTTACATCTTCCAGAAGTACAGAAGTGAGAATGGTTTTACTATTACTGTATTATATAAGTAAGCAAAAGTATATTTTTCTTATTTAGTTTAGTCCTTTCGTCTCCTTTGAAACATAATGTACAAAACGCAAAATGTACAATACTCAGAATGTGCAAAACGCAAAATGTGCACTACACGCAAAATGTACAAATCGCAAAATGAACAAAGTAAGCCTAAGGCTTCATTCACGGCGACGCCCCTGCTAATGCCTATTTATCTACGTATGTCTAATATGCAGTGATACTAAGTAACATCCTAAATTATATCATAAGAAGTCAAATAAGTTTCTGTTTTTGCCTATGAACGTGCGCTTACTTGTTCATTTTGCGATTTGTACATATTGCGTGTAGTGCACATTTTACGTTTTGCACATTTTGCGTGTAGTGCATGCACATTTTGCGTTTTGTACATTATGCTCCGAAGAGCTTCCGTTTTGTCAAAGCAGAAGATTGTCTAGCAAATATTACTTAGACATATTTTAATATTACCTATAGTAATTTAAAAGCATATGCGCTTGCTACTTCAAAGATCCTTTTAATTGCAACGGCTTAAAATTCTAAGTTAAAAGCTCCTGTGAAAAGGAGTGCCATTTGTAAACTAATCCGTACATTGGCGACTCAATAATTTATCACTATGTTTAATAAACAATATATGTTTGACAGACGCGCTCTTCGGATATTGAGCCACGCATACAACAGCAAGCAGCTGACAGTGCCCGATGCTGTGCTGCAGGAGTGGCTGCACTTCAGCAGCGTAGACGACGCGGTGGCCGCGTGCCGTCACTACGGCCTCCAAACTAGAGGCGACGGAGTGAACTTTAGCAAGGCAGACTTCAAAGATGATGTCCCTTTGGTATGTCAATTGTTTGTTTAAAAATTTGCTAAACTTGTGTGCATTAAATATTTTGTAAACAATATCAATGTTGTTTTTTAATAGTTATACTTCTTTTGATTTAACCGCAATTGTCATTCTTTAATTAATACAATTTTTGTTTCAGCATCGTCATAAAAGATTTTTACCATATGCGAAACAGTTAGGCGTTGAAGATATTTTTACTTACGTTATAAACTCGTGTTAGTTAACATTTGAAACACCTAATTATATTGTTTTTAATCATCACTTTGATCTCATATCCCTTAAGAATATATTAAATAATGACAATGCTGTTCTATATTAAATGAAAGATATTATTTATAAAGGAATCCTTTAATTGTTTTATTTACATAAGAAATTCTCCTAATTATGCGATAACTAATTACAATGGACAACAAAATCTATCTAATATCAAACGGTTGCATGATCTCAGCTTCAACATGTCAAATTCATAGCCAACTGGGTGACGCGACCAATTTACAACGCCACTTGTAACAACACGCCACTCTTGTGACTGAAATATTCAATATTACTTGGCCATACATAATATTATGTAACTTGAGAAGCAGACTACTAAATTCTTAATAAGAGGTGGTTTGTATAGTTTAATGCCCATTTAGAGTGCGCAGAATATCTGCACACTTCAAGGGTGCATTCCGTTTAGCTGCAACAAATAAAACTAAACGAATTTTCTTATTTCGTACCTCTGCGGTATTGTCTACCCAATGACTTTATCGTAGGGTAGAAAGTAGTGAGTGCGATTTAACTTAAGACTGTACGAATTATTATGAGTTAAGTGCTTAAAACAAATGGCTCTAATACCTAGCTGATTGCTCAATTGAGTTCTTGAATTAAGACCTCTTGCGAGCCGATGCAGTTACTAATAATGAGCAGTGTACAGTCAGCATCTAATTGACCGATGCACACACTAAACGGTCAAAAAGATCTTCAGATAAAACAAGTTTCAATACATAAACATTATTAGATAATGTCACCCAAAAACATACTGTAAGAATGTAACAATAGGGATTGTTTTCTTAAATGCCAAGATATTTCATTTGTATCGATTAATTCAAAGCTGACTGTATATCTTACAACAACTGCCTTATTAACAAACGGAATGCACCCCCAAACGGCCAGCGCCCACCCATCTTACACAATACACAACAAATAAATTAAAACTTAGTACAACTACATCACTGTTGACTGTGTGAGTGCGTTACATAGATGTTACTAATAACATGAAAAACGAAAAGTTCGTTCATTAATTTTCGAGTAAATGATAAATTATCACAGTTGTATACAAATATATCATGATATACATTAAAAAACAATATTTCCCAAGTCGACAAACGATAGCGAGCGAGTGCACACTCAGTCAACAGCGCGATCGGTAACTCAAGATGTTGTGACAAGATTGTGTAGGTACCCCGAGTTTGCTAAAATGCACATTGGACCTAAATAATAATTAATCAATATTAAAAAACAAGCATAAATAGCTATGAATTAATACAAATACTGAATCGAAGGATAACGCAAGAGTACAAAAGGTACATCGAACAATTTATATATGTAGGTAATTCCATTACAATAACAATTTCTATACATTTCGTATCTACGAACGTGTTCTAAAATTTGTTCATTTGACTTTTGCTGTTTTTACACATCCCATCGGTAGCACCAAGATGTTCGGGGAGAAGGTAAACATTCTCAATTAAAACAATAGTTCAGGAACTATCGAAACCTAAACATAAGTAGTAAAGCCAAAAGTCCAACACGTTAATAAGACTACTCGCAATTTCATCGTAATACAACAAAAGGTAAAAATCGATAAATAACTTTAAAACAACAACAAAAAAGCTCAAATTAATTTACAAAGGAAGCGTAACATTTAACTGTACATCGGCCGGTAACACAATACAATTATACAATAATGTTTACCTTCTACGGAGGCTTCGGGGTTTCGAGTGCCCGAAATTGTCATGTCAGCCAATCGTGCGGGAAAGCGACGCAGCAGTCGGTCGAATCGGCAAACAACGTTTCCCTTACGCTCGGCCGCGACTGCCGACGCGACACGCGATTTGTCCGTTCCTTACGTTCTTTCTATTACTATTGCCAAAGGCCGCCGTAGTATGACGCGCAACGAACTAGAAACCGTAGCCGCGTCGCCAGTCGCTGGTGCTCGTGGCCGAGGCTTAAACTAAGGTGGTCCTGGATAATCTCATGCGGCAAATGCGCCGCGTTGGATTCATACTATGAATTCCATAGTAACAGATAATCACCGCGGCGGGCGCACCCGTCTCAGTGCCGCCCGCGGATGCGACGCCACGACTGTAAACAAGTAGCAATTTCACATTATTATTTCTTTATTTTTTTTTATAATAGTTGGCTTTGCTCTTGGATCTTGAACATTCTTATCCGAAGGATTAAGAAGAGGCCGACGATGGAGCGAGCTTCCGTAGCACTTAATTATACGCACAGCAGTTGTTATAACAGAGACCTAGGCAAATGCTATGAACGCTTTGATAAATGTATTAAATTGACAATGTCAAGGATAAAAATATAACACACTTTGGAGCAAAATGGGCAGATGGGTCACCTGATGGAGAGCAAGCACCGCCGCCCATGGGCACCCACAAATCAGAAGGAATCGCAGATGCATCGCCGGCCTTCAAGGAAGGAGCAGCCCCCTTACTCTTGAATTCGATCGAGATTGGTATTGTGAAATGTCGACACCTGCGCTAATTTGAATTTATACTGGGTGAAACCAAATGGTATTGAGTTTTGCATTTAGTTCACTCAATATCCGCGCAATATGAATCCAAATTAGCGCTGGTTTCGTAACTTAAGAGTACGAAACTTCCCAATACCAATTTCGATCGATCGGGATCGGTTTCAAGAGTAAGGGGGCAGGCTCGTTCCTTGAAGTTCCCTAAGTCTTATCGGTCCTACGTTGTACGTTTGCCTAAACCGTATTGAGTAGCCCACTGATATCTTTCCCAACTAGCAAAACGGTGTGCTATAACAGTCACGGCCACGTTCCTGTTTTACTAAACAGTTCTATAAGAGCGTCGTTTTAAGTTAAATAGATGTGGAGTCAACGTGTATTCAACGGGATTTAGGCGCATATTACTCCACTAATTGGTGCAATAGAAGCAGAGTAACAGTAGAATAAATCGCCTAATTATGGAATAGATGTGATTTAACAGCAAACCTAACACATTTTAGAGCAGTAAAAGCATTGTCGCGGCAACTACTGCATTATTTGATGGAGTTAAAGTTACATGGTTTCCAATATTCCACAAAATAATGCTATTTATTTACTATAGGATACATTTAACATAAATTGACATAGACAGTGAAATTTGCATCTGTATTATGTGTTAAAACTCAAAATTCTCATTCAAAATGTGACACGGCAGTGGAATAGGACTATTTTAATTTATTTGTAAGAGATGTTTTAGAAATAGGTAATTTATCTATGAAATCAATGTGGACAGATTAGTAACAGTAAGCATTTAGTTGTATTTCTTCAATGCACCAAAGGTTGTGCGCCTAAATTTTGCCGCGAGATTCCTGCGTTTGGTTTATAATGATGATTAGATCTAAAGTAAACTAATTTAGCTACCTTTATTCTTATAATTTTCATACACTATCATATCATATCATGAACACAAATTCTTGCTTCATAGTTTCCTGTTTGTCTATGAATTAAGTAAATTAGTAGGTAGCTATAAACGGAGTATTCCGTGTTTATTTAAAAAAAAAAAAATAGTAGAACATAATAAGTGCTACTGTTTAATAAAAATAAGACAACAATGAAAAATGTAATAAAAATCGTTTTTTTTTCGATGTTCAAGTCGGGTATCTACCCGGTATCAAGCGGCTGGTTATTCGTTTCTAGCCGCTCGCTGCCTGGTTTCGGTAACTACCGGCTTACAAGCAGCAGGTTCACAACTATAGATACAACTATATAATCTGGTAGCCACTGAAATGATTCAAGTTTTTTCTCTTTCTAGATGATTGTTTATAATTATGAATGTGGCAGGAAGCACATTTTATTTTATTAGAAAGATGCTACGGATGTAGAGTGGAAACAGATTTGAATACGAGAAAAATACATTTTATTCTAAATCTCTCTGTCTTGTTCATTTTCAGAACTCTCTGGGCTTTCAACATCTGCAATCACTGGAATCTTCAAAAACTCATTATTATTAACTTCTATTGCAATCAGTAAAGCCTGACAGTAGACTTCTTCGCAGTATTCTAATGATTGGTTTCAAGATTGTCGTGAACTAATAAATTGTGTACGGAACCACTATCTTCAGTGGTTAAGAAATTATCCTCACATTAGAGCTCTAAAGGTCACTAAAAATCTGTTATTGCATCTTGTACTGAATAAATGTAATATAATGGCATTAAAAACAATTCTGGTTCAGTAGCTGTAATCTAAAAGCTGTTATTGGACTAGTTGATTTATAACGCTGTATCAGTAATCAAGACGCTTTTTAATAAACGGGCAGCAACTATTCAGCAAATTGGCTCTGATAACGGAATGTTGAGTAGTGGCTATAGTTGCGACCTGCACATTCAAATAGCTAATTCAATACTCTTATAGCGCTATTAGAACAAACTCATGTTGAATAAACGAGTAATAGACACTATTAAACGATTGCCGAATAATTTCGGTATAAAAACGTAGAATAAACGTTTATACGTCATAATTATAGCGCAAAATAGGGAAAATAACTAAAAAGTCACACGAAACGCATCTTTAGCACAATATGGTCACTCGGTAGCCATTATTCAAAATTTATTCGATGTTTAGTGGTATAACTGTTCGCTTATTCCACTACTTTGCTAGTTGGGTTATTATTATTTTTTTTGCATTTACAATGCAAAAAATAGATATAGGCTAAAATGTTTACTAAAAAAAACAATTAGTCTCAGGGAAGCTCGAATGGGGTAGCTTAGCGGTTAGAGCAGTGGACCGGCAATCCAAAGGTCATGGGTTCGCGCTTTCCTGTGACTGGTTGTTTTTTTTCTAGTAAACATTTTAGCCCACTGATGTCGTCCACTGACCGTGCTAGTTGTGCTTGAGGAAGGAGTCGTCGAAGAGCTCCAGCTCGTGCGCCAGGTAATTGGCCTTGTTGCGCAGGCGCTTGGCGGCCGCCGACGCGTCCTCGAGCAGCTGCGTGCTCGCGCGAACTTCGCACAGCTCCGCGTCCATTTCGGTGGTCGCCTCGTCGACCAGCCGGCACAACCGCGCGAACATTGTCGATAGCTCCCTGGGGATGTGAGGGACCGGTGTGTGGGGAATAGAACTAAGGGTGCTTTCAATTTAAGCGTTCAGAGCAGGACCAACGTGGTTCAAGTTACACTTGAAACAGACTATTTAATAATAAAAACCAGGGTATTCTGGCCTACGTACGACAAACGGACCGCAGCCGTGCGTGTGTCTCAATAGTGTAGACTCTATATGTGAATCAAGAGACAGCCAATATAACATGATCCATCCCGGTGCCCCAACGTCCTGCTAAATTGAAAGCGCCCTTATGGTGCGTCCACGCCGATGATACGTGTGTAATCTTAAGACTTCTTGGCGGGAAAGTGAAGCGTCATGTCTGCAGTTTTGTTTTATTTTCTATAAATTGTTTTGTTGAATATTATTGTGAAATAATGGTGGATTATTTACTGTTAAGTGTTCGTGAACGTGCATGAGTGTTGGCAAATAAAACAAAACAGTGCAACATCACTCTTCAAATTCTCTCAAGAAGTCCGTGCGAGATCTCAGTAAAGTCCCACATCTTTACTGGAACTCAAGGGGGGAATATCATTTAACATTAAACGCTCATATTATCATCACTTATTATCAGTTTAAGCATAATCAATGACCTTTAATATTACGACTGAAGGACTAGTATCCATGGTCACGAAATAAATTAAAAAAAGTGTGTAATCTTAAAAATTATTTAAAGTTACCTACACTACCACTATTTTAGGTTATTATCGTAGTAAACTGTCATAATAAGCCTAATCTTTTAATTTGCTTATAAATTAATTACATGTGCATCGGAAGACACGTTAAACCGTTGGTCCCGGTTGTTGTCGTAAGATGGCAGTCGATAAAAAACCCAAGTCAGACAATTGGCTGAAATTAACAGTCAATCTATCTATTGTTTTGTCTATAGAGTAAGAAATTTGGTATAATTTTTATACAGCCTATGTCTATGTCACATTTGTAGACTTTAATTTATTTAACAGAAATATTAAACCGTGTCGCGTAGCGGTGAAAGACTACTACCACCCCCTCTCCTTCCATGGGTGTCGTAAGAGGCGACTAACGCACTAAAGACTGCACATCAGTGACGAAGGTTCCATACAACTCGATTCCCACCGGCTTCCCTTCAGAAGTTTAGAACACAACCACTCTCTACTTGAATTGAGAAATGGCACAATCAGTAATTATAAAAGTAAATATATAAAAGAAACATTACAAAACACCTACACTATGGACATTAAATCAACAAAATTTGCTTTTCAACAACATATTGCTATAAAATAAGCCGCAGGCGCGATCGGCTTTTTGACAGTTAAACTTCTGTACAAAATTTACGTCATGACGTCACATAAAGGTCAATAAACCCACCCGCGTATTAGCAGCCGGTAAGCCGTCTTTATCCGAGTTACTTGATAGAGAAAGTTATACAATTTGCCTGCGTGAGCGGGATGGAGGAATATCGTTTTCGGTTTGTGTTCTGTTGACAGATAATTTGACGTAATTACAATTCATCATTGAATGCATGACTGTGTTTTATTAGTATTTGAATTTATTAGTTAGTTTCACCTATTAGAATGATTAGTATTGTAGTTGGACTTTGTTTATTTGTGTTGTGTGTAGTGATGAAAGTAGTTACGAAGACGTACGTTGTAATTAGGTATTTGCGGTAAGTAGATATTGTAATAAGTTGAAATTACGTATTTAGAATAAGTAAATTTGCAAAGTAATCGGTAGAATTGTAAGATGTCGGCATTAATAGCTTTAGATTCTTCCCGGCTTTTATGATAATGTCGTAGCGCACTTTGTAAGAAAGAATAGACGAATAGCTTTAGAGTATAAGTAGTATTATTAGTACTTAGTCTATTAAGTTTTGTTTAATTTACATCATATCATCATTTCACCACAAACGGCTTTTAACAAAGCCACTTCTATTATGCTTGCAAGACACTGTTTCAATATCTCAGTGCTTACACGTATAGTAAAAGAGGACTGAAGATACATCTGCCTATACAAGACTGAAGCCAGGACGCCAATCACAGATTTTCGTTAAGGACTCAAGACTGCGTGCCCGCGCTCGGAGTAGGTAAGCATTTTTTTTTTGTTACGACTTACCTCTCTCAATATTTCACGCTTCGCCACTGCTGCACATACTTCCAACAGCAAATAGCGGCGATGGGCTCACCACCTGTCACGCTGAGCACATGTGCAGTCGCTATATGGTGGAAAGTGGACTATGGTAGGGGACTGCTTTTGCGGTCCCCATTGCCTAGTCTCTGACTAACCCTTCGAAGATTAGTCGTCATTATATGTATGTATGTAAATAAATTAAATTATTAATTTCGGAAGTGCATCCGTCCACTACTGGGTATAACCTCTTTTTCACGCTATCTTTGTCCTGCGCTTTCCGATAAATCTCTAACGCAATATACATATATTAAAAGACTAGCGGATCCTTGCGGTTTTACCTGCGTGGTACCCTTTCCCGTGGGAATATCGGAATAAAATATAGCCTATGTCACTTGGAAAGAATGTAGCTTTCTAATGGTCAATGAATTTACTAAAACGGTCCAGTAGTTTCCGCCTATTTAATACAAAAAAATAAATCTTTCCTCTTTATCTATTCTAATTTTATAAGGAGGAAACATTTGATTGTTTATTTGTATTGAATAGGCTCCGAAACTACTAGACCGATTTAAAAAAGCTTTCAGCGTTGGGAAGTTACACTATCTCCGGGTGAAATAGGCTCTATTATATTTCCAAAAAAAATTAGGGATCCTTACTAAAACTTAAATAAATCCCTTAAATCGCGTGCGCTAAAAAAACTATTGATGATAGAATAAAATAACGTACTATGGCTTTGTAGAACACACCATTATCTACAAAAAGTGTCGCGATAGCAAATGTCTAACTATTTTAGTTACGTCACAATAAGTTTTCTTGGGACCCCTCCCAACTCAAAGGAGTCATTTTGAAAATTCGTCACGGGTTACGGGGTCCACGCGAACGAAGTCGCCGGGGCGGCGGTCTGCTAGTAATCCTACTAATATTATAAACGCGAAAGTTTGTAAGTATGGATGGATGTTTGTTACTCTTTCACGTAAAAACTACTGAATGGATTTGGATGAAATTCGGCATACAGATAGTTTACAACCTGGATTAACACATAGGATATTTTTTATCCCTATATTCCCACGGGAACGGGAACCACGCGGGTGAAACCGCGAGCGGCCTCTAGTATTAGTATAGACAAAAGCAAGTTAGACTCACTGCTGCACTTGGTGGCTGCAGTTGGCCGAGGTGAGGTCCACGATGAGGCGCAGCTTCTTGCTGGCGTGCGCCACGTACTGCTGCTTGAACACGCGCTGCTGCGCGCGCGCCGTCCACGTGAGCCGCTCGTACGCGTACAGCGCGCCGTACACCGCGCCAGTCACCGCCACCACGCGCCAGCCCACAGTCTTCAGCAACTGCACACACACGTATTTAACCAGTTGAAAATACATTAATTGGTTCTCAAACTTATACCCTCGGCTGAGAACGGCAACTTCCTAAAAGAAAAAGTTCCGAAAACGACAACTTCCTAAAATGACAAGTTACGAAAACGACAACTTCCTAAAATGACAACATGTTAGAATATAAACTTTAAAAATCGAGAACTTTCTCATTCATACAAACACTATGATAAACAAAGTAAGTAATTCAAAGTTACAACACAAACATCCAGTCAAATATTTCTTGCTACTACGGAACACAGGGAACACTTCATGGTTGAGTAAGACTCGCACTTGGCCACTTTTTATTCCTTGTGCTTTTTACTAGTATCTACGAACTAACAAACAAATCATACTCGATTGAAGCGCACTTTACTTTATCGAAATGCCTCATTGCCTCATTGAAACTCAGTGATAAAGGTGCTATTTCGTTCCTGCTTGGTCCAGGTATGTCCACTACTGGCATAATAAAAAAGAAATTAACACCCCTTAGTTGGTGTCATTTTCAGAATTTGTCATTTTCAAAACTTGACATTTGCGAAATATGTCACTTTCAAAATTTTTCAAATTTGTCTATTTTGGAATAGACGTTTTAGGAAGTTGTCGTTTTCGGAACTTGTCATTTTAGAAAGTTGCCGTTCTCAGCCTAACTTATATTACCACTACAGACTGAATCTCACGTGGGGTGAAACGGCAGCAAAGCCGACCTAGACACAGGTGAAAGGACGAGCTCGATGCATATGCAAAGGATTGGCCAGCACAAGCAACATACCGTAAAAAATGGAAAGAGGGAAGGCTAAGAATAAATAATAATAACTTATATTGTGCATTGCGAGCACTGAACAAGATACGTTTGAAGTTTTGTGCAGGCACTCACTGCACATGGTTTGTGACAGCACTTTATTTGCGACTCAGTTCACAATTAAACTTAGTATGATTTATACTTTATTCGGCTCGAAGGACCAAGTACCAAAAAGATGTACTATTGATAAAAATAATAAATAAAAGAATTTGAAGTAAAATACGCGTGCACTTCTATTTTATATCAAAGTACCTTAAGTACCTTCGTAGTAAGAGTGACTCCAAGTGACCCTTAAAAACCGAATACTTTTTCCATAAAACAGCAGATCATATTGAGAGTTTAAGTGAAAGTAGAGATCGTTTTCGCACCTCTGCGCTTCGGCGGATACCGTGTGTAAGTACTTACCAGCCCTGACAGCAGCAGGCCGCCCATGGTGCCCTGCGAGGTGAGTGCGCCGAGGGCGAAGCGCGACACCATGCTCCACTCCTCCGCGCTCAGCGGGCCCACGCCCCCCGCCCGCGGCGCCGCGGCGGGAGGCGCCGGGCTGCTTATCGCCGGCGGGATCTAGCGGGCGACCACAATCTTAGAGCGCTTTCATATACAGGCGTTTTAGCAGCGCGATAGCTATGCGGCTCTGCGAACTCCTTCATACTACAGCACGGGTAACGCCCGAAACTAATGGTTATTTAGCCTACTAGAGTGAGAAATTTTTGCATAATTTGTATGGAGCTTAAGTAAAAAAACAACTTTAGAAAGCTAAACATATACGTTATTAATTTTCGGCGTAAGTTGCGCGTTTCTGTCATATTCATACCAGCAAGACGTGCTTTGTGCTACTTGAATTTTGTAAGGATGTCCAGCCACGTACACTTTTTTTTAATAAAAGAAAAGCAGCAAATCTAGAGAAATAGCAGACGCGTTTCCGGCCTTTAGGAAAGGAATAGGCTCGTTTCTTAATGATCCCTAAATCCTAACGGTCCGGAAATACCGCCGCCGAGAGCTGCTCCACTCCACAACACTGTAGTTCGAGGCAAGAAATTTCGTGAAAAACGCACAGTAGTAGACCGAAGACCGCCATCCATCAAGGTGATGTGGATGGAATGATAGTCGATTGCGTGTAGTGCGGTGAAGGAAATCAACGGCAGGGACCAAGCCGAACAATTCCTCAGAATGCGGTACAATATAGGTACAGAGAGACGCAACGTCTCTCCGAAAAGAAAGTGGATCAATCCGACCTGAAATAACCACGTCGTCGATAATTCGAGCAGCTCTGCGTTGAATGCGGTCAAATGGAAGGAGTTGGTACTGGGGTGCTCTAGCCCCAAGATGGGAGCAGTATTCCATATGCGACCTGACCTGTGCTTTGTATTGTTGTAAGCGGTGGGCCGGCGTAAAATACTGACCCGCTCTATTAAGCACACCCAGCTAATTTAGCTTTACCTTCTCCTAATGAGAGCTCCCTCAAAGTTCAGAGGTACGACGAAGGGATGTTTTTAGCGGTAAATGAGCAAAATTGTGTTTTGGAGGGGTTAAAGTGACATGACTTAACATATTCTCGGTGGAAGTCACAGATTTATTCGGGCTCTCGATGACGCTTTCCCGAGATTTATTAGCTCGTCCGGTGTAGAGCGTATCCCCAGTACTGACATCAGCATAGCAATGAATGCTGTTGCTATGCAATATGTCATTGATATGCAGAAGATACAGAGTAGGGGATAGCACACACCCCTGCGGAACTCCAGCATTTACGCGCTTCATGTCAGAGCGCCAGAAAATAATGCCAGACCCGACGGCTGACCGCTGGTTGCGTTTTTAAAGTTTCTGTGAGAGGCACAGTTCTACGAATCAGACAGTGGTCTGATGAGCCTAGTGGTGCATTAAAAGAAACTTGATAGCCGTATGGGTGCGAGGTCAGCAGAAGGTCCAATAAGGAAGGTGCATGGCCCTCCACATCTGGAACCTGCGTAGGCTCAGACTGTAGGCCAAAGCGAAGTCATGAACGGCTCTACCCGCGTGGTCAGTTGTGTGTGAGCCAAGCCATTCGACGTGGTGGGCATTGAAGTCTCCCAATACCACAATCTCGGCAGAGGGGATCCGTTGGAGAAGGGAGTCTGTCGCCGTTTGGACGCTCTCGATGAGTTGGTCAGTTCCGTTACCGCTGTGGGACCTATACAGGCACGCGTAGACGCGAGAATGGCGTCCGCAGTCGACGTGTAGCCATTAGATGGAGAGGTCCCTATCTTCAAGATTGCCGAGGCGACGGACGCACATAATTATCCTCCCTGACGTAGGCGCAAACACCGGCTCGTGGCACAAATGCATGTTCCAAATTGTATCGCGGGTAACGCAAATAGGAGATGTCAGGAGGGAGGGATATTTGCGTCTCAGTGAAGAAGAGCAAGGTCGGCTTCTCCGTCTCGAGGTGGTTCTCCGACATTGGATGTGTCGGTACCCCCCCCCCCCCTGGGGTAAATCTAGATGTAAGTTCGCTGCTATATCAATTGTGAGGGAAGGGGGGGGGGCTCCGGAACCCTCACTCGCCGGACGAAACACAACAGCACCAGAGCCATTATTTCACGCCAAATATTCGTGAGAGGGTGGTATTACCCCTGGCGAGCCGGCCCAATGCGTGCTGCAACGCAGCGTGGCTCTACCACTCAGTCAGTGTCACTCATTTAGCACCACCCAGGGGTCACGTGTAGGGTCTCAAGGGTAAACTTTAACCCCCGGAACCACTGAACGTGCGCTTCGCGACTGAAACGCCTACATGTGAAAACGCTCTTATGTCCAGAAGTAGGTTGAGAAAACTGATAGATAATGATGAATATACTAATATATAAATGGTTAATCAAATCAAAGAGTGACCTAAAATTGTAACGTAAGTAATTAATTGGTAATAAGTAATGAAATGAGACAATGTTTCATTCCTGCTTGAAATCGCATTTAAATCAGAAAGGAAACTCACCGGCGTGTACTGCGGCGGGTTCTTGAGAGCTATCCGGTTGGTGTGCTTGCCCTGGAAGCGCTGGATGAGCGCCGTGATGCCGTAGGAGAAGCGGAAGGAGAGGTCCTCGTTGAAGTCCGCGCACAGGTTGTCGCAGTTGAGCCGGTACAGCACCTCGAAGGGCTGCTGGTGCGGCACGATGCACGCCGCCGCCGCCGCGCGCTTGTGCAAGGGCAGGATGCTGTACATGCGCTCTGCACAACGACGCATTCATTATAAATAAATAAATACATTTTTCATCCCCCCATCTCGGAAAGAGTATTTTTACTCTTCGATATCTGAGTGCAAAAGCCGTTTTTACCCGCTAGAGGACAAAGTAAATTGAATTTATAACATCGTGTGCACTTAGTATGTGTATTCAAAACATCATTAAACCTATTTTCTTCTTCCTCCATGGTGCCGATTTATCATACGACCTTTTTAAATTGTTAAAAACTCAGACTCGGAACCTTTTTGGTGTACCTACTTTTTTAATTTGGTTGGTAATTTCCTCGTTGAGGTGGGATGAAAAGTTACGTGTTGCACTCGAGTGCAAAGATTTTTCACCTCGTGCTCTTTTGATTCCCTCGCTAACGCTCAGGATTCTAATTTTTGATTTTTTTTCAATTTTAGAATCCTTCGCTTGCTCGTTCATCAAAATTGAGCACGCGGTTAAAAAGCAAGTTTGCACTCTTGTATAACAAATAACTATTCCTACACTCACACCAATTATCTAGCCCAAGAGAAGCTTCGTTATAAAACTCGTTAAATGGTTACTAGACAACGGATAAACATACTTAAAATACTTAAATACATACTTATTATACATAGAAAACACCCAGACCCGAGACCATTTAGAAAAACAATAATTTCTACATTGACTTGACCGGGGATCCAACCCGGGACCTCGGAGATGGCGACAGCATGAAAACCAGTGTACAAACCACTCGATCAAGGAGGTCGTCAATTATACTCCACTCACACAAAAGATCCCTATGACTCGACGTGCTGCTTGCGAGAGGGAGACCTCTGCAGGCCCCACTAAGATAAAATTCCTTTATTATAATATATTATTTTTATCAATCGTACATCTTTTTGATACTTGGTCCTTCGAGCCGAATAAAGTATAAATCGTACTAAGTTTAAAACATGGTAAAACATCAATTATATCACACGATACACGCCGCCGCCGCCGCGGGCTTATGCGGCGGCAGGATGCGAGCACATTCATTATACATCTTTCATACAACACGATGGCACTGGACACATACAGAAAAATAAATGTTGATTATCTGTTCACGTATTTTATAAGGAAGACTCAGAATATTTTTATATGGATTCGTAATGTTGCTATTAGAGTTCTCTGTATACTTTAAATATTTATTAAATAGCCATACACTCGATAGTATCGACAGTGTTGCTTTCTGTCAATGATATCGTAAAGTTCCACTATCGATAAAACTACGCATATCCCAGCGATCAGTCGCTAAACACCTAAGGTATATTATGAGCATTTACCAGCCATCTCCTTCTGCGCCTCGTCCATCTCGTGGCCGATGTCGCTGGAGAGCCGCTTCTTGAGCCTTTGCCCCAGGCCGGCCTCCACGTGCCGGTGCAGCGCGCGCTTGTACTGCTCCAGGGCGCCGCGCTCGGCGCGGAACGCCGCGTCGTACTCGTCCACCAGAGCGGACAGACGGCGGATCTCTTGGCTTAGAGTCAGCGACACCTGTGCGAATGGTGGAGATGTCAAAACCTTTGAAGGACGAGACGGCATTAATACATGACAGGAAAAAAAGATCCCTAGAGCTCATGTTTCTCAGTCACATTCACTTTAAACAAGACTATGTGAAAATATGACGCAATTTCAAATGCACCTATGTGCGAGCGCTAACACGCCATTGTCTAACACCTTAAGACTCCTAGGCAGAGGGACTGCACTCCAACTGCCAAATATTCTACATTATAGTAAACTCTATAATATTATAAATCTGTGGAGTTTCTTGCGCCCGTTCTTCCCCACAGCTAAAAGACTTCCTGAATGGGTGTTTGCCCATCCATCCAAATAAATTTAGACGAGTCATGCTTATTTTAAGTTATAAAGAAATTTTGAGTTTGAGTTTGATAGTATTAACACTTGACAATACTGTCGATAGTACAATTAATATATATACTAAATAGTTTTCGAGGTCAACTATCGATTGTTCAACACGGCCTCCGCCTGACGTGATGCAGCAGCTACTTTCCGCTTTTTATACTAGGAATAACTTATTATCGAGTACCACCGCGTCCAGGAAGACGTGGATGGTTATTCTTTCTACCCAGCTCCCGCCATTCTGCCCAGGAGGTGTGGTATCGACAGGAATTAGGGAGAAGGGAGGCACTAAAGGATACCCACTGAAAATTCTAGTATATCCCCCACTTGCTGCCGGGATAAAGTAGGTCTGCCTGAGCAGCTGCTTCCTCTGGTTTCCCTTCCCCATACCTTGTGCTCCACGCTCTCCACCATACGGCTGATTTCGTCCTTCATCTGCCTTGTGATCATACCTTGTGCTCCACGCTCTCCACCATGCGGTTGATATCGTCCTTCATCTGCCTTGTGACCATACCTTGTGCTCCACGCTCTCCATCATGCGGTTGACGTCGTCCTACATCTGCCTTGTGATCATACCTTGTGCTCCACGCTATCCGCCATGCGAAAGATCGCGTCCTTCATCTGCCTTGTGATTATACCCTGTGCTCCACGCTCTCCACCATGTGGTTGATCTCGTCCTTCATCTGCCTTGTGATCATACCTTGTGCTCCACGCTCTCCACCATGCGGTTGATCTTGTCCTTCATCTGCCTTGTGATGGCGGTGAGCTGGTCTTCCACTGCAGACAGCTGTTCGTGCAGGATGCGCTGCTTCTCCACCTGCGCGCTTTTGCGGTCCGTGGCGCTCGTGTACACCTGGGAACGAGTGGTCGCGTTTATTTAAGTCTTTCGTCAATATACTGCAACGCATTCAGAAGCGACGTTATATTATTTTATTATACGTACATTGGCTGATTAATCGAGATAACGATAGCGTGTAACATTGAATGTTATTTTACAGCATTGTATGTTAAACGATGTACATAAGCAGAGAGATGCGTATCTTATAAACGATGAACAGGAAAAAACTCATAGATTTATATAAAAAATCAATATCTTGATAAGCATCTTTTGTAACTCCATTAAAGCGATGAAAAAACGACTACCTCAGGTGGGGGTGGGTTGCATTTCAACGTTTCGTTATGTTTAGTTTTGAGGGTTGTTAAGAGGCCTATTACACCTCGAATGTGATTTTTGCCTAAAATGCCTATTTTCGCATTTTGTAGTAATTTTGCAGTTGTATTTATCGTTTTTATCGAAATAGGATAATAAATTTGTGCATAATATTACAAATATCCATTCTGTGAGCATAAGTTAAATTCGGACGGCCGGCGCATCGCATTTTGTAGTAATTTTGCAGTTGTATTTATCGTTTTTATCGAAATAGGATAATAAATTCATTATAAAATCTTTATTTCTCATGAAGTAACAGTTACTCTGGTATAAATTTTGCTCAATAATATTATCGCAGATAGGAGATATTCACAGTTAATTTTAGCAATTTTCGAAGTTTTTTGGTTTAGAATAAGATTTTTTTCCTATATAATATCAATGATATCTAAAAATTCCGAGGCCGCTACGCATTATTCGACTATATAAGAAATAACATTATAATTTTATTATTTCACTTGTTTAGAACAGTAGTTCAATCGATGAGCTCAAAAAGTGCCTTCGCGCACTTTATGAAAATCTTTCTCTGCTATTTTGGGTTTAATTAAAAAGTTAAGCAAAATTTACAAAAAGCGAGGCCGCTAAGCACTATTCCAATAGCTATTCTACACTATTCAATAAGTCATAATTGTTAATGTATTTTCGTTTTTGAGATCTATAACGCCAAAGTTGGCCATTTTACGCAAAAGTCACAGTCAAGATGTAATAGGCCTCTTAACGCAAAAATATCAAATATTACAAAAAAAAAGTGTAAGTTAACCTTAGCGCAAAACATGTCTAAATATTTCATTCGTTTTCAACCTTATCACCACAGCTTAAAGATCCAAATACAATTGGAATATACAGTGTCACCTGTTCCAGCGCAGCCATGACGTCGGCGGCGATGTTCTTCCCGCGGCGCGAGTGCTGCGCGAACTTGGTGCGCACGGCCGACTGGCTGATGCACTCCTCGAACTTGCGCTCGAAGTCCACGAACTCGAAGTAGCGCACCTGGTGCCCGTCCGCCATTATGGGCGCTGGGGTACCACACACAGTTGATTACAGAGTGGCATTTGTTACTGGGTCGCGTCTTAACCGTTTGTTTTACAAGTCCATAGCGACACTTTGTAAGAGCAGTCTCAACCTAATACAGGTTTTAATGCTTAAAAGGGCTGAGTCTGCGGGCACGAGATTAGCGACGGCCGAGCGACGGGCGACGCGACGCGACGGCGATGCATCAACAACATGGACACCTATGGTGACGCGCACGAAACGAGCGATGGCGGGGCGATGCATCAACACCATGGACACCTATGGTGACGCGCACGAAACGAGCGATGGCGGGGCGATGCATCAACACCATGGACACCTATGGTGACGCGCACGAAACGAGCGATGGCGGGGCGATGCATCAACACCATGGACACCTATGGTGACGCGCACGAAACGAGCGATGGCGGGGCGATGCATCAACACCATGGACACCTATGGTGACGCGCACGAAACGAGCGATGGCGGGGCGATGCATCAACACCATGGACACCTATGGTGACGCGCACGAAACGAGCGATGGCGGGGCGATGCATCAACACCATGGACACCTATGGTGACGCGCACGAAACGAGCGATGGCGGGGCGATGCATCAACACCATGGACACCTATGGTGACGCGCACGAAACGAGCGATGGCGGGGCGATGCATCAACACCATGGACACCTATGGTGACGCGCACGAAACGAGCGATGGCGGGGCGATGCATCAACACCATGGACACCTATGGTGACGCGCACGAAACGAGCGATGGCGGGGCGATGCATCAACACCATGGACACCTATGGTGACGCGCACGAAACGAGCGATGGCGGGGCGATGCATCAACACCATGGACACCTATGGTGACGCGCACGAAACGAGCGATGGCGGGGCGATGCATCAACACCATGGACACCTATGGTGACGCGCACGAAACGAGCGATGGCGGGGCGATGCATCAACACCATGGACACCTATGGTGACGCGCACGAAACGAGCGATGGCGGGGCGATGCATCAACACCATGGACACCTATGGTGACGCGCACGAAACGAGCGATGGCGGGGCGATGCGACCGAGCGATGCACGGCCGGCTCGGGAGCGACGGCGGCGGCGCGGAAGCGACGAGAACAAATGAACAAACTAGTTTGATTAGGTCGCTCGCGATTACAGTAGTGTTGTGTTGAAAAATATTAAAGAAACCTCCTACGTAATGGAAATTGAAATTGATATTGAAGAGTTTATGTATCTCGTGTATGTTGTCAAAACCTGCTCTATGGAACAGTAAAAATGTTCACCATAAAAACAAAAGGTTGTAAATATGTTCTATTTTATTTAAAATAGTAATCAAATGTGTGTAAACTCATTCTGGTATAGTTGTAAAATTTTGTTGGATCGCACCTTAGCTCGTAAAAAGGGTAGAAAATTCGCCCAAAGTACTTCTTCCTTCATTTTTTGGATGAACACCATCTCTAGGTAATAATAACTCCGTTCTCATTAATAGACTTGGCTCCAATTTTTCTCTTTCACGTAAACTTGTGTTATGATGACGTGTCATGTTGCTCACAACCTCAGAACAATAATTAAATTCTGAGCTCACAACACTACCTCTAGAGCGACATAGAGCGACAAGTTTCCTGCCCACGCAAGATGTCGCGCCTCGTCGCCCCGCCCCGCCGTCGCTCGGCCGCCGCCAATCTCGTGCCCGCGGACTGAGACTCACCCCACTACTGTTAGTGACTTGTGTTTATAAATAAACTAATTTTGAATTTAACCTTGGGTATCGTAACAGGCGACTAACGGACTAAAGACCGCACATACATCCAACTGCATAGAGCGGCGATGGGATCACCACCTGTCACGCTAAGCACATGTGCGGTCGCTATTTGGTGAAAAGTAAAAAAAAAAAAAGAAAAGTGGACTATGGTAGGGGGCTGCTTTTGCTGTCCTCATTGCCTTGTCTCTAACCCTTAGGGGATATTAGTCGTGATTATATGTATGTATTTGTTACTGGGACGGTATCTTCGATCACATATCATGATATGCTCATAAATTTCAAAATAATAATGACTAAAAAGTTTTAACACTTTAGTTTGAGCTGGCAAATAATTTATGTAACTGGAGAAGCACTTGGCCTGAAGTCTTTATAGTAAGTACGGCGAAAGGCCGAAGGTTCACCCATAGACGTAGTTGGTGAAATTGTTACATATTTGCCCATTTACAGGGTAGGGCCTTAGGTTACCATAATAAAAGACCACATCACACACTTTGTGATCCCAACGGGGGATCACATCATCGTGAACTTATTATAGGTTCAGCTTGCGCCACCAGCTCTAGAACTGGGCCTTGAACCCGGCCTGACCGTGTCGAGATGGCAGGCCGCGGTAAACATTTGTCCTTTTATTAACAAGATAAAATGTTGTTATGTGGCACTCCTCCTTTTTCACCGCCCAGTTAAGAAAAGTTCAACAGTAAACAGACAATATCTTCAAAAAAAATCTAATACTATCCCTTCTCTGCCAAGGGGACGGCTAGGTACCACAAGTGGCAAGCAACGAGTAAGAACATAATATGTCTCGGTGGAAGATACTCCCTGCATCATTGCAGTACCGTGTGTGTATAACGTGCGTGCGTGCGTGCGTGCGTGCCACAGTGTTCCCAGAGACGTTGGGAGGGGACAGTTTTTACTGACCCCGAAAATGAACGTAGTTAGCTATGCTGATCAAATAACTAGAAGGAACCCCGGGTCAAATATGGTCAGTTTTCGAAAAAAAAAAAAAAAAAGAATCTTAAAGTTCGCTGTTTATGAGGGGTGTAAAAACAGAAAAATTTTAATATTTTTTTTTGTTTTTGGTTCATATAAAATAATTTATTTATTGTATTTTGTGCTACTAAATTATTGTTCTTTTAGACTAGTTATAAAATAACTTGTTTTTTGAAAAAAAGTAATTTTGAATTATATTTTTTTTACAAAAAGTAGTCAGTTTACGCACGTAATTTTTTTTGTAAGTAATACTTAAGCTTTGTATCTACCTACAAAAAAAAGCTTGGGGTCTTTCGTCTAATTTGAGATATTCCTGCATAATTTTTATAGGCTATGGCGCGATCCACAGCTTCATGTTCTCCTAGTACATTTGCGGATACCCCCGGAGACAGAGGTGCACCGGGCTGTGGCGCGATCCACAGCTTCGCAGGCAGCGCCATGGGTCTTTGTCGACTCCATGATGCCTCACCCCCGCTCCTCCAGTCTACGTGTATTAACTTGGGGTTTTAGCAAAAGCCTACCAAGGGTGAACCCTTCCTGAGACACGCGTAGATCTTCATTGGAAATTTAAACTGCACGTAAATAACTTCCGTTCAAAATGCCAAAAAAAATTATGCAGGCGCTTAACACAAAATTAAAATCGCGAATATCACAAATTAGACGAAAGATCCCAAGCTGATATTTTTTTTGTAGGTAGATACAAAGCTTAAGTATTACTTGCAAAAAAAATTACGTGCGTAAACTGACCACTTTTTGTAGAAAAAATATAATACAAAAAATACTTTTTTTCAAAAATCTTTAAATTTAAAAACAAATTACATTTTATAACTAGTCTAAAAGAACCATAATTTAGCAGCACAAAATACAATAAATAAATTATCTTATAAGAACCAAAACCAAAAAAAAAATATTACAATTAATCTGTTTTTTCTCCCCTCCTAAACAGCCAACTTTAAGAATTGTTTTCTCGAAAACTGACCATATTTGACCCGGGGTTACTTCTAGTCTTTGATCAGCATAGCTAACTACGTCTATTTTCGGGATCAGTAAAAAATGTCCCTTCCCGACGTCTCTGGGAACACTTTGAATGCGTGCGTGTGCGTACATACATGAGACGGGTTTCTCGCGCTCGCGCATGCGCGTGAGCAGCGCCTCCTTGGCCGAGATGAAGAAGATGCGCTCCTCGGCCTCCTTGGGCGAGCACACGCGCAGCTCGCGCGACAGGAAGTCCACGCAGCGGTTGGCGTGCTGCGTGCGCACCTGAGCAAACCATTGCCTAATTTATTTATTGTTTTAATTATTTATTTTATTTAAGCGCTTGAAACTGCGCAATATCTGGGACCTTTACCTATAAACAAGTACTAAGGAACAGCCCCCTTACTCCTGAAACCGATCCGTGGATATTGAGTGAAAAAAATTCAAAACTCAATGCCATTAAGTTAACCCAATATGAATCCAAATTAGCGCTGGTGCCGTAACTTAAAAATACGAAATTTTACAATACCAATCCGATCCAATAGCGATCGGTTTCAAGAGTAAGGGGGCAGTTCAAGTAAAGGGAAAGTCCTAAAGGAGAATTTCCCTCCATTACAAAGTACTTCAGATCATCTGCTTAAAGTCATATGACAGATCGCATGATAATATTACTAAAAAAAACTATATTGTGATAAAAACGACATTAATATCAAAGTTAAAAATGCAAGTCTGATCAAATTAAATAAACACAAAAGGACAACAACAAAATTGAAAAGTACAAAATAAAATAAAAATTGACAATCGACATCCTCGCTGTCCTGACGCTAGTAAAGTGTTGGTCACAAAGTTGTCCCAATAAACTAAAAAGTTTGTATAACCAAGTACCTAAGTAAATAATTAATTACAATTACATTTTTTTAAACTTTAATACTGCTATAAAACGAAAATCGGTAACATAATTAAAATTATATAACAACTCACTTGGTCTAAGTATTCTGGTTCGGATGCTGAGGCATCCCATCGATTGTTCAGTATAAATATATTCGGTTGCGATATTTTCGTTGATACTTTGTGAAAGAAGTTCTTTTCCTGAAATAATATAAAATATATTGTTATAGTTCAGACTTTTAATAATAAAGCGGTTAGCACTATAGTTATGGAGGACAGTAACCATTTTTCTTCTGCCACTGCAGAGTGCTTACAACTTGTTTTAAAATAAAAATATTTTCTTTTACAATACAATTAAATTTATTGTTTATCTACTGAAATTAATATTTATGCCAATTACAAGTTTGTGGAGGGAAGTACATAGTAGGGGATCCGAGTATACAACGACCTTCACCGGGCCGGTTAATGGATAATAGTAGATTGTTATACAAGGGGCTAAAATGACCCATTATATACGAGGTAGTTTTACTCCCGAGCTTTAGCGAGGGAGTAAATAAAAACCGAGTTTTAATGGGTTTTTAGCGCCGTGTGTTACACTCTGCTTTTCACTACGAATGCGAGAAAATAAAACAATCCAATACACTATGAATTGGTTTATTTTATTAAAAATTAACCGTTGCTTTAACGACACCCAAGGGAAGAGAATGGTTGGTAGTATTATTTTGATGAGCCCATCGCCGCTCTATGCTGTTGGGTAGTAGGTACGTGCAGACTTTCCATCTCTTCCCTTGGGTGTCGTCAACGGCGACTAACGGACTAATGACTGCACATGTATCCTACAGCATAGAGCGGCGATGGGCTCATCAAAATAATACTACCAACCCCTCTCTTCCCTTCGGTGTCGTAAAAGGCGACTAACGAACTAAAGACTGCACATACATCCAACAGCATAGAGCGGCGATGGGCTCATCAAAATAATATTACCAACCCTTCACTTTTATTCGATGACGTAAAAGGGGACTAACGGACTAAAGACTGCACATACATCCAACAGCATAGAGTGACGATGGGCTCATCAAAATAATACTACCAACCCCTCTCTACTCTTCGGTGTCGTAAAAGGCGACTAATGGACTAAAGACTGCTCATACATCCAACAGCATAGAGCGGCGATGGGCTCATCAAAATAAAAAATACTACCAACCCCTCCCTTCCCTTGGGTCTCGTAAAAGGCGACTAATGGACTAAAGACTGCACATACATACAACAGCATAGAGCGGCGATGGACTCATCAAAATAATACTTTCAACCCCTCTCTTCCCTTGGGTGTCGTAAAAGCGACTAACGGGCTAAAGGCACACCACCTAAGCACATGTGCAGTTTTTTCTTGCTGAAGCGTGGTCTGTGTTGTCCATAGATTTAAATGATTACTAATTTTACCATAAACTTTAATAATAACTATCTCAAAAAAGTTGTTGATCTAAGTAAACAGTAATACGTCGAGTCTTTATTCATGATTATTCTACATAACACTAAATACTTTTTCGTTTTAGTAGGCTCATTGTCATGGGACAGACAAAAATTTAAAAAAAAATTACTTTTTCCCCTAGGGCAAGAAAAGCTATTTTAGCCCCGCTCTAGAACGCTACAATGATGGTCTTTTTGAGCAAGAGGGGTGAAAAAAGTATTTTATGTCAAATTTAATATGTTAAAAAATATATTGCGAGTGAGTTGGCTGAAAAATTTCAGTTCATTAATATGATAAATTAAATATTTAAAAATTATTTTTTTTAAACATTGCATTGGTTTGGATAATAGATAAATTACATAGGTTAGGTACCAATCGAAAGTATGAAGCTTAAAGAATATGCAAACGTTAGGTTGACTATTTTTTCCCCTTCATAACTATTGGGTAGGCAGGTTTAAACAAGTAAGTCAATATTAGTAATTTGCAAGTCTGGTTAATAAATAAAATTTATGTATAAATAAAGATAATCTCATTACAAACACACACACACACACACACACACGAAACCAGTGCAATGTTAATAAATATATATATATATATATTAAATTAATCATTATAGGTACTAAGACTGAAATTTTTCAGCCAACCCACTCGCGATATATTTTTTTACATATTAAATCTGATATAAAATACTTTTCATTTATTAACCAGCCCGGTGAAGGTCGTTCCATACTCGGATCTTAGACTAACAGGAGTTTCTTGAGAGTAGAGTACTTTTGGGATAGAGAGGGAAAGAAACACATAACCATCTGCATCTTTCCAAAGCGGGTATACCTAACACATATTTTCTACTGAATAAAAAAAAACAAATAACACCAACCGTGACCATGAGCGTGGACTCAGCATTGGCGACTAGCACAAACACGTCCGCGTCGAGGCAGTACTGGTCGATCCACTCGTCCAGGTTGGGCGTGACGTCGACGCCGGGGCTGTCCACCAGCACCACGTCGTCGCGCAGTAGCGCGCACAGCTCGCGCGGCCAGTACACGTGCACCAGCGAGCACTCCTGCAGCCGCGTGGCGCACAGCGCGTGCCCCAGCTGGCTCACAGACTGCATACCCAAAGATACAATACAACATCAGGCTAGATGACTAAATTTCAAAATCATATTAAAACGATACCTGTTTACCTATTTTACCATAAAATACATTATTTTTCAAAAAATCGATCATTTACAATAATAATATTCATTTTGCGTTTTTATATTCCGATTTAAATTTACCGCAAAAACGGTTAAATATTGATAAAGCTGTTTAGCTAAGTGCGTCAATGGTTTTAAAAAGACTCCTGATGAATTTAAAACTTTAGAATATGGGTTATTCAGAAACAATTTGTTGAAATGGCTTAAGGGGGTTTACGCATTTCGGTTTCCCATACAAACTTCCAAGTCAAAATTTTTAAAAACCAATAAGCCAATTTTGATGAAACTTTGCATGCTAAAGTAAAATACAGGGATCTAAATAGTTTGTTAAAAACATTTTTAAAAAACGTTTATTTAGCTGAGTTATTGTTGTTTGAAGTCCACTATAGAAAGTTTTAAATCGCAATAACTTAGTTAAATAAACGTTTTTTAAAAATGTTTTCAACAAACTATTTAGATCCCGGTATTCTACTCTAGCATGCCAAGTTTAATTAAAATTAACTCATTGGATTTTAAAAATTTGGACTTGAAAGTTTGTACGGGAAACCGAAATTCTTAAACCCTCTTAAGAGTCACAACTTTTATAGTGTTAAGGAGTTTTTTAATAAGCGGAGCTAATTTCACATAGTATTATAAAATAAGTATTGTATTTTGGATTATTTTAATTTAATATTTAATAATTTCAAATATAAAATAACGTAAATATGTGAATTTGGAATTGGTAGTTTTGTGTTTCAGTTTAATAGTGTGTAATTTTAAAATATTGTGATTTGCATGCTGTTTTGAAAATGGTTAAATTTTTAATGACGAAAAAACTTTAAATGACGCAAATAAAGTGTATTCCATTCTATTCTAATAATTGACTTATGAATGTCGCTATGCCATCGGTTCGTAAGTCTAACTATGGGGCGGGAGCCTTGTATTGAGAAGAATCGGCAAGAAACTCAGCAAGGGCATTTCTTTTCTCCCTTTCTGTTACAGCATCAATGCAAATTGCAAAATGCCCTCCCTATAATAGAAGGACATTTTCCATTACGAGATAAAATAACATTTAGTATGATTACAAAACAAACACAACAACATACAAAAGAATATCTAATAAAAAATATGATTGCAAGAGCAGACCAGCCTCCACAGGTGGCACCCGTTCACGAGTATGACATGTGAATCAGCCATCGCTTCGCTCAATCATGTTTTAGGGAACGTAACGACCCAACGCACATGCACCACCGCAAAGACACATTGAGAGAGCACACACAATCGAAACACTCGACGACCTCCTTGGTTGAGTGGTTTGTACACCGGTTTTCATAGTGTCGTCGTGAAAAAAATTGGTGTTGCATGTATCGCTTGACCCGCACTGACCTGAACATTGAGCTTCTCCTCGGAGCCTTCGGTGCGCAGGAAGGACTCGTCCGTGTCGGAGCCCTCGACCTGCAGGAAGCAGTTGGTGGTGTGCCCGATGCCACTTGGCAAGATCTTGTCGTGCAGCATGGCGTTTATCACGGTGCTCTTGCCGTTGCTTGTCCTAAACGGGCAAATCAGTGGACATGATGATTTCTTGACAGCAATGGTAGGCAAAAGAGTTTCGATCTTCATGTTCATGTCATTATCAGTATTATCACTTAGTACATACAAGGCAAGGCAAATGAGGATCGAAAAGCGTCCATTGCCATAGTCCATGTTTCACCAAATAACAACTGCACATGTGCTCAGCGTGATAGGTGAGCCCAGCTCTGTCTCAAAGAGTTAAATAGTCAACGTCATAGCATCCTATGTACATTTTTCTTTGGTGGTTTGTACAACGGTTTTCATGGTGTTGCCATCTCGGAGGTCCCGGGTTAGATCCCCTGTCGGGTCAATTTAGAAATTATTGTTTTTCTAAATTGTCTCGGGTCTGGGTGTTTTCTATGTATAATAAGTATGTATTTAAGTATTTTAAGTATGTTTATCCGTTGTCTAGTAACCATTTAACGAGTTTCTATCGAAGCTTCTCTTGGGCTAGATAATTGGTGTCAGTGTAGGAAAATCTTCTTATGATATTGAACAATATATTGGATTCAGTTTCAAATCATCTCAACAATCATATGACAAAAAAAAATCATGTGAATACTCATCCTACTGCCTAGGTTTAAGCAAGTTCTGAAGAAAACTACTTTAAAAAATTTAAGAGTAGTATGTAAACGATATTCAAGTTAAGTTACCAATAAAGAAATAACAGTAATGATTATTATGACCCTTAGCAATAAACAACCAGCTGCATTTAACCGGGCATGTTGTACAACTAGTGCCACCAACCAACTTATCAAGCTGAACAGTTACCTACTTATTAAAAAACAGACAATCCTATTAGACTGGTTCCATGCAACAACATCTTATTAGTCCCAATTTAAACTAATTTGGGTTGTTTGGAATGTACAGTTAACAACAAAATAATTGACTCAACATAAGTAGTTGAAAATATCTTGGCATTGACGAAAAACAAACCTTTATGTTAAGATAAATTAGAAAATGTATTCAACTAACATTGACAACTTCTTGAATTCAAGCAAAAATAGACCAAGTTTCAATTTAATGTGACAATTTTTTAACGATTTAGTAATTATATGTTAGTAAATTTGATGTTGACTATCAGTACATCGCTAGGAAGTAAAAAAATCAGCTTATAAACGTCCCACTGCTAGGCACAAGCCTTTCCACAAGGACTACAGCACATGAGGAGGTCGATGGCGCAGCGGCTGGCGCGTTCGGCTTGCGATCTTGCCCGCTAAGCAACTTTCGCAATGCCGGGTCGCTGGAACTTGAGCTCCTCCAAAGCACAGACTTTTTAGCACATAAAGGCATTGGTCTCGGTTGTCCTCAAAAGATGGCAGTCGTTTAGAAGTAAGGTCGAATTAAAACCATTTCTATATTCCACATTAAACTTAATACACTACTTGTACTTATACTGACAATACAAAGATTGATTGATTGATACATTAAATGTAAAGTAATTTATGAATGCTCAATTATTTAAAGGTAAGTATATAAAAACCATAAACCAACCTGCCAAAAAACGCCACCTTCATGTGGTCACGCTTGAGGACCTCCCGTATAGCCTGCACTTTGCTAACATAAGCCTCCACATTGGCCACATCTTGAGGGGTCGCAATGCCTTTTTCACCGGACACTGCTGCAAATTATATTTTAGGGGTTTTGAATAATATGCACACATGTAATTTCAGATACTATAGTCATAAATTTAAAAGTAGCTGCAATAAGTTGATGATTGATTAATTACATAAGAGCTCTATTTGTGATGGATAATACTTATGTGAGTACCTGCAAGGACTTTTAACTTATGTAAAAGAGTTAAACACAGAATGAAAACAAATAGTTTTTTTAAATTACTCATACTCATAAAACTTCACAAGTGCTTTATATTATATCTTAATATTAAAATTGACTAAATAGTAAATAGCTAACATATTTATGGTCATGGGAGCTAGTTTAACATTTACTTATTTTTTTACATTATCTAGAGTCTAGAGCAGTAGTACTATTTGTATGATTTATATGATTTGATCTATAGTCCCAATACTAATTTAACTTTATTGCCCATCTTGAATAATCTCATAACACAACTTTTAAACTTGTATGTGTAAATAATAGTAACATTTGTAGCAGTTAAAGCTTGCCTGAAAGTATTTTAAGTTAGTTACTACAGTTGTTATTAGTATTTATTTTAATAGTTAGTCAGAAAAATAAAAATTACAAAAATACTCACCATGCATAAATGTGACAGCATCCTTGACGTAATCATCGATTTCAACAAATATATCATTGATCTTCTTTTTGGCTCTTACAAATATCTGGAGCGGGGAGTCCACATTTGACATGTTGACGCGAACGGAGCCATTATTGAGCATCGCAACATTGTGGGGCCCGTCGCCAGCCATCATTGAGATAGAACGGTTAACATACGCAGCCATACGGGAAGGAAAGATGTACTGTTGTCTTTAGCTGAACCTTATGCCGGGCAATGCCAACAATATAGTCACTGTACCACTTCTACAGTTCAAACACAACATGCAGGGTGCAACTGCAACAAAAAATAACAGGCATAAACAAGTTTAGCTAACTTTAACCAAAATGAACAAATATTAAGCTGTGCTGTATATTATGAATGCTTAAAAGACTCTCAATCTTATTTGTTTATGATGACTATTATTGTTATTGATGTTGTCAGTCTATTTTGTCCACTGCAGGGCAAAGGCCTCCTATGATTACTAACCCAAATATTTTATTCAGTGTCTTAAGAAATTTTAGATTTTTATCTCATAACATCTGACTGCATGTTATAAGAATAGCTTGACTATTTTCTTATCATTCTAAGATGCCTCAAAAGCAGCTATGAATCATGGTTTTATAATATTTTGACTTTACAAAGTGCTGGGTTGGAGTATAGCAACAAAGTATGAAACATTCACCACTGTACCATTAGTGTTATTGAGGTTATGTTCATAGTTCTAATATAACAGTGAAACAAATATACGTACAATCACAACTAGGAATAGAAATAGGGAATATCGAAAGAAGCATCTGGCAAAAAATAATAAAGAAGAAAGCAATACAAAATACGAAGTATGGCACCTTATCATCTCGTTGCATCATAGCAATTGATGTACATCCCTGCAGTCCATCGGGCAGCATGAAACTTACCGCACGCACTCATTACATTTTAAAATTGAAAATATTCAATGAGACGTAAAAACAACTGACAGCCGCTAAATATAAGTCACAAAACCATTGAGTATCTACAGATGTAATAACTAAATCATACGCCTTATTTATTACTATCACCAATAAATTAAAATCTTTAAAACTTACCTCAACTCTAAAGTTTCATTATTTTCTAATTACATTGATTAAATTTATTTCCAGCAGAAGTTACCAATTTAATTTTACATTTGTAATTTTTTTAGTTTTCAGATGTCAGTTTTTGTGACCACTTTTGGATCTCTATTACTAGAGTGCCTCACTGTGATTAGTGTTTACAAAGTGATGTTTGATTCTTCCAATAGCAAAGAAGAATTGTTAGTAATAGCCAATGAATGGAGTTGTCAACCATAGCCAAAACTCTATCCTTATTTCTTTCATTATTCATCCAAGGAAAGCCATTTATAAGTCCATATTTGTATTTGGAAAAAAAATAATTTTAAAGCCGAAAAGCAAAGTGTTGGAGGGCTATCAAGCTAAATAATCTCAACCAAACCACAACTGAACCTCAGCCGTTAGACTCTACTTCTATAGTGCTATCTACTCTTATAGTGTAGTCTACTTTTATAGTGCTATCGCGACACACGCGATGGCGCTATACGAACTCGAGTCGACGGATCCTACGGTTCAGTTGTGCCTAGACATGGGCATTTACCCGGTAAATACCCGACTTGTGGGTAATTACCCATTTTTACCTATTTTTACCCACCCATTTTCAATTTATACCGGGTAAAAATTAAACTCAGTTTAATTTAAACCAATTATTGAATTTGGTTATAGATACTATTACATACCGACTAAAGCATATTGTTAAGTCATTCTAAGTCTAATACTTAGTAGAATTCTATTCATTTTCGAGCTGAGGCACGACTTTTGTTTATTAAGATATTCAAGATGTCTATACGTTAGTTATCATTTCTTCGTCATTCACATTTTCGTCCATACGTTAGTTAAATTTCTGTTTTAATTATATTATCATGTCTGGGACACGCACCCTGGTATTCCTTTTTCTTTTAGGTATTTGACATACGAATTACGAAATCAACCTATTCCCGGTTCCTTAAAAACTATTTTTTTATAATAGATGGGCTTGCTCTTGGCCACATTCTTATCCGTAGGATTAAGAAGAAGCCGACGATGGAGCGAGCTTGCCCAAAAGCAGCCTATTCATTTGGGCTTTAAAGATGTTGGACTATATGCACTCGGGAACACAGACGCTGGCAGGGAATTCCATACCTTGGTTGTACGCATTATGAATGAAAACGATTAGCGCTTGGTGCGTATGAGTGGAATATCAAAAGGGTAATAAGTACCCGCCGTACGTCTGGACTCCCGATGGTAAAAAGGGGACGGTGGAATGAGCTCGTGTAGCTCAAAAGCACACTTTTCGAAGTTCAACCTGTAAAATACCGACAAGCATGCAACTGAGCGACGGACGGTGAGCGAGACTGTGAAGCTTGGTTTTCACAAGCTTATCGTCATCTATAAGTTTCCTGGCTCTGCGTTCCACTGAATCGAGCGCGGCAAGTTGATATTTTGCTTAGCCGTCCCAAAGGTGGCAGCAATACTCCACGCACGACCGGACTTGTGCTTTATATAGAGTAAGAAGCTGTTCTGTCGTGAAATATCGCTTAACCTTATTTAGAACACTCAGCGTTTTCGCCGCAGTTTGAGCCTTGATTTCGATGTTGTTGCCCAAGTTCAGATTGGAGGTCAATTTCATGCCGAGGAGATCGAAGTTGTCGGTAATTGGTACATCTACACCCCGGAAAGTAGGAGCCAGGTTAAAAGGACTCTTTTTAGCCGAGAACAAACACGCCTGCGTTTTGGTGGCGTTAAAACTGACCAAATGGTTGTCACCCCATTGGGAGACAAGACTTAAAGTCAAGTTTGTCCGCTCAACCATGGCCTCTCTTAAGGAACGAACTTCCTCTCCACCGACCCTTGCGCTAGACAGATACCTCTTTGTGATCGTGCTGTCGTCTGCATACCCAACAATTCCTGGCTTGAGCAGATCGTTATTATACACCAAGAAAAGGGTAGCAGAGAGAACGGAACCCTGAGGGACCCCGGCATCGATAGCCATGAGGTCGTAGGAAGGAACAGCCATCATCAATGACTACTCTGATTGCATTTTCACTTAGGAAGTCCAAGATCCAGACACGAAAATCAGCAAAGATGTCGTACGCTGGAAGCTTACTCAGCAAGCCAGCGTGCTAATCCCGGTCAAAGGCTTTCGATATGTCAAGCGACACGGCAAGCGCTTCGCCATGCTTCTCGGTTGCCTCGCCCCAGCAATGAGTAACGTACACCGTCAACGGCGTCCCCCGTGGAACGGCCCCACCGAAAGCCATATTGGCATTTGCAAGCTTCCAGGACTGAGGAACCGCTCTAGTAAGAAGATTTTTATTTTTTTATCGAGTGATGTTTATTGGATTTTGTAACTGAATGAGACTTTGAATAGTCTCCTAATAATCCTCTAATACATAGCTTTTTTTTTTCCAGAATTTAAACCATTATTTTCTATGTCTCAGATGGTTTGAAAAAACTTAAAGCGCGATCTATCTAGCCTTGAGAGGAAACACTGCGTCGGCGTGGCGTTCGGGATTCTCATGCGGGGCGCGGGGGAGCGGCGTTTCGTGGTCCCCTGTTTCCTCCTTCAGAGGTGGACCAATTTTTATTTAAGCGTCGGTTGGGGGAGGAGGTTTTCTGTGTCTGTATGTTTGATTTTTTTTTTAAACGAGTTACTTAATGTTTCTGAAGACGCCTTAAAACGAAGTGATTTCGCTTAATTTTGAAGGCTCCTGGATATTAAATAAATGACTAAATGCAAAGGAATCAAGCATACGGACGTGAAGGGTCTCTTTCTTTAACCGTTGCTGAAGGGGTGGTGGGGGTTGGTCCGGTTTTGGAAGGGGGCTGCGGGGCGTCGTTTTTCTGTGTTTTGTGTGGGAGTTTTGGGTGCCGCGTCGGCGTGGTGTTTCCTCTTAACTCGTAATCCCTACGCGCGCGCGTAAACCCTGCGCTCCTGACGGACGTCAAATCGATATCGAGTCGGCTGTGCTTATCGGAATATGAACGCTCGGGTCACGAGATAGGTTTCAGTTTCGCGTGGGGGTCGTTGGAGGGTGAACCTTCTGTAGGGTAGTAGTATTAGTTATTAGTTGTACCAAGACGAAAAACAAAACAATTTTAAAACGCACAAGTTTATGCTTATTAATTTTTGACGTTTTTTTATGCTTAAGTTTTTATAAAAAAAGATATTTGGATGATTAAAAATGTCAACCTTATTGGTTAGGTACTAATGTTTTCCAAAACTCATTTCAGCCGCTACTTTATTTTACTTCAAAAACTCTCCAATTTATATTACTTACCACAGTATCAATACGATAATTGGAAATCATATTACACAATTCTATGACCACGGCTTATATTTCGGTTCGACGCGATTCTGTTTCGGCGTGCAGTGGTACTGGGGGTAGCAATGCGCATTTGTCTGGCACAGACTATAATAGCTCGTTAAATTAGCTATTAAGTCTTAACTATAAGTTAGTTAACTGTTTTTTTATTATTATTAGTATTGACGTCAATAAGTGCCTGTAAAGGTTTACATTGAATAAATAATTTGACTTTGACTTTGAAAAGAAAGGCGGTACAGACGCGTTAGAACCGGAGACAATTCAGGCGCATCGACCCTAAGCAGTCTAGCTGGAATCCCGTCCCACGTAATTCAAATGACGCTGTATAAAGTGGGTAATGTATTTATCATTCTCCCTGTTACTGCAAGCTGGCAACGTCGCACGCACTAAATATAAGATGACTGATAGAAAGGTCAGGTCAAGTGTTTTAAAAATGACAAAAATGGAATTTGTTTTTTTCATTTTTAATCTAACACTTAACATAATAATAATTACAGTTAAAAAGGGGCCCGAACGGGGGGCCATTTCTTATCTTGTAACTCATGCTCCTGTCCCTTAGGGGAGGAGGTCTAGGAGAGGTAGGGGATATAATATACAGGAACGCGCGACTAAAACGTTATTTAGAATGTTTAATTTTTTACAGTCAGTCAGTACAGACAGTCAGTCATTTACTGTCATAGAGTACTAGATAAATAACTCAATGGAGTACTTTACTATATTCAGTGTAGAGATGGCGATTCTTTTTAAAATTTCTTTTTAAATCGATTGGAATCGAAAAGTGATAATTCAAATTATTATTGACATTTTTGCATTCACAGTGCTATAAAGATATAGGATAAAATGTTTACTAGAAAAAAAACTACCAGTCCCAGGAAAGCTCGAATAGGATTTGAACCCATGACCTTTGGATTGCCGGTCCACTGCTCTAACCGCTAAACTACCGAGACCCCAGATGACTCGTTGAATATTTTCTAGTAGTTTGTGATTTACGCTTTTTTTTCTAGTAAACATTATACCCTTTATCTATATAGCATTGAGAATGCAAAAATATCAATAATAAAGATGTTTTTTTTTTATATAAAAGAAGGAAACAAACGAGCAAGCGGGTCACCTGATGGAAAGTAATCACCACCGCCCATGGACACTCGCAAAACCAGAGGAATCGCAGACGCGTTGCCGACCTTTAAGGAAGGAAAAGGCTCGTTTCTTGAAGATCTCTAAGTTGTAACGGTTCGGAAATACCGCCACCGAGAGCTTATAAGCAATTACGTCTGTAACGATTGTTAAATACTTGCAATAGTATTTCTTTCGACTGTGAGGGTAGACTTCACAGTGACGTAATACCGCTGGCTTGCAGCGTAAAGCAGTTATCCCACCGCCAACGATGAACGAGAAGTGAGTCGAGCTAGAATGAGCGATTTTCCAAGATAAAAAAAAAACAAGAAATTGGTTCGTAAATGACTTCATAGATGGCGCTTAGCATAGATTAGTATGGCGCTTAGTAAAAGGCGAGTCCATGAAGAGCACGTGTATCGCTGCGTAATATTTATTCCATTCCAAAATAGAAATAAGTCCTGGTTGTCCTGAATGAAAATAGGTATGTACTATTTTTTTATATTTTTGATAGACAACCAAAAGTGTAGAAATTATTACAGCCCTTATGTAGGTACGGCTCGGCTTTTATAAAAAACAAATTTTTACTTTTTTAATTTGGGCTGTCAGAAAATCGCCCATTAGGAACGAGTTGGCGAGTAGCGGAAAGCGAGTGTGTAGTTCCGATAGGTTTGCCGCTGGGCTATAAGCGCCGTTTGCCGCTGGTTGGTCTCTCGGCGTGAGTTCTGATCACTGAGCAAGTATAAGTCATCGCTAAGCAAATATTATCTTTGAGTTCTTGTCAATCAGCGACGAACTAGTGGGGCGAGTCCTCGCCGGCAGTGTGAACAGTCAGCGATCAACTATTTATACACCGAGATTTTTCATTGGTTTTAGAGCCGAAACCTTATTCATGTTTATCATCAGTAGAAGCTATTTAGCATGTAAAACTAAAAATATGAGCATAAAAAAATAATTAAAATAATATTTATAAAAAATGTATTAATCCTTAGTACCCACAGACTCTGTAAAACTCGCTGAAAGCGACGTCTATGGGCTAAGTGGTCTGTGTTTACTAAAAGATGCAATCGTAAAAATTCAGGGGGGTGCGGGGTGTAACTCTGGCTGTGATTGGATATCTAAAGGACAAACTAGTGACACGTAACCTGTTCTGAGCACGTAACACACCATTATCAAACGTATTCGAATTAGTAACGTGGTAGGTTCGATATTGATATCGATATCGGACTTTTTTCGTACTTGATGATTAATATAACGGTGTTAATAAGTTAATAAAACAATTCTTACTATTTAATAGGTACTAACTTTTATATCAAAACTCAAGTTAAGATAGGTATTATATTTTGTCAATCATTCTGTTTGCCATAATCAGTTTCGGAGTAGTTTAAAAAAAAATGTAATGGCCGGTTTTTCAAAGGTCAGAGAAAATTTATTTGGTGGTTAGTTAATACAACCATTTTGAAAATGTTTTGTCTGACCTTTGAAAAACCGACATGCTTTCATTGTTTTACAAGGCATTTTTAGATTGGTCGCGTAATATTTTATCAGACGGATAAGTTTAACGATTAAGACGCTTGTATCTTGGACTGCTAAATGTAAAACATATCTCTAACAAATCGGTATTTGTACTTGGTTGGTTAATTGCTTGATGTTTTATAGTTTTATTATTGCAGAGAGAACTATCGGAGATTTGCATATCTGAAGTCGTTGGTATTTCTTGAATATTTTGAGTACAATCCTGCAACAACAAGTATAATGAAAGTTTTAAACGTATCAAAAAAAATACAAGTTAGATTAGATCTTTATAGGCTGGTTCCTTAAGTGACAAAGAAGATATCATCGATGGTCTATGCTGTAAGGTGGTAACTGGCCTCACTGGTGAACAATATGAAGTTGTGGCTGAAGCAAATTCACCTTGTGAAGAACCCTAAAACATTAAAAAAGGTTAATATGAATATTCACCTAGTCGCATTATATTGAAATGCATATTTAAATTGTAGGTAGTAGGTACTTCATAGTTAGTTACTGAGCAAATTGAACATAATTACTCACCACAGTTGGAAGCATAAGCGTGGGTTCAGCATTATTAGACAACAGTCGCCGCTTTTTTATTAGTTGATAGCTATCCGCGGCAAAATGTCGTGAGCATATAACGCTATATTTGCAAGGAAACCAATTTTCGTCTTGATTTTAGCTTCTATCCATTTTATTTTCAAGTTTGGGCATTTTGGAAACCTTTTACAACAAAAGTTAGTTATCTTTAAGTAATAAATTAAAATAAATAAGTTAAAACAAAAAGTCAGCATTGAATATTTTGGTAAAAAGATAATAATAATTTTAAACCAACTAAAACTGATTATACAATGCCCATAACAACCTAAAAAACTTTATTTTTATAACATATACACTAAACCTTCGGTTTGGTTACGAAAACTCGAGGTATAGAAATGTTAAGAGACAGAATATGGCGGAACTAATCATGAGTACTTTTTGTAAAATCTACTAACACCTATATTCGCAATAAACATTTCTGATTCTGATATTTTGCTAGAAATTGCTAAAGTCAACATTACATTTTACGTGAAAACTTCTTATTGTTATATTTGAATTTACCAAAATACACCAGCGAATACGATTTCGTTCTCATAACCGAATAATGTCATAATGGTATAACAAAGTTCTCAACTTAATAAAAATTTATCGATATTTGTAACAAATTTATCGACAAGTTGGTAGGTTCTAACTTGGGCAACACTCACCAAAACAGAGGGAGATAGTGCTTTATGCATGTACAACAGAATGTAAGGGACTTTTTAAAAGACATCACCGCGTGCATCTTTCTTAATTTATAATTGAATCTTTACACCAATTTAAAATTTATCCTTTTACGTCATAAAATTGTACTTACCGATGCAGTGAAATATTACCTTTTTGTAGGCTAGAAGTTTTGCTTCACTTTCCACACAATTTTACAGCGCAATACGGTGTAATTATATTATTAATAGATTTTTTAATTTTAGCGTGCCGCGGCGCCGTCAAACTATGACTGAATCTAGGTTTGTGGGCGTGTCACTTACATGTGCAATGGATTACATAATAGTATGAGTGACGTTACCCTCGTATGCGGAGTCTATGGGATAAGTGGTCTGTCTTAGTACCGGACGATAATGACCGAGGCGCTTCAAACGCTCCGCCTACCCCCCGCCCCGCCGCCGGCGCAGGCGGCCGGGAGAAAGTTCATAGGGGTCACGGTGTACTCTTAGATAAGGAAAACGTTACTAGGTGTTTTCGACAAAAAGTCACTTTTACAACTTTTTTTACTTAGCTCGTAAAGCGATTATTATTTCATAAAGAGGTACAACACTTGTTTTGTATCATAACGATTTCGGCTCCAAAACCAATGAAAAATCTCGGTGTATATGCATCTCTTTTGTTTCCACGGAATGTATATCTATTGTACGTTTCTTGAGCGAGAAAATAGCCGATAGTTAGTCGTTTACTCGCCGTTGGTGGAACAACTGCCTAAATCCCAAACTACTAGAAAAAATTCAACGAATCTTCTAGGGTCTCGGTAGCTTAGCGGTTAGAGCTGTGACCAGCAATCCAAAGCTCATGGGATCGAATCACATTCGAGCTTTACTGAGACTGGTTGTTTTTTTTTTTTAGTGAACATTTTGAGGGAGACCGGAGATCTTTTCCCAGCAGTGGGACACTGTAGGTTAATTTAAAAAAAAACATTTTATCCTAATAAATCCATTCACAAAGAAATCGAGTTTTAAAAATAGATTTCACAAAAATCTATTCATTTTAGAGTTGGTTTTTACAAAAGATTTACAATAACTAAGAACCAACAAATGAAAGATTACAAACGTATCTTTTTTTATCGCTTTTATTTATTAAGAAGAGGCGAAGAAAACTAAGAACACAGCAATTTTGTGAGTTTTTGAGTTCCTTATTCAGTAAATCACTATTATTTCTTTGTGTTTATGTACATTCAACTAACTGTAAATCATTTTATAGTGCTTATCAAAACTGAAAAAATCGAATTTAGATTTTCTATTACCTACGTAACATTGATTCGCTGTATCACTTCGGTATTACATATTATCTATTAAAAAAATCGATTTTTAAGGTCCGGTGAAATCAATTCTTTGCATAATCAATCTCGGATCGCCATCCCTATTTCAGTCAGTGTCAGTCAAGTGTTCTGTGGTCAAGTCAATTGAATGAATGAAAGAAAGGCAAAATCGGCAAAATGGCGGTGACGTTACACGAATAGAAAGCTTAGTGGACGCGAGGTACTATTTACATTTGGTAAAATTATTATATCCAGCTGTTTTTGTTTCCTTTGCTGAATTACACCTGTCAGATTAAGTTTTTCGTTAGATATGTCTCGGTCTGTTCGTGCTGAAACAAGGAATCGAGTAAAAGATGATATCAAAAGAGTCATGCAAGCCGTAGAAAAAGTTCGCCATTGGTAAGCTACCATCAATAAATAAAATACATGAGTTAAAACTTGTGTTATTTTACTATATTATCCATTTATTATTGTCGCCATTCTTACAGGGAGAAGAAATGGGTGACAATTGGCGAAACAACTATGAAAATTTATAAATGGGTCCCGATTTCTACAAACGAGCAGAAGAAGAAACACGCGGCAAAACGCGAAAATAAAGAGAATACCTTGACGCCAAAAAAGATGCACGATTCATCTAATTCAAATTTTGGCATGGCCGAAGATTCTAATACTTGTATGTTGAGTTTGTATTACTGTAAGTTAAATCATATAAAAATCACCTTCTAAAACTCATTTTACAATTGTTTTGTTTCAGGTTTTTCTACCGTCAGCGATTCCCAAGGACCCACAGAGTTCACCTCCACTCACATGAACTTCTCAGAAGACTCAAACTCCCAAAGCAGTGGCACGACAACACCAGCCAAGCGGTTAAAAACAGATTGAGGTGTTTAGGACTGCTAAGTTTGGCTGGTAACATACTGTGAGCAAAGTTACAATATCACAGAAGATCTAAATCAACTCCTAGCAGTGTTAGCGGGTGACAAAATATGTACATTATTTTATTTATAAGTACAGTGTTGTGCTGTGAATTTTATTTATATTACAATTGCATTTCTGGTTTGTGTAGGAGGTACCCATGGAAAGAGCTACTAGTGTAAAAAAATTACATTGTACAATTATATGCTTGTAATAATCCTAATTTAAGATACCATGTTGGTAACAATGTATTTTTTCCCTTGTACTCCTTTCTTGTTTTGGTATTTCCATACAAATTAATTAGTCTGATTTGTATGTGATGATTGTGTGTTGTAAATATGAATGAAAGTAATTCAACTGCCATTGCATTAGTTTAAAAAAATATATTTTAATCCAATGAAATTAATATCATATTACAAATTGACCTAAAGAGAGCTAGAACTGCAATATTACATAGACATGTGTAAATACTTGATTACCTAATTATCTAGACACTGATGAGTTGGTGAATGTGTACAACATTAATGATACTTTTAAAGAATGCCAAGGTAACCTAAGAAATAACCTTTTACTGCTGGAATTCATTAATTACAAAAAATTATTGAGAGAACTGTACAGTATGAACTATCTTTTCTTAAATTATTATTTTCTAATAGGTAAGCATTTAGTTTTATCTGACTTATTATCCGAGTACGAGTAAAAATAAGTCTTGTACATACCATTATTTAGGTAAATAATCCTTGAAAAATGGGGGACTGCTGTGTAACTGTTTAACCTTTGGAATATAACAATAAATTGTACTTGTTATTGTTATGGCAACAGACTAGAAATTGGTGGTAGCTAGTCAAGTGGACTAAAAGTCCTTCCAGCGAAAAGCTACAACTAGAGGAAGGGAGCATCCAACTATACTCAATGAGTTATTTGAATATAATTATGAATTAACTCAATTTTTGTGAATAAATCTTGCTTATTGTTTTAGCTAAACTGCACTTGTAGTTTTTTTTGCAATAAATGAGTTCAAGCAATAAGTTTCACATAAATTAAACATTTATGTAATATTGGAACAATAACAAAATAGTGCTTAATGAATTTAAGATTTATTTTATACATGTTCATTGTATGTATTACTTGGCATTGGGTACAATGTAATAAAACAAATTGTCATTGTATTTAGTGTATTATAATAGGACAATACAGATTTAAATATAACAGGAAAAATAAGTTAGTGTTCTTTTTCATCTGAATCCACTGAAGAGCCTGTCTGCTGTGAACCAACTGACTCCTTAGAAGAGTACTGGTCTGACAAGTTGTCTATGTCTTGAATGCCGATTATGTTCGTCACTAAGTCGCTAAAGGTTATTTCCTGTAAATAAGAGCAATAATTAAGGCCAGCACAAACAAGGATAAGTCCCGGACTTACTTTGGTCCGCCAAAATAAAATCACTCAGGTTGATCAAATCACTCGCTCACTCACGCAGTGCCGATTTAGTCATTTATTTTGGCGGCCTCGTCCGCGCCGGGCCTTTACAGTAAATTGAACCGAGTCGGCAATTAACAACTTTGTTGTTTGTGGTTAAAATTTTTACAGAAAACAACATTTTAAACTTTTCCAACACTTGCTTGTGAAGTGGCTCCTATTACACCGATTTCAGCATCGTATTGTAGCTTATTATCCCTTAGGAGCATAATGTACAAAAAGCAAAATGAGCACTGCTCAAAATGTACAAATCGCAAAATGAACAATACTCAGAATGTGCAAAACGTAAAATGAGCACATCACGCAAAATGTACAAATCGCAAAATGAACAAGTAAGCGCACATTCATAGGCAAAAGGTTTGAGCAACATTATTAAACATATTATTATACAAATTATTATTATTTATTTAAAGCAAAATATTTTCTCTTACATAAATTTTACTTGTGAGCAAGTCGGTACTATCGTCTGATCTCCAGCGTTAAATTAACTTTATTAATTATTAATTAACTTTCCTACAATCACACCAATTATCTAGCCCAAGAGAAGCTTCGAAGAAACTCGTTAAATGGTTACTAGACAACGGATAAACATACTTAAAATACTTAAATACAACTTATTATACATAGAAAACACCCAGACCTGAGACAATTTAGAAAAACAATAATTACTAAATTGACCCGACCGGGGAATCGAACCCAGAACCTCAGAGATGGCGACACCATGGAAACCGGTGTACAAACCACTCGACCAAGGAGGTCGTCGTCGAAATAAAAAATAAAAAACTATTCTCCTCAACACAATCAAACATCAATTCATAACTTATATGCCATACATAGACACACATAGGCATGTATAATAAAAAGTTTAAAAAGTAATCGGCATAAATCATCTTCATTAAAAAAACCCAAAAGGGTCATAGGGGTATTTCACGCTGGATATTCGTGAGAGGGTGGTATTACCCCGGGCGGGCCGCCCTAATGCGTGCTGCAACGCAGCGTGGCTCTACGAAAGTCAGTCAGTCAGTGTTACCTACTTGTTCATTTTGCGATTTGTACATTTTGCGTGTTGTGCTCATTTTGCGTTTTGCACATTTGTACATTTTGATTGTAGTGCTCATTTTGATTTTTGTACATTGTGCTCTGAAGGGTTTATTATTACACACTAGTGCGGTAATGTAGTTTATAAATAGAATCTCAACATAGAGTTTTTATGACAAATTTTTTTAAAGGCAAACATAAAAATGTTTTTTAAATAAATTAACTATTTTGATTAAAATATGAATGAATAAATTGTTTTAGATAAATAACACGGAATAATTCCACCAAATTATTTATTTTGTCAATTAACCTTAATTCGTAACATTATTGTTTAGTTTATTATATTTTTAATATCTATAGACTGTTTGGCTGTTGGCCTTTGCCTTAATATTATTTTTACTAGCGCGCGAGAAACAGCGTGCGTAATAAAATTTGCTGTCTCTTTCACATACCTATATTTTGTTGATTCATACAGCGGCTTCTTAATCAATATTACTTTGAAAGTTTGCTGCTTAGAAATCGCCAGCTCTCAAGTAGGTCATGAATAGTAAAGACAGTTATGCTTACGTTTGGTAGGAAAGAAAAGTCTCCTTCTTGCATAATGGCTCTGTCTTCAAAGCTTTGCCCAGATAGAATAGACAGCAGATACCACGACAATGTTTCAGAAAAACATTCACCTAAAAAAAGCGTGTTTGAAAAAAATTGGCAGTATATCAACAGAAAGAATGCTTTGAGATCCCTTTACCCTTCAGCTGTCAATGTTAACATAGATGCTTCCATAAATTAAACCTTAGGTAATGGGCGATTTTCCGAGATCAAATAAAAAAAAAATATTGGTTCGTAAATGACTTCATAGATGGCGCTTAGCATAGATTAGTATGGCGCATGGTAAAAGGCGGGTTCATGAAGAGCACGTGTATGGCTGCCTAATATTTTTTCGATTCCAAAATAGAAATAGGTTCTGGATGTCCTGAATATAAATAGGTAAGGACTTACTATTTTTTTATTCTTTTGGTAGACAAGTAAAAGTGTAGAATTTATTACAGCCCTTAGGTAGGTACGGCTGGTGGCCGGCTTTTATAAAACGACATCTATCGGGTGTTTTTGAACTAATTTTTACTTTTAAATTTGGGCTGTCAGAAAATCGCCCATTGTAATAATACATAAATACCCTACAGGCAAAGGGATAATAACTAACAGACAATGATTCTATATACTATTGGGTTAAATGGGAACGGTGCGCCGAGGTGGCCGAGGAACATATCTACTATTTACTTTAATGGCTTAATAAATATTTAATAGTTTTAAATAGGTACAGCCTAGAACAAGTCCCCCCCCCCCCACCTACCACCTACTTAACAAGGCTACTATTAGATACAATTCTTCTGAAATCGAATTCTAAGGACGGCTGAATTCTTTGATTACATTACAGATCAACATCTCGATGAAGTCTTTCACGTTCTCTAAACTCATTAGTAAGATATCAATAGTCCCACGATTGTTATCTATCAAAACGATGATCTAATGTAATCCCATACGTTGGGCGCCAGTTGTAATGCGAACTTATGATAAGAATAAAGTAGCATTATAGCCTACTCTCTTCCGCGATTCTTCTAATGCATAATTATGTAGGTCCATCTAAGAGAATATCGTTCGCGTGATGCCGACCTCTAGTAAAGCTAATCACACACTACCCAGATACGGTAAGATATCTGTATCTGAGCAGATATCTTTCAATATCGCTTTCTATATAAATCATATGAACACAATCATATGGTGAGATTATTATCTGCGTATACAAATATATCTGCAGATAACATCTGCCGTATCGGCATGGCATAATATTTTATCTGCATGTAAATACAGAGTGGATGCGCAGGGGCAGGGTCCGCGGTGAGACAGAGGGGAGGGAAGGGAATCCCCCGGCCCGGCGGCAGCCCCGGCTGGTCACTCGCTCGCTCTCGCTCACTCATTGGTATAATTTTGTTTGCGTTTGGATGACGTGCACATGTTGCCATGGAGCTTCTAATCGAAAGCGTTCGAAAATTTTCGTGCTTGTGGAAAACGGACATAGAAGAGTACCGTTTAATTGACTTAAAAGAAGCAGCCTGGAGTAAAAGAGTGTGATTTTTGTATTTTTTTTTATATCTTCTTTAATCAAATCGTGAATCTCCATAAAAGTTGCTTTCGGTTTCGGAAATAGGTTGTAAATTTGTTATCTGATAGATCCTGAAAGATATTAAATTCGCCTCGGTCCTTTTTATACTTTATATGGCGTTCTATCCAAGTTCTTCGCGTTTTAGTACGTGAAGCAAGACGTGCATCAATTTCAAAGTCATATAATCTTCTGACGAGCTGTCTAATAAATCTAAAAGCAATAAACGTGTTTTTTTCCGTAAAACGCGAACTCATTGTAACACCCTGTATAAATACCAAAAAAACAAGTCTACTCAGTGTGAAGGATTCCGAGTGAATGTATCGTCTCGTATATTATCGTATCTGTTTAGTGTGTGATGCTTTCAGATAAATAAGTTTTTATACGCAGATAAAATATTACAGTATCTGCGTAGTGTGTGATTCGCTTACGGCTATGGGGTTTGCACGGCCACAAACGGTTTGAAGAATCGCCGAGTTTCACTATTATACAAAATCGCAACGCATCTGCGACTCCTGTGGTTTTGCCGCTCGTGGACACCCCATGGGCGGTGGTGATTACTTTGCATCAGGTTAAAAGCCTACTCGTTTGCCTGTTTTTCTTAAAAAATATAAAAAGTCGTACCGTAGTTAGAAAGCATTTCGATAAAATCTTCGGTCGTGATCACATAGGTCTCGTTATTGTGGTAGGCAAAGTTTTGGAACGCGCTCCGGAGCCGCCTGAAGTTGTCCCCGAAGGCGGGCCGGTGGTTGAGGTACAGCTTCACGAACTCCTCGAAGTCGATCTCGGTGGATGGGGTCTTTTGGTATACCTTGTATTTAGCTTCTACTAAGAGGTTTTCAACCTGAAAGTTGGGTTAACATACATTTACTGGTTGTTGCAGAGATCGCAAAGCAATAAGACCGCCAAATTGTGACTGTATGTTTAATCTTTTTATTGTATTATTGTAATTGTGTTTTATATTTAATCGCTAATTATTGTTTTATTAAAATCTTGTGGTTTTGAAGTGTTATCTTGTCATTAGGACAGACTGAATTATAAAAACGCAAAGCAATACAAACAGAACTTTGAACTGCCTCTGTGCATGATATTGGTTTGTTAGAATATCGGTTTCAGATCCAATTCTGGGTTCGATCCCAATTATATGATCGTACTCTGTTACCATAAGGTAGGTACCATCATCTTATCTGTCTCTGTCGCCATAACATTTCGCCAGATAAGATAAGATGTGTAGTTGGGGATTTCATGTAAAGAGCGAATTCACCTCGCAGTATTCGCGCGCTTCTCCATGATTCGTAAATTATAACCATATAGCTTGTTATCGCCATGGGAAGGTGATGGTGATGAAGTCAAATGAAACTTCTGCGTTATGAAATAAAAAAAAAACGCATGCATTATCAAGCAAACGTTAACCTCATACTCTGTAGGGAAGAACCCCAGCGCCCTCATCAGATCCGGCAGCGAGTCGATAGGGATGTGGTCTTTGACGCGGCGCATGGCGGGCGAGAAGGTGCCCTGGCACAGGATCTGGATGTAGTAAAACAGGTCGCGGATCTCCTGGAACAGCCAACCGGGCCGCCCGTTCTCGATCAGGCAGTAGTAAGGGTCCAAGTCTTCGCCACCTAACTTGGTCGTAGTGTCTACTGCTCTGTGAAATACAAGATTTGTGTTTATATTTGACTTAGTCTTTATCAAGATGTTTTGAACGCTTTGCAGGTTCTGTGGTAACAAAGAGATACAAGTATTGAAATCTACCACCTAGCAACAAATAATAGGAAAAATTAAGTGTGGATACGCAAGTATAGATTCGTTTATAATGTTTAACTTCAAATAGTGTATCTACACTAGATAGATAGACAAGATTTTAAATTGCAACACCACAAAGATTTACTAAATAAAAAACTATTACAATAAAACGATTAAAAATACAGTTACAATTTGGCGGTCTTATCGCTCTAAGCGATCTCTTCCAGACAACCAGTCCACGCACGATAATATAGATAATATAATAGGTACCTATAGTTAGCGGCCCACTGACACATAGCACTGTCCTTCGCCCCGATGGTGAAGAGAGTGTTGCTGTCATCACGGAAACACATTCCCGTAATCTATCGAAATGAAACCCTAAATATATATCTTTTGATAATATTACTATTAGAAGTTACAATAGTAATAATATCAATAGAACAAATTTAGCCAAAATTACTGGGTATAAGGGTTCACTGATTGCTACGTATGCTTTAGAATATTTTGATAAATCAATCAATATGCTGGTGTTAGCAACGAAACCGGCACAGTACAGTGTGTGTTCCGACAAGGTTTAGAGATAAGTTAGCCAGTTCCTCAGTGGTTGAGGATTCCGGGTGAAACGTGCTTCCTTCGGCCTTATTATCATTTCACATCATGCGAGATGAAGGCCAAGTGCTTACACGTAGAGGATTAAAAAAAACCTACAGTAAAAAGTCAAAACCTGCAACGGGTGGCCCAACAATCCAACATGCTTCCACGGGTTCCCGTCCAGCGGCAACTTCTGCAGCCCTATGACGTTGTTGGTGGCGAAGATCAGGTACTGCAGGTCGTCGGGCGCCGTGCGCCGGTCCACCAGCCGCAGCCGGCGCGCGGGCTGCTCGTAGCGGGGGCCCAGCACCGTCGACATCGTCATCGTCGTCATGTAGTTCACCACTTTGTACTTGTGCTGTTGTATGGAAAATGTGTGATTACTATGATAGATAACACCTTAGATTAAATCAAAATAGCGGAAGATACGGCACGTCCTTATAATCGTCCACTGAAAAAGGGGATGATGCAGCTACACCGGTGTGCATCAGAGTCGACTCCTGCCAGACCTGCGACTGAGGGAAATTAGGCAACGGGGACCTGATTTAAGCGGTCATGCGCTAGAGACGAGTCACCTATCTTCCGCTATTTTGATTTAATCTAAGGATAACACACATTATTTAAATAGCTATGCGATTCTCTAAGCGGCACATAGACGCTGCGCGCATGGCTGTGATCTGCTGTCTCTTTCCAATTCTATGAATATGAAAGAGACACAGTCAATTCTCAGCGCTGCGGCAGCCGCTGCTACCAAGGCTTTAACTTAGAGAGAGAATAGATTAGCATTGGAACGCGAAAGTTTGAAAGTGTAATTAGGTATGATTACAGTCACACGTTGGGCGCCTCTGTTCTGTAATTATGGGATGCTGTTCTGCATTCACTGCAAGCGCAGTATCTAGATTACATCTGCGGTAAGGGCAGGAGGTTATTATAGAGATGTAATAATGTACCTACCCATGAAAGACAACATTTTTAATGTGCGAAAACAAACATAGACCTATGTAGGTACATGCATTACCTTCACGACTTATCTCCAAAGTTAACCCTTTTAGAGACTAGGCAATGAAGAAATCAGAAGTAGTCCACTGCCATAGTCCACGTTTCACCAAATTATAACTGCACATGTGCTCAGCGTGACAGGTGGTTAGAGCATGGCCTCTTTACTTTTTTTTTTATAGCGGAAGGAGGCAAACGAGCAAGCGGGTCACCTGATGGTAAGTATAATCACCGCCGCCCATGGACACCCGCAAAACCAGAGGAATCGCAGGCGCGTTTATTTATTTATTTATTTCATTACATGCCAGCTAACAGACTATATGTCCAATACACAGGCAAGTTATACATTAAAAACTAAATACAAAAGAGAATTCACCAATAGGAAAATAACAATTAATACACAATAAAAAAAAAATTACATTTAGAAAATTAAATTATATGAAAATTAGGAAATTAAATTAATTGAAAATACATTACATAAACATATGAAATACAGACCTCGGTAGCCAAGTGGTTAAGGCAGCCGCCCGGAATGCGGAAGGTTCGATTGCCGCCTGAGGTTGTCGTCTTTTTTCAGTGTTTAATATTTTACTTAAGTATATTTAAGCGTAGTGAGAGTCTAATACATACTGAAAACAATTCAATTTCAGATCATTCTTTTTACCCTCGTGTAAAAAATTACTCTAATGTACATTTTTTATCATCTGAAAGTTTAGGATAAAATGTTTACTAGAAAAAAAAAAAAAAATCCCGTTCGAGCTTTCCTGAGACTGGTTGTTTTTTTCTAGTAAACATTTTATCCTATATCTATATAGCATTGTGAATGCAAAATTTCAATAATAAAGATATCTGAAAGTTTATTATTAGAGAAAGGACTTAAATATAATATAAATACACGGCTGTCCCAGAAGTCTCTCGAAACTTTGGTGGTGGATTCGGAAATTGCTTGTTTTATGAGTAAACAGGATGGCGCCGTTAAGCATCAGGTAGCAGCTCATATTAAAACAGCTTTTAATTCCTCAATTAGTCAAAATTCTTCTGAAATTCATATTTTTCGTTCTTTACAAAACAAAATTAATCAAAATAATTTAATTATCACAAAGGCTGACAAGGGTAATTCAGTAGTAATTTTGGATAGAGCTGCTTACAACCAAAAGGTTAACGACGTCATCCAGGGGGAGGAGTTTGAATGTCTTAGTTCCGACCCAACAAAAAATTACATAATACAGGTGCAGGACGCGATCAAAAGTGCATCATATGTTTTTCCAGAACGATTAAAATACAAAGTCCCTATGAACCCGCGTTCACCTCTTTTATACGGTTTACCTAAAACACATAAAGATAATATCCCTATACGGCCCGTTGTCTCTTATATTGGTGCCCCAACATACGATTTGGCTAAATACCTAAACAACCTTCTAAGATCAAAGTCTTCTTTTAAACCACAGTACAGTTTAAAAAATAGCTTACAGTTAATTGAGAAAGTTCAACATATCAACATCTCCCCTTATTCTAAATTGTTATTTCTAGATGTTGATAGTTTATTTACTAATGTCCCCTATGAGGAGTGTCTTAGTGTGTTGGGGGACCATTTTGAGAGACAGCGGTTACACCCTGGAGAGATATATGATCTACTTAACCTTACTAGAGTATGCATGGAACAAAATTATTTTAGGTTTAATAACCAACATTACCGTCAAACAGAAGGTTTGGCAATGGGTTCACCTTTAAGTCCACTAATGGCGGACATCTTCATGGATCACTTTGAACGTAATAACGTGGTGAACGAACCCAATATTCAGTTTTATTATAGATATGTTGATGACCTAATTATCTGCTAGACCGGTACTAATCGTCAAATTGACACTTTTGTTAATAAACTTAACACTGTCCACCCTAAAATAAAATTCAAATTAGAGTTAGAGTCCAACAAATCCCTCGACTTTTTAGATTTAACCATAACTAGAGTTAACAATAAACTAGATTTCCAAATCTTTCGCAAACCCACTCATACTGACACTATTATTCCAGCCTCATCTTGTCACCCATTACAACAGAAGTTAGCTTGCTGCCTTCCGCAGCTACGTGTTGTCCGCAGATAGTTATGTCAAAGAACTTACTATTCTTTATCAAGTCGCGGTTTCTAACGGTTATTCTAAACAAACTATTGACAGTTTAATTTTAAATAAACAGAATAAAAGGGTCCGTTCACTACTTTATGCGTGTCCCCCCGAACGTATTAACAAATATGTGGGTAGTCTGACCTATTTAGGCCCTATCTCAGATAAAATCGCGAATATTCTTAGAAAAAACAACATTTTTACTACTTTTAGGACAAATCAAAACGTGCGTCATTTATGTAACAGTAAAGATCGCTTAGAAAATTCCAAAAAATCCGGTGTTTATAAGTTAATTTGTAATGAATGCAATGGGGTCTATGTAGGTCAGACAGGCCGTAATTTTGAAATTAGATATAAGGAACTTGTGGCCGCACATAGGAATGGCCATCCAGACAAGTCACATTTCGCAAAACATCTAATTGACACCGGCCATTCCTTGGGCGACAATCACACATATAATATTTTGCATGTATGTAATAAGAGTTTCCGGTTGTGTGTGTTGGAGCAGTTAGAAATTATAAAACATAACAATAATAATTACACACTGTTGAATGACCAAACAAATTTAGTTTCCTCCCCATTATTGCGTCTTATTACGGGTAGTACGTCACAAATGCCAAGCGGTGGCGCTATATAAGGGGCCGAGAGCTTCGCAACCGTTTCAGTCGGCGCGCAGCTCTCGACCAGTCAACAGCTCCTGAGGATGCCCCGTGGAGGGGCGAAACACGTGTCGGGTTTCGGTTTGCATGCCTTATTTAGCATCCATCGCTCCTTTTGCATGTGCATACATTGCGGGCGGTAGAGCGGTGCTTGCATGCAGCATCCAAGCTTGATAAATTAGTGAGTTAGCGGGATTAACACTAGATATTTTTATTCCATTTTTGTATATATTTAAGCGTTAATAAAACGCTTAAATATAAAACATTAATATGAAATACAACTTAAAATACCTAATGTCAATAAAAATTCCAATTTAACACATATTAAGAAACTGGTGAGTCACTGCCACCAGCCGTCCAAGACTATCCGCAAAAAGATCTAAATCATTGTATTGAGCGAGCATGTCCCCAATCAGGCTGTGCGCGCGCACGGTTGGTGCTTGTGCGGCATGGTGGGTCCGCGTGGCGGGCCTTTGCGCAGGCGCGGCCGGCGGCGCGGCGCCACCAGGCCTGAGGCGTCACGGGGGATTCGCAAAGGCACTGAGAGGCATGTTCTCTCGAGCACATACGGGCAATCTACCTTATGGTATAATATGGAGAGGTAGTGCACCATAAGAAGCAGTTTTCTTCTGGAGACAAGCGTATCAAGACCCACCATTCCGTATACAAACAATGATGGATATAGGAAGGGATAGTACCCGTGCATCCTTTTAAACAGCCAACGAGCAATCTAACTATCTATAGTTAAACCTAGGTCTCGTATTTCGTCAACTCTTTCCAAAGGAGCGTCAAATAATGTGTAGTCAGTCTTTAGAATACATTTCTTACGTGAAATGTAATCGTCTTGCATTTAGCTTCATTAAAAGGAAGTCGATTGTTACCACTCCAGGTGGCTATAGCATATATGTCACTTAGCAGCGCCTGGGCATGAGCCTCTCCAGCTATGCCAACATATAGTTTTAGGTCGTCTGCAAATAGAAGACATTCCGAAGATCTCACAGCCTGAGGCAAGTCGTTGATCATATTTAAAAAGAGCGTTGGACCCAAAGTGCTTCACTGACTTACCCCAGACCTTGTATATAGTTTTCGGATTCAAATCTACCTAACCTTACAAATTGACGTCGATCCTTATGGTAGCTAGCAAAAAATTTTCGAAGATTGGGTGTAAAACCAACAATTGACAGCTTTTGCAATAACTAATTGTCGTCAGCTGATCGGACAGTTTTGTATGGGAAGTTAATTTTTTTTGTCATTTTTGCACATAGGTTTCTTGGTGAGCGTCAAGTTGGCAGGCACACTACGGAATTAGACGGTTTTGACTATGTCAAAAAATTGAGTATAAATAGTGACGTAAAGCATATAAATAGTGATACTATGGTTCAAAAGATATTTGAGTATCTTGGTGTGCCTGCTAACTTGACGTCAAGATACCAGGCACCTTAAGAAATACAGTTCGAATCAATGTGGTTTATATGTCAAAAAACTGTGCATAAATAGTGAATCGTATACGCAAAATTTCAACAATTGTACTTCAATACGAACCGAGATATTACGGTCTCTAAGTGGGCTGCCAACTTGACGATTCTTGCGATGGCGATTCCAGAGAAACGGGTTGAAGTTTTAAACAAATAAATACATGAAAAAATTGTGTGTGAAATAGTGAATCTTTCAATATCAATAAAAAAAGAATTCTTCTTTGCTATTTTCCAAAAATCTAATCTAAACTTCTACCATACATTCGATTTTAAGTACAATCGTGCACAATTTTATTTATTGACTTAAGATACTGACATAAAAGTCTAATTATTTTTAATTCAAGTCATAAAATTACTCTTAAATCTACCGTTGTAATGACAGATTCATGTTATTTCTATGGAAACTTATGTCAAGCAATTTGTAATTTTAGTGACTCGAATTAAAAGTCTCGGATAGTGGTGGACGAGCGAGTGACGCGAACGACCGAGAGATGGCGTGATTTTGTTTACGTGCGGTGAGCCGGTGATACGAGAATGGTGCGCGAAAAGTTTTATTTGTTTGTGTGGAAATTGGTAAGCAGTGAGTACATTTGCATCAGAAGTGAAAGTGTTTAAATCGTTTAATAACAATCTACATTTTTATAGGTACGCAGCTTATTTTCTAATATGGTATTTACAAAAAAGATATACCTAGGTACGGTCGGGGTCACCGTCGCTTTACCACTTTGCAGCGATTTTCGTGTGAAGCGCACCGACCGCCCGGGCACCTACGTGCCCGTACCAAATAGACGACGCGGTGTGCAAGGGATTTTGACCTTTAGACTGGTAAAGCGACGGAGTCCGCCATTGTACCTAATGTGAGGTAGATTTCCATATTTACTACTCGACCAACATAATTAATCGCATTAAAGCTAGACGTTTATCATTGTTCAATGATTAACTAAATATATTGCACTTCAATTAGTTTGCACATGCTGAGTGGTCAGATTTTAAAATGGAATATCGAAGAAGATACGTTTAGTTTGGTAAATTATTGAAAAACTGTGATGAACGTCTAGCTGACATGCGCCTAATTGTGTTGGTCGAGTGATACGTATATCTTCATAAGTAGGTACTTAACTAGCTAATCTTTCGTAAAGTTAACTAGGGTAAAGTATATTCCTAGTGCATTAAATATTAATGTTACCTGTCTAGTCTTTTATGACTAATAAACAAAGAATGAGCTACGAATAGTTATTCCGTGTTTTGTCTCTTTTACTCTAATTAAAAATACGTTTAAATGACAGGAACAAAACACGGAATAACTATTCGTAGCTTATTCTTTGTTTATTAGTCATAACAATTATTGCACTAGGAATATACATGACCCAAGTTAACTTTACGAAAGATTAGCTTGGTAAGTATCTACTATGGAGTAATACGTATTAGTCGACCAACGTAATTAGGCGCATGTCAGCTAGACGATTATCACAGTTGTTCAATAAGTTACAAACTAAACGTATCTTCTTCGATATTCCATTTTAAAATCTGACCACTCAGCATGTGCAAACTAACTGAAGTGCAATATATTCAGTTCGTTAATCATTGAACAATTATGATAAACGTCTAGCTTTAATGCGGTTAATTATGTTGGTCGTGTAGTAAATATGAAAAGTTTTGAACAGCAAAATATACGTTACACTAGATAGGCCCTTCCGAACACTCACTTATGTTCCACTCATCTGCGGAGTCGACTCGGCACCTTGCTTTAGTGTGGCTTTGACATTCGCGCGTGCGGAGCGGCGAAAATAATTCTTTATTTCTTTTCAAAGTGTACACCTAGACGTTTTCAGTTGTCAAGTAAGGGAAATTAATTGTTATTCAAGTTATTATTATGTAGTTATATCGTATTATTAGAAAAGAAAAGATATTTTTTCAAATAATGTTATTGACAATCTATTTGGGACGCCATCTTGATACACACTACGTTGTCTGTGACCGATCTGGCGCTGCGGCGCTGCGATGTCTTTCTGTTGACTATACGACATTTAAATGTTTAAGCGCTGCAGCGACTGCAGCGAACTTTAGGTCTCTTATTCCAGAATTTGAACAAATGGTTTGTATGAACGTTCTTGTCTATACTTCTAGGTCAATGGTTTTAAATGACTGAGAAAATATCTACCTCACATTAGGTACCTAGGTATATCTTTTTTGTAAATACCATAATAGAAAATAAGCTGCGTACCAATAAAAATGTAGGATGTTATTAAACGATTTAAACACTTTCACTTCTGATGCAAATGTACTCACTGCTAACCCATTTCAACACAAACGAATAAAACTTTTCGCGAACCATTCTCTTATCACCGGCTCACCGCACGTAAACAAAATCACGCTATCTCTCGGTCGTTCACGACACTCGCTCGTCCACCACTATCCGAGACTTTTAATTCGAGTCACTAAAATTACAAATTGACATAAGTTTCCATAGAATTAACGTGAAACTGACATTACAACGGTAGATTTAAGTGTAACTTTATGACTTGAATTAAAAATAATTAGACTTTATGTCAGTATCTTAAGTCAATAAATAAAATTGTGCACGATTGTACTTAAGATCGAATGAATGGTAGAAGTTTACATTAGATTTTTGGAAAATAGCAAAGAAGAATTCTTTTTTTATAGATATTGAAAGATTTACAATTTCACACACAATTTTTTCATGTATTTATTTGTTTAAAACTTCGTCCCGTTTCTCTGGAATTGCCATCGCAAGAATCGTCAAGTTGGCAGCCCATTTAGAGACCGTAATATCTCGGTTTGTATTGAAGTACAATTGTTGAAATTTTGCGTATACGATTCACTATTCATGCACAGTTTTTTGACATATAAATCACATTGATACGAACTGTATTTCTTAAGGTGCCTGCTATCTTGACGTCAAGTTAGCAGTCACACCAAGATACTTAAATATCTTTTGAACCATAGTATCACTATTTATATGCTATACGTCACTATTTATCACTATTTATACACAATTTTTTGACATAGTCAAAACCGTCTAATTCCGTGGTGTGCCTGCCAACTTGACGCTCACGTTTCTTGGAGAAAGTTGTTCAGTTTCATGGGTGGAACTCACCCTTAATTTCATTAAAAAAAATAAAAAATGAGGGTGTATAGCCACCTCGTCGTTGGCGATGAGTATGGTGGGCAGGCCCGCCCGCAGGCCGGGGCCGGGCGCGCGCGGCGGCGGCCACGGCACCGCCGCCAGCGGGGTGGCCGTCTGCTCCACGCGGTCCAGGCTCGCGATCTCCAGGTACTCGTCCGAGCTGCTGCCTATGTCGTACTCCACCTAAGGGACAAGTAAAGGCTTTATATAAGTAACTACCGGGTACCGGGTTTTACCCGCGTGGTACCCGTTCCCGTGGGAATATCGGCATAAAATATAGCCTATGTCACTTGGGAAGAATGTAGCTTTCTAATGGTCAAATAATTTTCTAAATCGGTCCAGTAGTTTCGGAGCCTTTTCAATACAAACAAACAAATCTTTCCTCTTTATAATATTAGTATAGATAGATTAATTTAGAACCCGATGCCGATCGCATTTAACGATAGCCGGGCGTGCGCGCTTCTTAATTTTATTGTATCTTTTATTTATTTAAAATAGGTACTTAAAATATGTGTGTGGTGGCTTATTTAAAGGAATACTACCAACTCATCTATTCCCTTGGATGCCCTAAAAGGCGACTAACGGACTAAAGACTGCACACATCACGCTCACAGCACATGTGCAGTTGTTATTTGGTGAAATGTAGACTATGGAAGAGAACTACTTCTGCAGTCCTCGTTGCCTAAGTCTCTGAAACCCTTAGGGGATAATAAACAAAACAAACAAACAAACTTTCTTACACTCACACCAATTATCTACCCCAGAAGAGAAGATTCGTTATGAAACTCGTTAAATGGTTCCTAGACAACGGATAAACATACTTAAAATACTTATAAATACTTACATATTTATTATACATAGAAAACACCAAGATCAGAGACAATTTAGAAAAAGAATAATTTCTAAATTGACCCGACCGGGGATCGAACCCTGGACCTTAGAGATGGCGACACCATGAACTGTACACCGGTTACAAACCACTCGACCAAGGAGGTCGTCATGAGTATAATATGTATGTAATAATAACGCACATAATAAAGCTGTAGACAAACAGATGCCAACAAAAACATTCCACATCGGTGTTATTTTCGGCTATTGAATAAAGTGCGCTCACCATGATCCGGTCTTCGCCGAGCGACACCAGCCTGTGGCCGCCGCCGTCGCCGCTGTGCGGCAGGAACAGCAGCGCGCTGATGGGCTTGTAGTGCGCGCGGTGTTTGCCCACGAAGCGCCACTGCAGCGCAGCGCAGTCATACTTGTGCACGCACACGGTCCGCCCTGCGTCCTGCGGCAGGTTCAAAATCATTAAGGGGGGTTAGGCGGTCAGCGAAAATTGCCGAAATTTCCGGGCGCTCGCGGGATTAGTTCCTGATTCGCCGGAATCCTGATTTGCTGGTTCGTCGGATTTTTTTGTAAAGGAAAACTATAGAAATATCGCGGCTTTACCTATCTATTAAATAAAAGGCAGACCAGAAAATTATGAATCGAACCCATTTCTAAGTAGGTAATTTAAGTTATGTCCGATAGTGGCAACAAAATAGTAATTCATACAATAATAAATATAACTACATGTTTTCTTTACTTAAGTGATATTATTGTAAGTATATTAATATTTCCGACGAAACAAGAATCCGGCGAATCAGGAACTAATCGCTCGCGGGTGTGGCGCGGTGTGGGGTCCGCGGTAATTCGTAAGCGCCATTGACATTTTTGTCAAAAAGTTAATAAAAATGTTTAGTTTTTGGAAATCCAAATCAGTCACGAAATCAAAAACCTTACGTGTTTACGATTTTATAAGAATTATTATTGTAAAACACGGACGTATAATGTGCATTTATATGAAATTTTAGAGGTAAGTACCTACGAGTAACTTCAGGTTTTTTTTCTATCGAGCAAAAAGTTACCAAACGTGTTTTGGAAACAGCCATCCTCTCACACATACCTACGTTCTGTAATACATATTGAAAATTTTTGTGCGAAATATCTAAAACATTTTTAATAACAGCTAATAGAAAACAGCGAAATTTTCCGTTTTGACCGCCTAAGCCCCCTTAACGATTAGTTCCTGATTCGCCGGATTCTTGTTTCGCCGGGTTCTTGTTTCGTCGGATACTTGTTTCGTCGGAAATATTAATATACAATAATATCACTTAAGTAAAGAAAACATGTAAGTAGTATGAATTATTATTTTGTTGCCACTATCGGACATAACTTAAATTACCTACTTAGAAATGGGTTTGATTCATATTTTCAAAGTGTAGCATACCTACTACATACATACATAGATCTACACATCGTACTCCGCATCGTCCGGCATTCATATCACACTGGTGAAGCAAACCTCAAACGTTAGCTATTTACGTTAATAATTTCTAATGCGCCAGGTTAAGGTGATTTTGTTTGTTTTTTACCTACATATTTTGTATTTCTTGTGTTGTATGAAATGGCTGTATATTGTGTCCCTGTCTTACAATGATATAAAAGAACTATCGAATTTCAATAAATTATGAGAAACTAATCGACTTTCATTCAGTCTACACCCACTACATTGGTGACCCCGACGACCAAACCATGGACGGCAACCTAGGAGCAGGACCTCAGATGAGCCCAAGCTTACAGTTTCACCGACGGTGATTCCCATAACGCAAGAACCATCCGAACTATCTGGAGTATCCGTTGGACTTCGACTTCCACCTATATGGCGAGACAAACTTCGTGGCTGGCTCGCCCATTTCGAAGCCATCACGTCCTCGCAGAAGAAAGGCGACCAAGCCATGTACGAGCTCGTGTTAGGCCAGTTAGAACGCCAAGACGTCGACGAAATTTACGACATATTACTGCAACCACCAGAGAAAAACAAGTATCAAGCTATCAAGAGACGCCTGCTTGAAGTTTACGAAGATTCGGCGCAAAAGAACGTACAGCGCGTCATTGCCGGAATGTAGCTCGGTGATCTTAAGCCGTCACAGCTACTACGTCGAATGCAAAACCTAGCCGGCGATCATCTATCCGAAATTACGTTACGTGGGATGTGGCTGAATCAGTTACCTGCTTTCATCAGTTCTATAATAGCTATCAGTGAAAAGTCAAGTCTCACTGAAGTAGCACACATGGCTGATAAAATGATGGATTGCTATTTCCACCGCAAGTTCGCACACGAAGCTAGAAAGTGTGTAGAACCATGCACATTTATGAAGAGAACATCGGAAAACTAAATTCCACGTTGGCAGAGACGGATACCAGCGCTTGGAATCAACATCACCGTCTATTTATAACAGACAAGAAAAGCAAGTTCATGTTTCTTATTGACACCGGGGCGAATATTTCTGTTATTCCCAAAGGAAGAGGCAATAGAGAGAAACCGACAACGTTTAATCTATACGCCGCCAACAACACAGTTATACCCACTTACGGAGAAAAAACACTGGACATGGACTTACATCTACGTCGCTCTTTTAAGTGGAAGTTCGTCATAGCCAAAGTCAGCAAGCCCATCATCGGTGCCGACTTCTTAAGACACCACAAGCTACTCGTGGACGTCGCTGGAAGATGCTTAATTGATAAAGTTACGAACCTATCAGTGAAGACTTCAATCTGCAACTACCCTACACCCACCATTCGAACCATTGATGACAACCAAAAGTACCACGACATCCTTGCTGAATATCCTGATATAGTACGAATGTCTTCCATGAAGGAAGCACCCAAGATCTGCGTCAAACATTACATAGAAACAAGTGGTCCAGCGTTATTCTGCAAAGCGCGACCTATACCACCACATCGCTATGCAGCTGCAAAGAAAGAATTTGAAGTCATGATGGACAGGGCCTATGCCGGCCAAGCAAAAGCCCATGGGCCAGCCCTTTGCACATCGTACCGAAGAAGAACGGCGACATTCGAGTCTGCGGCGATTACAGAAGGCTTAATTCTGTCACAAAACCTGACCGCTATCCAGTACCACGCTTGAAAGACTTCACCTACCAGTTATGTGGAAAGAAGATCTTCTCTACAATTGATTTAAATAGAGCTTATCAACAGCTACCAGTGTTCAATGAGCACATAGAGAAGACGGCCATCATTACATCGTTTGGCCTGTACGAGTTTCCCAGAATGTGTCCGGGTTTGAAGAATGCTGGACAGACCTTCCAAAGATTTATTCATCAAGTGCTGCATGGGCTAGATTACGCTTATCCGTTCGTTGATGACGTCATAATTGGGTCAGAATCCGAGTCAGACCACATAGAACACCTACGCACCGTTCTAAGTAAATTGAACGACTATGGCATCACTATCAACCCATCGAAATGCGTGCTGGGTATGGAAGAAGTCAAGTTCTTGGGCTACACAGTATCACAGGACGGGATCAAACCACCCGAAGATAAAGTCAAAGCGATCACCACCTATCCGAAGCCTGTCACCATAAAAGAATTACGAAGATTCATTGGAACGGTTAACTTCTACCGAGACGCAATCCCAGGAGCTGCTGAAATATAAGCGCCGTTGAACGCATACTTGCACAACAGTAAACGCAAAGATAAGACTCAGATTCTATGGACCGAAAAAGCAACAAAGGCTTTTGAAGCGTGTAAAATAAGCTTACAGAACGCTGCTTTACTCGCTCACTCCGCAACTAACGCAACGATTGCATTAATGTGTGATGCTTCAAACAGCTGCGCAGGAGCAGTTTTGCAACAATTCATAAATAACAAGTATCAGCCACTTGGTTATTTCTCGAAGAAACTTACAGACGCCCAACAAAAGTATTCTACCTACGACCGAGAATTGTTATCTATATACATGGCAGTTAAACATTTTCGGAAGATGTTCGAAGGAAGACCACTGATAATATATACAGATCACAAACCACTCACATAATGCGTTACATAAGAAATCGTCCGCCAATGAAACGCCACGCCGTGTTCGCCAACTTTCTTTCATAAGTGAGTTTACAAACGACATACGCCATATCAGCGGGAAGGATAACGTCGTTGCGGACTCACTTTCACGAATCGAAACAATAACCTGCCCCACTACCCTCGATATGAGAAAATCGCTGCCGCGCAAGAAACAGATAGCACTATCCCCAAACTCAAGCTACAAACCAACCTGCACTTGAAACAAATAGAGGTACCGATTCGTAACAGCAAAATCTACTGTGAAACTTCGACCACGAACATCAGACCATATTTACCTAATGACTTTCGCCGTATAGCATTCAACGCCGTACACAACTTAAGCCACCCCGGAGTACGTACTACAAGAAAATTGATGAAAGAAAAATTTTTTTGGCCTTCAATGAACACTGACGTCAGCAACTGGGCAAGATCGTGTATACCGTGTCAGCAGTCAAAAATACATAGACATACAAGTAGCAGCCACACTCAGTTTCAAGCAACCGATAGATTTCAACATTTAAATGTCGATATTTGTGGACCCCTAGCACCATCACGGGATAACCACAGATACCTGCTGACTATTATCGACAGGAAAACACGATGGCCAGAAGCTATACCGCTGTACGACATAACAGCTGAAACAGTCGCTCGAAACATATACGAAGGCTGGATTGCACGATTCGGCTGCCCTACGACCATAACTAGCGACCAAGGACGCCAGTTCGAAAGCCAGTTATTCACCTCCTTCACAAAACATCTTGGTATTGAGAAAACTAGAACTACGGCTTACCACCCGCAGTGCAATGGGATCGTAGAACGTTGGCACAGAACGCTAAAATCAGCGCTAATGGCGACCCTTAGCACCCGACGTACCAAATGGTTAGAAGCATTACCTACTATTGGGACTACGCGCAGCAACAAGAAATGACACTGGTGTAAGCGCAGCACAGCTTACATACGGCTGTAGTATGAGACTGCCAGGAAATTTTTTCAACACAACACCGGGTGACGTCACAGTTGGACTATACCTGCGTCGATCAACTACGTAAAGACATTAACGAATATAAGGCAACAGAGCAGAAGCAATACAACACAAAGATGTTCGTACACGCGGATCTAAAGTCATGTGGAAGTGTATTTCTTCGTGTCGACGCAAGCCGCAAGTCACTGCAAGCCCCATATGAAGGACCCTACCCAGTCCTAAGCCGCGATGACAAAGTATTTCGACTGCAATTACCCGGGCGAGAAGCGAACGTTTCAATTGACAGGTTGAAGCCTGCTTATACACTAAACGAAGCTATGCATGATCACTGCAACACTACCAAAATCACAAGATATGGTCGATCCGTAAAGCCTGTTTTACGCTTCGCTTGAGGAGGAGCTATGTAGCATACCTACTACATACATAGATCTACACATCGTACTCTGCATCGTCCGGCATTCATATCACACTGGTGAAGCAAACCCCAAACGTTAGCTATTTACGTTAATAATTTCTCATGCGCCAGGTTAAGGTGATTTTGTTTGTTTTTTTACCTACCTACATATTTTGTATTTCTTGTGTTGTATGAAATGGCTGTATATTGTGTCCCTGTCTAACAATGATATAAAAGAACGATCGAATTTCAATAAATGATGGGAAACTAATCGACTTTCATTCAGTCTACACCCACTACAAAAGAAATGACGATTTTGGTTTAAACATTTTTTATCTGTTAACGTAACAGACGTTATTAAATTAAGAACAAATAAATATTTTTATTAATGTACCGAAATGTCTGCCTTTTATTTAATAGATAGGTAAAGCCGCGATATTTCTATAGTTTTCCTTCAACAAAAAAATCCGACGAAACAAGATTCCGGCGAATCAGGAATCCGGCGAGTCAGGAACTAATCCCCTTAACGCCATCCTGTAAACGTCCTAACTGCTGGGCTAAGCTGGTAGGGAGCACTAGAGGAGGTTCGGTCCGCTGGCTCAATGTGGGTTGATTTAGGATAGTCCGAAAGGAGGTTGCGATATTAAAAAAGCTACCTATATAACCAGAGGGCAGAGGGCCAAGTTCAACTTTTAAAAACTACATTGTAACAATAACCATGAACTTAGGATCATTTCTCACCACAGGTCTAACATAAATAAGACAGTAAGGTACGTTTACTCACAAAATAGGCCATAGTGAGCGAGTCGCAGCTGTATTCTATTTGCTTTATTTCGTGCGTGGTGTCTTGGAACGGGGTTGGGTTCAGGATGTCTATGGTGGTTGGGTCCAGGAATATCAGCTCGCCAGTGTTCAGGCCACACGCCAGGTGCAAGCCTTTGGAAATTTTCAACAAGGTATTGGATCTATATAGTAGTAGTAATTATCCTATTATTGGTCACACGGTATTCTTGGTAGATACCCCTATCATTATCATATTGGAGACAGCGAGCACGGGTGTGGTGATTTCATAGTGAAGCGGGTGAAGCCTAGAATGATGTTCAACACAGTAAGTAACCTGAGAGCGAGTACTTGAGGCAGATGACGGCAGCACGGCCGTGGGTAGTCGCCTCAATTGGAGAATGACAGTCTACACTACAGCAATAGTGACCTGAGGGCGAGACTAGAGATATGTGCCGGCAAGCACGTTTGTGGGAATGGAGAGGTCTCCACCTAGTAGTTGCCTCGCATAATGGAGCAATTGGAGAAATAATCTAAAGCTCCCCCTTACCTGAGGACAACCCACCAACCCATATTGGGCCAGCATAGAGGATTATGGCCTATTCTCCCCACGTGCTGTAGTGCATAGCAAAGGTGCCTAGCAGTGAGAATAGGCTGATGATGTATGACTTAGGATAAAATGTTTACTAGAAAAAAATCAACCAGTCTCAGGAAAGCTCGAATGGGATTCGAACCCATGACCTTTGGATTACCGATCCATTGCTCTAACCGCTAAGCTACCGAGACCCCAAAAGACTCATTGAATCCTTTCTAGTAGTATTCTTTCTTTCTACCAAAGCTCATGGGGTTCGGATCCCAGTCGAGAGAAAGAAATTTGTAATAAGGATATATAAGATAGATCTTAGGGAAACTGTTCAAAATAAAACTACAACGGTGACAAAATTATTTACCCGTGTACATAGAAAATAAGAATAAAATAAAGAAGCAGCATTAGCAAGCATAGCCAACATATGGTCTAGATGCGGAACACCCACCGCCTAAGGAATGAATGGTGATGGATTAATGCATGGTATGTAGTAAGTACGAGAGGAATGTTTGTGAGAATTGGCACGACAAAGAGAACTAGTATATATTGTCTTCGACGAGCTTAGTTGGAGGAAGCTATTAAAAAAATCCCATTCGAGCTTTCCTGAGACTGGTAGATTTTTTTTCAAGTAAATATTTTATGCTATATCTATATTACATTGTGAATGCAAAATTTTAATAATAAAGATGTATGACTTACCTGAGGGCGAGTACTTGAGGCAGCTGACGGCAAGCATAGGGATGGGAACTATCAGTTGGCTAACGTAATGGCTTAAATGGAAAGTGACAATGTAACGCAGCCTGTTACCTGAGGGCGAGTACCTGAGGCAGCTGACGCTGAGCACGGGCGTGGTGACCTCGCAGTCGCCGCGGATGGAGTCATGGCTCGGCGGCACCACCACGCAGTAGTGCCGCCGCAGGTCCAGCCGCGCGAACAGCTTGTGCTGCACGAAGTTGAACAGCTCCACCGTGCCGTCCGCGTAGCCGAGGCACACGAACGGCCTGCCGAATGGTATACAGCATTTTCAAGATAAGTAGGCTGATAATTGGCTATTTAACAGTATTAACAATAAAGTATGAAATATGTCGGAAATGGTAGTTTATGATTTAACGATAATTATCAAATAGTTTTTTTGTTATTAAGATAATTTGTAAATATTTTATTATTACAAAACAAATTTGCGATTTTTTTTCTGTGGATTACAATACCCGAAACATGGACGGCAAGGGCGGCTATGATTGAGCTTCATGTGACGTCACATTTCACAAAATTATCAAAAACTATGACATGACACAAACCTAACAGGTTTCAAGATAAGTTTCTATATTTACTGAAATGTGACGTCACAGAGCAAAATGTCACGTGACCAACCGTTTTCGCACGAGATTTGAAATCAATAAAGAAAAATATGTCTTTTTCTGTTAAATAAAGGTTTTTTCAAGAAAGAAAATATTGTACGGGGTAGGTATAAAATAAGCGTTTGTAACTTTTTAAATACTTTTTCGAAAACTGTCAAGTAGCCAATTGAACGACCTCCGTGGTCGAGTGGTTAGCACGCCGGGTCTGGCGTCACGCCATTTCTGAGGTCCCTGGTTCAATTCCCGGTCGGGTCAATTTAGAGGAAAACTGTTTTTCTAAATTGATTACGGGTCTGGGTCTTTTTTCTATGTTTATGAATATTTATCCGTTATCTTACCATATTAACGAGTTTCAAAGGAATAGGTACTTATCTTAGGGTGGATTCGATCAAACTGGAATAAGACTTACTCCGAGATTAGTCTATACAAATTCGGTGTTTAATCTAGGTATAAGATCTTATTCCAGTTTGATCGAATCCACCCTATGTCTAGATAATTGGTGTAAGCCTTCGGGAAGCGGGCGTGATGAATGCATGTATATTATTAGTTATTGTTTATCAACCGGGTTATTAACCCAGCATTGCAATATTGCAGCAGGACATCCATGTAAACGCGGGACGTCCCACTAACTAAATGATAAAGAATTAATCACACAATTTGAGAGAAAAATCCTCAATGGTGATTGGTTTAAGCTGTGTGGTGTCAGCTCATTATTATAAAAGAATACTTACAAACAACCCATCTCTTCTGTTGGACTGAAGAATGCTCATAGACATAAAGGGTGTCCAGCGGGAATTTTTCAAATTTAAATCAACGTTACTCATTTGTTAGCGGGGTTAGGGCCGCGGGGAGGGTGGCGTTAGTGTGACGTTTCTGCGGATTTGAATGTCGCCATGAGTCATTGGTCGGGAGCGAGCCGCGCATACGCGTGGAACAATATTTGATAAGCGGAAATCCGCCTATTCGAGCGCGTCGTGCTTTTTGCTTGCATTTCAACATTCGGCGATTAAGCGATGGTCCGAGTTCGCAACTTATCAGAACGTGGGTGCAAAGATTTCGAGAAGAAGGGAGAATGATCAATAGGCCGCCACCAGGACCGTCTACGTCAGCAGCAACACCAGAACGAGTGATACAGGTGCGCCAAGAAGTTGTTAGAAATCCTAGGAAATCAGTAAGAAAGATTGCTGCTTCTACAGGCATTGAGAAGTCAACTGTGCATACGATTTTGAGAAAAAAACCAAGACTTGTCCAAAAACTGAATGAGAACGATTATGTTTAAGGGAAAGGTACGCCAGAACGGTTTTGAAACGTTTTCAAACCCCCAGAACACTTGGAAACATATTGTTCAGTGATGAAGCACATTTTCACATCGACTGAGAAAAATGGATTGAAGTCGACGTAGTAAAATATTATGCAAACATTTTAAAATACCCTGCTTACCGCTAATAAAACAGTGCGCAACACTTTAAATAGTGACACGAATGTATAATTATTCTGCTGGGCATTAAACTTTATTGTGCAAGAAACCTCACCAAAATATAAAGTGCACATGTCCTATCTTTTATCGTACAATTGTGGATATCATCATAATCTATAGTGATCAAAGCACAATATTATTAGCAACGTCTTAAATGCACCATAAAATATCGTTTTTTGCGTAGAAAGTTATGGTTCAAAGAGTTGCATCATTACATTTGATGCAATGCATGTATACATTTCAAACTATGCAGCAAATTTTATAGTGCCATTCTCGATTATTTCACAATAAGTATAACAATCCCGAGGAACATTAAAATTCAGTGCGCATACATATTATTGCACGATAAAGTATCGTGCCAGGTTGAAAAACATATTGCTCAACACAATAAAGTATTATGTAAGTTTTAAAATATATGGTGCGTATGCACATAAAGATTACGTGCATGCATACCATTACAATTCAGTGCGCATACATATTATTGCACGATAAAGTATCGTGCCAGGTTGAAAAAAATATTGCTCAACACAAAAAAGTATTATGTAAGCATTAAAATATATGGTGCGTATGCACTTAAAAATTACGTGCATGCATCGAACGCGGGGGGACCGGGAACGGGGTATAGGCGAGTCGACGACATCTCTTCTCTCATTCATCATTGTGACCTCTCGAGCGTGTGTTGCGTGTTTGCTGTGATTTCTTGCGTAGGTACCTATCGTGCTGTGCTTTTAGTTAACCTAATAATGGATCCCATGGGAGAACTTCTTAGAAAATGGGGCTTTGGTGAAGAAATCATCGAGCACTTTGCCAGTAAGTACTTACCTAGTTTCCTATTTTTACGTTTCGTCAGACACGTGCGTGGTTAGTGTTGAAAAAAATAGAATAAGTACCTACCATCGTATATATCGCTGGTACCTACATGCTTAAGTTTTAAATGGAAAAAAACATGAATTTTAAATCTATTAAACTTTATAAATAGCGGCGTTATGAAAAGTGTAATTTAACAGTGCCAAATTCTAGTAAGTAAATACCGACCGAAATAAAACACTAATAATTTATTGTTTTCTGAGGTTTAAGCGAGCACTATACATTGAAATGAAACACTTTTTTACGGATTTACTCCTATATTAAATCTAATCCTTAATAGTTAATCCTATAATATATATTTAAGTAGACTTTAGGTAGGTATTATTTCGAACTATAGCATCTGAGTACTAAACTGTGGTCCGGCCACAGAAGAACACACAAGTAAACGTACTTTTGTTTAACATTTGGATTAAAAAAAGCATTATTTGGGATTCTGATAGCGATTCTATCGCGATAGCAATAAGTACCTACCTATTATTTTTACCCACGACCGACGGACCGAACGGAACGGAGGCGGTATACCTATTATATGCGTTTGGGGTTAGAGGTTGTTTGTGTGTATGGATGTCTGTTAGCATTTTCGTCGGAAGCTACTAGGCCGATTTCGATGCGGTTTTTTGCATTCAAAAGGTATCATTTCAGAGCAGCTTAGATATGTTTCATGGTGGTAGATCACCAGGGGCCGCTGCAGCAACCAGTTAAGTCGTCACTTAAAAAGTTCTCAAAAACTACTAAACTGATTTCGATGCGGTTTTCTGTAATAGGTTTCTAGGTTATCGGCGTTGGTTCTTAGATATGTGTTATGGTGTTTAGCTGCTAGGGGGCGCTGCTGAAATAATTTCCCTATTTATCTCCAGCCCCCTAACATGACCACTGAAACGCGATATGATATAGTGATTTATCACGTTTACTGTCAAAAGACAATGGATTTTGACAGTTCATTGCCGATAAAAGGCTGTATCACGCGTTAAATATCGTGTTTCGTCTGTTAACCCCCTAAGCACCGTAAAACCAGACACAATTGAAAATCAATTGTTTTGCGACCGCCGGCGGTCTTATGATGCTTGACCTACGGTTGTTGTTATGCCGCGTCCGCACGCTTGGCACTTGCCGTAAACTCGAAACCTCTACAAACGTTTGGATTTGTTCGACGGATCGGCTACAAGCGCTTGCTCACATAAGTAAAATTTTAAACACTGAAAAAAGACGACAACCTCAGGCGGGAATCGAACCACGCACCTTCCGCATTCCGGGCGGCTGCCTTGTAATTTTCGTAGTTTAAAGTACTCATTGACCATTACCCAAAACCGTTTTTAATAGTGGGGTCAACCTGCAACCTTGCGCACATTATTTTTATGAAAAATCTATACACCTTCATTTTGTTTTCAATATTTTCTTTCTTAGATAATATTGACTCCACAGATTTTTGTTGATGGCAAAAAATGATAGTATATATTCGAGATATGGCACAGAAAAAAGAAATCGGCTCGATATTCCAACATTGACCACTATGTTCATTTTTTACAAGTTTTTATTTTCAAAATGGAATCACTGTGCGGCGGTGTCCTGACTTGCTCCTGTTGGCCAATCAATTTGTGATTTATTGTTTGTTTATTTGGTTTTAGGAGAAGGGATTGACCTTGCAACGGCCTTGCAATTGTCGCCGCGCCATATAGACGCATTGTTTACCAAAATTGGGGACCGATCTCGGTTTGAAAATAATCTAAGCCTCTATAAACAAGAGCAAAAAATGGTTAGTCAGTGGTCAAGCCAAAATCTAATAAATATTTTATTTGACATATTATATCCCATGCTCATTAAAGTTTGTGGCAAATGCATAAACAGTGCAATTCAAAAAAAATATAGATCTGTGCCGCGGGCCGCCAGTGCCAAGTGTTAACAGATTTTTGCGATTTTAGACCATTATTTTTCTACGAACTCTCAATTACGTTGCCTATACCTATACTTGGTTGGACTGTAGCCTTAGGGGCTCTATGGAGAAAAGACTTTAATTTTTTTAAACTAATGAAATGAAATGAAATGAAATGAAATGAAATGAAATAGTATTTATTTGCCAGAACATATGGATTGGGTAAACAGATGGTATGTTATAGTTAGAACTGTACAAATGTTCGCCTTATAATCAAAGGCATGCAAAAATTAAAAATTAAAATGTCACTTACAATAATAATAATAATAATATTTATCTTCCATTATAATATTACACATGCATGTCAAACTATATAATTAAAATTGATCATTTGTAAATTGAAATCAATAAATACAGTAAAACTAACACAATACACTCCAACACCACGAGGGCACTTTAGGCATTTTCAAACTCTCGCAAAGAATAAAAACATTCATCAATAAGCCATTGGCGTAGCTTCATTTTAAAACGATTAAATGGCATCTCTCTAATTACTTGGGGTATTTTGTTATATACCTTTATTGAGCTTATAAAACTGTTCTCCTTTGCATGGCTGCGTCTTTAATTTGGTTGGATCTCTTTGTATGGATTTACTGTTGTCACTAACTTTTTCAAACAGGTAAGGGTGTTTTTTAACAAAAATTCCCACCTCCAAGATATACAATGATGTAACTGTTAGGATGTGCAGTCTTTGAAACAGTGGTCTAATTTAATAAAACTTGAAATTTATCTCTCATAACCCCCCTTTTTTAGGTCCTAATAGAGGTCATTAATAGGAACACTTTAGGTCAATAAAATTTTTTTAGTAAACCGCACCGTTTTTAAGTTATATTCGTTTTAAAAAAAATTGACACGTACAATTTTTAGCTATTTTATTGATGACTGATATAAGTTTGAAGTTTAATTTTTTTTTGTTATTCTAATTTTTTGAAAACTATGCGTCGTACGTAAAAAATTATATTACTAAAGTTGTTAGTAATCATGTCCTTGAAACGATAAGCATATAAAAAGTAAGCTTAGTCTTTTTGCCCCTATCGCTACAAAAGTACAGTACCTAAAGGTCGAAAAGACTTAGCCAGATTTTCATAAAAAAAGTTGTTCTTTCACAATTTCCTTTATAGGTTCTATTGATGGAGGTCATTATTAGGAACACGTTAGGTCAATAAAGTATTTACGTAAACCGCACCGTTTTCAAGTTACAAGCAATACCGTAAAAAGAGCATTTGACTTAAACTGCATTTAACTTAATAATGGTGCGGTTTAGGAAAAAACTTTAAAGACCTAAAGTGTTTGTATTAATGGCCACTATCCATAAAACCTATAAAAAAGAGAGGTTATGAGGGACAGTTTTTTTTAATTATTGTTAAAAAAAAAATTCAAAGAAATTTTTTTTTCGGTTTTTTAGATTGCCCTTACATAGTGTCCCTAAGGCTATACACCAACAGCCCCTAAGATGACACTCTGACCCTATAACTTTATATAGGTACCTCTTCCTTTTTCTCCTGTATGTATATCTTTTTTATTTCGGTCGTGTGATATTAGTTTAAAAAAAATGTATGTAAATATGTATGTAAATGTAGAAAACATTCGATCGGTGTAGACGAGAACCTAAGTTTTTTTTTATTGTGTAATTTAAATCTATTATGGTATTTCAGGCGAGTACTAGCTTCAACGATCTTTCATCGCTATTGCGGTCTGCTATAGGCGGTCAGGAACAGGGGGACTTCCTTGACCTCGATAATCAAAGACCATTAATTGACTTGGAGGAGCTTACTGAGCGCCAGAGTTACAACCTACCAGAGGGAAAGCCAACCGACCAACCACACAACCAGCGGGACAGCCCGCTGCTGCTTTTTAAAGATTTGTCAGACGCACCCACACCAGCCGCTAGCAGCACTCCTAAATCCCAAGGTCAGGGAAATCAGGTCAAATCAGGCTTACCTACTTCTAAGCTCTAGTCAGATATAGCGTGCAGCTTCATGCAACGAAATTAATGAACGTAATTTGTTTTAGGTTGTTACTCTCTGTGAGGCGACGAATCAGGGGCAGGCTTTATTGAAAGCTTGCCAGAGAGCAAGCCAGACAGGACCTCTGGAGACCAAACTGCGAAACCAGCTGTGTACATATTTAATAACGCAGCTAACGCCGGCTGACAAAAATGTAAAGCTGCCGGAAAACCACCATCTCCTGCAGATTAGCCAAGATATAGCGCGCCTTTATGGCTCAGAAAGTGCGGCGCTTTACTACTGCCCTTCCATCGGAAGAGGAAAATTTACACCAAGAAAGAACACATCCGGGTGGCTGGTGAATGCCCGATATAACCGAAGAAAGACCCTGATGAGCCTAGGATTCGTGGAGCCACCAGCCAAACGATCTCGTTCGTGTTCTACGGACACCGGGTCATCAGCGCCTCAGTCAGAGCCTGCCAACAACGATCCAATTGATTTGAGTCACCTGGAAGCGGGTAAGATGCATTAAATAGTCAGCTGTTTCAGACATATATTAATGAAAGCAACCTCCTACTAGATAGCCGATGACAGATACAGTCTTCTTTGTTTTGAAACCCAGTGCAATATTTATTCCAAATATTTCCAAAAAAGTGCCTTGCTCTCAGTCTTAAGTTACAAGAATATAACCCTGGAACAGGGTCTTCGACAGTAGTTATTTTTCCTCTTGAGGTACAGAACGTAATGGTCGGTTGTGGCAAAACGTCTTTATTTTATTATATTGTATTCACATTATTTATTTTGTTTCAGGTGAAATTGATTTGGTAAAAAGTGCCATAGACCAGCTGAAGGGAGACATCGTGGGCGTACCCTGGCCGACAATAGAAGAACTGTGGTCGGAGACAGTTAGAGCTCGGCTGTATACTTGTTACCACGAAACGGGAAAGGTTCAGGAATATTTGAACACCTATCCTGTCTTGAAGGGGTCTGAAGGCTGGAGACTTGTCGCTATGTTATGACTTACATAATAAACTTTTATGTAAGCAATGGTATAATACAGGCTAATATACTGAAAGAAGCCATGATATCGTTCAATTACGGCCCCGATTCAAGTTCAAAACCTAGCAATTGTTTAGCGTTCGAAGGGGCTAGAGTCCGGCTAAGATGCTCAGCTTCCGAAATGATAGTTCTGGTAAGGTACTTTGGACTAATCGTTGGTCGATATATTCCCACTGGCGAAGAGAACTGGGATTTGTTCATTTTATTACGTAAGATTTTGGACATTTTGTTAGCTTGTAGAATTTATGACTTTACAGCCGATAAATTGAATTGCTTAGTCTCTGAATTTAACTCTTTGTTTATGAAGCTCACGGGGTCACTACTAAAGCCTAAATTTCATTTTCTTACTCATTACCCTGCCATGTTACGTAAATTCGGCCCAATACGAAACATTTGGGCAATGCGTTTTGAAGCAAAGCATAGAACTTCAAAAATAGTGGCTCGATCAACGTCCACACGTGTTAATATTACTAAAACTGTAGCAATCAGACATCAACTTAAATTAAACAACTTACTTTTTAATCAGGTTGTCCCTGATGCCGTTCAGTTTGGCAAGAAAATTCGGCTGAGCATCTTTCTTGATCGTTTTAACCTGGAGGGTCCTATAACTTTTGTTGCATCCGTAAAAATAGCAGGTGTGGAGTGGAAACCCAACAGCATTGTATTTGTGGATTTCGATGAACCAAATCATGAGTTGCCCATTTTTGCAGCCATTGAAGCAATAGTTGTAACTCCCTCAAATATTGTTTACTTTTACTGCCGGTTACTTGATACTATTGAATTCAATGAGCATTATCAGGCTTATGAGGTCGAACAAAATAATAACTACAACTGTATAAAAGCTAGCGATTCTTTAGCACCCTTCCCTCATAATCTAAGCAAACTATACAATTATATGAACTACATTACTAGCAGATGGTATATAGAACAGTAATTGCCTACAGAAAAGGAGCAAAATATTAGCACTTAAAACTCATAAATTATACTAGGCAGGTTTTAGAGATATTTTTGATTAATTATTTGTTAATTTTTACTGAATCGTTACGAAAACCTGCCGAGAAATTTATGAGTTTGAAGTGCTAATGTTGTCTATTTATTTAAATGCATACCACTGTTATTGTCACTGTTGTGGTCTTTTTATTTAATGCGTACCACTTACATAATGGAGTTGTTTATAACAGCTTCATAGGTTCTTAAGAGGAAACACTACGTCGAAGTGGCATGCAAAATTCTCATACAAAACACAGAAAAACGACGTTTCGTAGTCCTCTGTTTCCTCCTTCAGAACTGGACAAATTTTTATTACTTTTTCAGAATCGCTTAAAGAAAGAGATTTTCTTTGTCTGTATGTTTGTTTTTTTTTTAAACCAGCCACTTAATATTTCTGAAGACCCCTTAAAACTGCGTGATTTTGCTAAATTTTGAAGGCTCCTGGTTATTCAATAAATGACTTAATGCAAAAAAAGTTAAACATGTAGCCTTAGAAAATCTTTTTCTTTAACCGATGCTGAAAAAGTAATAAAAATTGGTCAAGTTCTAAAGGAGGAAACAAGGGACTACGAAACGTCGTTTTTCTGTGTTTTGTATAAGAATTTTGCATGCCACTTCCACGTAGTGTTTCCTCTTAAACTTGGAATTTGTATATATGATAATGTGTATTTTTGTGTGTTTAGTGCAGATGTGGAAACCTTTAATTAGCTTTTAGTATTTAAGACTGTTTCTATTTGAATATGTATAGTTGTAAGTTTGCCAAGTGTATTTAAATTAATGGATTATAATTACCAATGACAACTCTTTATGCGCCTTTTTTATAGATTACATGATGGTTTTCTAATAATAATAAAGATTATTTTAATCTATGTTACTAACTATTTTTTGGATAAGTTCTAATTTTTATGGAAAATAAATGTTTGTATAATTTTAAACCTTGGTTTTCTAATAATAATAAAGATTATTTTAATCTATGTTACTAACTACTTTTTGGATAAGTTCTAATTTTTATGGAAAATAAATGTTTGTATAATTTTAAACCTTGGTTTTCTAAAAATAATAAAGATTATTTGAATCTATGTTACTAACTATTTTTTGGATAAGTTCTAATTTTTATGGAAAATAAATGTTTGTATAATTTTAAACCTTGGTTTTGTAATGATAATAAAGATTATTTTAATCTATGTTACTAACTATTTTTTGGATAAGTTCTAATTTTTATGGAAAATAAATGTTTGTATAATTTTAAACCTTGGTTTTCTAATAATAATAAAGATTATTTTAATCTATGATACTAACTGTTTTTTCGATAAGTTCTAATTTTTATGGAAAATAAATGTTTGTATAATTTTAAACCTTGGTTTTCTAATAGTAATAAAGATTATTTTAATCTATGATACATTTTTTTTGATAAGTTCTAATTTTTATGGATAATAAATGTTTGTATAATTTTAAACCTTTTTTTTAATTACTTACATACCCTAGACTTTGTGTGTGATTATTACTATAAGCATCGTGAATTTCAGCACATTTTTTCTGTTCTTATTATATGTATTGTGATGTAAGTGGATATTTTTTAGGATTAGCACTAAATCTATACATTGTGTTTCCCGACGGTGAAATCATATTTTCAAATTAGTGTTCGGAAAGGTACTTATCCTGAATCAGCCAGGATTGATAGGTCAAACAAAAAAAACGGATTATTTTTTTCGACTCCCTATACAAATCGTTTATTAGTTCCAACGGGGCGCTAGTTTGTATGTGAAGTCAAAAAAAAACGACCGAATTTTTCGTTTGACCTATCAATCTTGCCTGACTCAGGATACCTCTCCGAGCACTAATTTGAATATATTATTTCATCGTCTAGAAACACCCTGTATAGATTTAGTGCTAATCCTGAAAAATAGCCGTGCCATCACGATATTAAATAGTGCGACAAAAATGCTCGAGCACATAAAAAGATCATGCCAATGTAAAGAAGCACTATAATAGATAGTGCACTTGCACGTAAAGACATGCTTCCAGCAATCGTATAATATCATGGGCAGGCACGAAATATTATAGTGCACGACTTGGTAGGCACCAATAAATAAAGTGCAAACGCACATAATAGTATAATGATACGGAACTATAAGTAATCGCATTGCATTATAATATAAAATGCCATCAACTAGGTATTTTGGTGCAGTGCACTATATTTTTTCTTTCTTAGGGCTAAACGTTATGATATCTTGCACTATATTTTATAGTGCGAGCTGCAAATAAGATCGTGACGTCACTAAATTACGGTGGAACCATAATTTTATGTGCATCGTCGGCAGCGTAATTTAACGTGCTTGCACGATTGGTCAAAAAGATGTGCATGCACAATAGTTTATAGTGCCCCATTTTTCTCAGTGCGGGGGTTACCTAAACAAGCAAAATATGCGTTACTGGCATCCCAACAACCCAAGAGAACGTCATCAAAAAAGTTTGCACTGTCCTAAAACCACAGTATGGTGAGCCATCTCAGCTCAAGGAATAATCGGACCGTATTTTTTTAATGAGGGGAAACTGTGAATTCCTCTGTATACTGCCGCATGAATGATGAGTTTTTGGAGCCGCAATTGCAAGTTTTTCCGGGACGCAACAATAGGACACATTTCCAGCAAGATTAGGGCAACTCCGCACACTGCCAGCGTCTCCATGTCGAAGTTAAGGGACATTTTCCCTGGAAAACTAATAAGCAAGTACGGAGACATATATGGGTTCGATTCCCAGCGGGGGGTATATCTTTGTGTGCTCGGTTTGGAGCTGTAAAGTCCGCCTGGCTAGCTACCACCATATTATCTAAGTATGTCGCCATAACAACGATGTTTATAGCATTGTTGTGTTCCGACAGTTTGCGATAAGATAGCCAGTTCCTCAGTGGTTAAGGTTCGCGCGCTTCCACCTTCGGCCTTATCGTCACTTGCCATCACGTGAGATGAAGGCCAAGCGCTTACCCGTTGTAGAATAATAATAAAAAATAACAACATTCTTTGGTGAAACGAGGACTGCGGCGAATGTACTGCTTTTACTGTCCTCTCATTGCCTTGTTTCTGACGGGTAACTACCAATTGGGGAGAATGGTCATGCGACTCATGCGTGACTCGTGAGTAGTAACTATATATTAGGTAGATATGTATGATCGGTTTACTTCTCAGGGTTTACGGTGAGCGTCAGCGCCGTCGCCGGCCTGTTGTCGATGATGGTGTGCTTCTTCTCCACGACGAAATCTACGTAGCCCACACCCTGGTTGCGGGTACCTGGGGGAAGTACCGTCGACGCTTGCACTTTACAGTTTACAAAAAATGTTTTTTTTTTATCTAGAGGCTGCACTTTAATGCTAAATAGGAGATTAGGAGTAACTATAAAATTGCTTAAAAAGAGGTACGTAAGGTACCAACTTAACGCAGCGCGCTCTAGGAAGCTTTGTCCTCTGTTCGGTATTTACTCATGTGCTACAGCTACCTTGAATAGACATTTTAGCGATTCTTATAATAATATACTGTCCAACGGCTGGGATAAAAGGCCTCATTAAATTCAAGTCATCCGTAATTGATGGGATATACTTATAATTGATGGTTAAACAAACTTACCTGAAGTGAAGTTTGACCGTAATTGTACGAGACGTTGCATCCGAAGAGATTTATATTCACAAGGTAGTCCACTCTTCAATGTACCAGGCATCCAACACATATTAAGAGCTATCTAAAAGAAATTTTATTAAAAAAACATAAAACGTTACCTATTGCCGTTCTGCTTGCCTGACTGTTTTAATTTATAAATAAAAATCTTTTACAACATACCAATTATTATTTTATTTGACACTCAACTTGACATTAAAACAACAAAAAAACATAGAAAATGAAAATATTAGAAAAAGTATAAATAATAGAAAAAGTATTTAATGCGTCCGCAACACGGCCACCCCCGGTGTCAAAAGACACGAACTAAATTTGGCAGATAACAAGAAAAAACAAAAAGAAATTAAAGGCCTAACATTTAATTTATTTACGGTAGGGGGGCGGACTCGTTGGGCAAAATAAGGACCAGCCTCTTAATGTGACGCTTAAGAGTTCCGGCACCCGTGGCGACTTCTACCGTGCGAATTATGCCATCGTGGCCCGGGAAAACTTTACTGACTCGTCCCCGTGGCCACGCTCCACGTGGCAGGTTTCCGTCCACCACGAGCACAAGATCGCCAACTTGAAGCGGTCGCGCTGGGCTTACACTAGTACGAGGAACTAACATCGGCAAATATTCTTTAACCCAGCGCGACCAGAAATGATCCGCGAGCCGAAGTCCCTTTTTCCATCGGACCCGCCGAATCAGGTCGTCGTCAGTGACTTCCGCAGCCACAGAGTAGGGTGACGACTGATTTAAAATGAAGTGAAATGGCGTAATAGCCTCAGGGCTGCTGGGGTCGACCCCGACGTGAGTCAGCGGGCGCGAGTTTACCAAAGCCTCTGCTTCTGCCAATAAAGTACTCAACACTTCTTCTTTGGGCGATCTTTGATGGAGTGTTGCCTGGAGTGCCGTCTTAACAGTTCGTACCAACCGCTCCCAAGCTCCACCCATGAAAGGGGCTGCCGGGGTGATAAACTTCCACTTGATACCCCTCTCGGCTGTAAAATCTGCCAAAGATTCGGCTAAAATCCGGTTTGCTCCTACAAATGCGGTTCCATTGTCGCTGTAGATTACAGCAGGGACACCACGCCTGGCGATAAATCTTCTCAGAGCTATAATAGCGCAGTCCGCTGATAAGTCTGTCACTAACTCCAAGTGAACGGCGCGCACTGTGAGGCACGTAAATAGCGCGACGTACCTCTTTTCTGAGTGGCGTCCGACGGCAACCGAAAGAGGCCCAAAATAATCTAGGCCGACGCAGCTGAATGGTTTCGTGTGGTGATTTAGTCTTTCTGGTGGTAAGTCTCCAACTGGTTGTGCCTGCGGCTTTCCTTTTCGGAACTTGCATATCAAGCAGGTGGAAGCAATAGACCGTACAGCAGGTCTGAGTCCCAGGATGTAGTATTTTTGCTTCAGTTCATTTACTACAAGCTCGTTAAACCCATGGGCTGCGCGGCGATGGTGGTGGGCAATTACCAATTGAACCGTTTTGTCTTTCCCATCCAAGACGACTGGTTTGTTAGAGACTTCGACGTTTCCAGCAGTAAAAATACGTCCAGAAATGCACAAAAGACCGGAACGTTCGTCTATCTCGATCGCCAGGCGCTTCAGACGGCTCTGATTCGGCAGTGGAGTCCCTTGAAGAACGCTGGCGTATTCTTGTCCAAATGAATTTAGCTGGGAGCGGAGGAGAAGACGACACCTGGCCTTTTCCAGTTCTTCTGAGCTGAACGTAGGAAGCAGTAGCAGCTGAAGGGAGGGCGGGCGCCCAGGGGGTATAACGGCGGATAAGGAAGAACGACCTCGGCTAGGAGATATGCTAGATTTAAAAGTGCTTGCACAACGTAAAACACGTGCTGTGGCTCGCAGAAGGCGTAACCAGCTACTAAACCGACTCACATCTGCGACTACCGGAGAAGGTAAGACCGGCAAATCCAAAGCGTTGCAAACAACCGATTCGACAAGCGAGCAAGAAACACCGCGCTTCATTTCCTCAATGATAGGAGCAGGCGTACTAGATGGTTCACAGGGCCAATCACTTTGGGGTTGATTAAGAAAGGACGGTCCTAAGAACCATCTAGAGGAGGTCTCTAATCTGCGAGTGACCCTAGTTGCGTCGTCGGCAACATTTAGCGCAGAAGGAACGTACCTCCAATTGGGAACTTCTGTTATTTCCGCGATTTCTCCTAGCCTGTGTGCCACAAAGGTTTTGTATGCTCGCGCATCACTTCGAAGCCATTTTAGCACTGTAAGGCTGTCGGACCAGAAAAATACCTTTTCCGCTTTTCGATCGTGTGCCTCTATGATATAAGCCGCAAAACGGGCTGCGATCAAAGCAGCCTGCAATTCAAGTCGAGGGATCGATACGGGCTTGAGTGGAGCCAACCGGGCCTTGCCTCCTATAAGACTAAGCATCACGTGACCATCGGTACATTCAAATCGCCAATATGCGACACAAGCATAAGCTAATTCGCTTGCATCGGCGAACACGTGAAGTTGTGCCTTGTGAGCCAATTTTGACTTCAGGTAATGTCGCGGGACGCTTTCAGATAAGAGCCCGGATATGTCCTGAAACCAGTTGATCCATTCGGAAATAAGACTGGGAGGCAGCTCATCGTCCCAATCGATCCCCAACCTCCATGTACGTTGGAAGATGACGCGGCCCTTGATCACGACGGGAGTTAAAAGACCAAGGGGGTCGTATACCCGCATAAGGTGAGCCAGTACTGAACGCTTCGTCAATTTTTTAGGAAATTCGTTTAAACTGTCACGGATGTAGCGAAGCGTATCAGTACTGATGTCCCATATGACTCCTAAAATACGAACGACTACAGAGGGGGAGCTAGGAGCACATAGCTCTGGCGGTAGAGCAGAGAGGGCTTCCTTGGAGTTTGACACCCAAGATCGCATCTCCAGAGAAGCCTGCGCGTGCACATGCACAATATCAGCCGCCAAGCGTGCAGCGTCCTCAGTAGAGTCAATGCTCCCTAAGTAGTCATCCATATAATGATTTTTAATTATGGCTTCTGCTGCCTTCGGAAATAAAGCTCGGTGCTCCTCTGCATTTCGATTTTTTAAATATATAGCCGTAAAAGGGCTAGAGGTGGCACCGAACATCATGGAACTCATTCTGTACTCTTGAATAGGTTTAGATGGGTCAGAGCGCCACAAGAATCGTTGCGCGTCACGATCCTCAAGGCGAATTTTTGTCTGCGGAAACATCTCCCTGATGTCACCGTTTAAGGCGACTCGTCCCTCCCTAAACCTCATAAACATGGCGAGTAGAGGCTGAAGGAGATCCGGGCCGGGTAAAAGCAGAGAGTTCAGACTGACTCCCGAACACTTTGCAGCAGCATCATGAACCACTCGGAGCTTTTTCTTTTGCGGGTGGATCACGCCAAAGTGAGGTAGATACCAAACCACGCCGGGGCCTACAGGTTTGTTAGGACAAAGTTCCGCATAACCTTTCTGAATCATTGCGTTTATGTTATTCCGGTAAGCCACAGCGTAGGTTTCGTCCCTTTCCATTTTTCTCTCTAAGCTCAAGAGACGCGAGCGTGCCAGAGCATAGCTTCCAGGTACGGCTTGGATATCCGGATTCCAGATTAACCCAGTTTCGAATCTGCCACATGGAAGTCTGCGCGTGGTTTTCTCTAACGTTTGAATCGCGTGCTCATCCATAGGAGAGAGGTAGGGCTTTTTAGAAATACCTATCGAATCCACTTGAAAGTACTCCCGGAGCTGAGCATCTAAAGACTTATCGCAAGACTCTACGCTAGATTCGTCAACTGAGCAGTGATTCACAAACTCCGTTGGAGATGAACCACCCTTCAGTGAACCGTAGAGGACCCAGCCAAGAGAAGTGAGAACAGCTATAGGTTGAGCACGCGTACCTCGTCGGATGCTATGAGAAACAGTCAGCTCCCAATTGTCCACACCGATAAGTAAGGTAGGTATCGCGCCTTTGTAGCATACTACGTCTCCTAAATCTGCAAGGTAAGACAGCTGACTAATATCGCTCTTAGCTATAGATTGGCGCTTAAGACCTAGGTTAGGCATGGTTCTGACGTTTCTAAGCTGATAAGATTCGGTAGAATATCGTCCCTTTACCGTGACGTCGACAAAACTAACGTGCGTCTCAGTTGTCATGCCACCAACTCCGTCTACCCTAATCGTGCTGACACCAAATATTGCCGTTCTGCTTGCCTGACTGTTTTAATTTATAAATAAAAATCTTTTACAACATACCAATTATTATTTTATTTGACACTCAACTTGACATTAAAACAACAAAAAAACATAGAAAATGAAAATATTAGAAAAAGTATAAATAATAGAAAAAGTATTTAATGCGTCCGCAACAGTTACCCATAGTATAGACACAGGCGCCATCTAGTGAATACCAACCGAGTGCACGAGTTTGTCACCCGCGCTGTCATCGTCATTCACTTTTAGAGCTTTTTTGCAAAATTAATTTATATGGGGCCAGCATGTAAGGGAAGGGAGGGTCTTTATATAAATCTCTTCGGATGCAACGTCTCGTACAATTACGGTCAAACTTCACTTCAGGTAAGTTTGTTTACCCATCAATTGTACTTCGACGTTGCATCCTCGAGATTTATATTTACAAGGTAGATGTTTAGAACACCAATTTTGCGAAATAATTTAAGTACCTATATGATTTAATTCAACTATTATAATTGAGTATTTACGAGTATAACCGATTAAATATAATTAGGTACCATATTAGTACAAACCAGTATGATATATTATAATATTATAATGAATGATAAGCTAGAAATTAATCAATGTAAATAGCCGCTGCAAAGGCATTATCGTCATTCTCAATGGTAAGGGGTCGATTGTAAAACCGTGCAAACACCAGAGAATTACCAGTCCATCCTGCAGTTATTGAAAGGTCTTTTCTGTTTGCTGCCGAGGTGGACGTGGACGCGTGTCTTACACGTGTGTGCTGAGAATAAAGAAGTGTCAATACCGCTGTTAAATAGGGTGTTTTTAAAGTAACGACTTAATGTAGAACTAGTTGCATTATGAATAGGCTTCAGGTGAGCAATAACCTTTCCGTTCTAGGTTTATCTCTGTAAACTTCAGTCATATCTAAGTAGGACAGTAATCTTTTTGCAGGGCAGATCTCAATCTTATTTAGAAAAAATGGTATAAATAAACAAGGCGGTCGTCGTCCTGGAGCAGATGTTTTAATTAAATCATCCCCAATGGTTTCGACATAGTTATTATTTATTTTTAAATTAGAAATTCGAAGATAACGTCTGTACTCGTTGTGCGGTTGACAATGCGAGCAGAGTTACTAATTTTTTAGTATAAACTCCAGAGCAAGTTCCTCATTTGGATATAAATTACTAAGGTGATCGATTACAATCTTTGGATCTCGCGTCTCCGAATATTTCGGATGACTAGGTTTAGTCCTGTAAATACCTTTAAAAAATCGAACAACTAAATCAGCTTCACTATAACGTTTGCCCTAAATAGCTAGAGCAGAACGATGCATATTTAATGAACTACAACCAATTTTTGCTGTTAACAGTTGACCGTAAGGAATTTTGATAGAATTGGAAGTGGGGAGTTATAGAAATCAACTTTATAAATATCACAATAACTCCACCATTTCGTAAAAGCGACATTGTATTGTTTTAGTGAGGATGTAGAGAATGAGGAAATCATCACCTCGATGGTTTCATTACATAACGATTGTCTTTGAAATGCTTTTCTGATAATTTGTATGCTACCAGGATAAGTTTCTTGCAAAGGGGGTGCTGGGTCCTGAAAGGTGATAATAACATATCGTCACTTGGGCCGAAGTATATTGGTGGTGAGCTACTGAGCTAAGTACTAGGGATACCAGGGTTGACTCGGCCAATACGATACGACTAGTACACCAGTGGCTTCGTCGTTAATTATTTTCCTGAAGCATTTTAATATGAGCGAGAAAGGGGAAAAGCATAAAAATAAAATATATTCCAATTTAAGGTGAATGCATCTATGTCAAAAGCATAGGGGTCTCGTTGCCATGAGACGTATTTATTGCATTTATAATTTTGGTAAGTAGCAAAGAGATCTTTAAGAGGTGTCCCAAACGATTGAACAATTTTTTCGAACACAGGTGCCGACATTTGCCATTCTGTATCGATATTCATACGCCGTGACTCCTTATCCGCCATGAAGTTATCTTTAGATTTTATGTAGGATGCAAAGACAAATATTTTGCGTTTCTCGCACCATTGCCAGACGACAAGTGATAATATTTATAGGAACTTATTGTACTCCACCCATTCTATTGATATTTATTTGTTCAAGAATGCGTTTTCGTTTTCCTATTGGCAATTGCAAACACATATTTTCTGAATTTAATTTAAAACCCAGAAATTTTCTAGTCTTTCGTGGTTCCAAGCTACTCTTTTTGAAGTTTTTATCAAAGCCTAGATTTTGTAATAAACAAACAGTTTCGAGAACAAAACTTTTACATTCTTCATAAGAATGGCCAAGGCACAAGATCTAAATATATTAGAATTAAAAAACCTCTGTTTCTAAGATAAATCCGGTAGATAGACCGGTTTCATGAGTTTCGTAAAGACATAATAAGGTGCTGAACTAAGTCCAAACGGTAGGCACTAAAATTCATACGTATTACTTTTGTGTGCCAAAAATTTGAACCTTAAATACTTTTTGTAGTTTTCATCAATAGGAACTAAAGAAAAAAATACGCGTCTTTGATATCAACATTGGCCATATTTACAGTTATAACTGTCTTGGAACAATAATTTGCTTGCTGTCCGTATGTCCTCCATTTTAAAGTGGTATGAGGCGACAGCTTTATTCTATGATTTTAGGTTCAAGATAAATCTGGACGATCCATCACTTTTAGGTGTTAAGAATATAAGAGAAATAAATTGGTCTTAGACATCCTCTCATATGCATATTACTCCTGACTGGCACAAGTCAGATATAGCTGTGATTAACTTACTTATTTCAGGCGAAGAAAAGTTAGTAGTGATAGGTTCAGTAGCTTGCTTTACAGTATTATTAAATGGTATTTTGTAACCCGTAACGTACTGTCAGACTACCGGGTCATTTGCGATTGAACACCATGTTTCAACAAAAAAAATATTATACGACCAGCGTGTAAGGTTACCTTGGTTGTTATTTACGCAACATCGGTCTGTATGACGGTCTCACTGCTGTCGTGGTGTGATAGCGGGCGGACGTCGGTGCTTGCGCTGATCGCCTCGGAGGTGGATACGGGAATCTTTGCTTGCTCCCACCCGGCCTGGCAACCCATGACCTTGTTTCTTGGATGGGTCTTGCCACTTTCCCTGCTGGGCGACGTAGTTCTTAGTGAAGTTGGCGGTCCAATGTTGTTAGTATTCCGTATGTGCAAACCAGATTTTTCAGCGGCTTTAGCAGCTTCTATCTTTTCTCCCAAATTTTCTCCAAAAGAGTGTGCGTCTCTTTTAACATCTTGTGTCATTGACAAGAATTTTTTATCACAAGTAGGCAGGCAGTGTAACCATTTTTCTATTCATGGTATTTTCATAATGTAAATGCAGCATAATTTGGCCAACTTCAAACAGGTATCAAAGTTGTTGCTAAAAGTTCTTTTTTATTATCTTTGTTCATACCATCTATGAGGATTTCCCTAGCGTTTAGAGACCACTTCTGGTATTTTGGGTCCCAATGGTACCTCCTTCACTTTAGAAACTCCAAGAACGTCAAGAAAATCCGACGATATAGGATTTACAACTTTCAACTCCTCTGCTGCGCTTGGATTATTACGACTAGGTATCGCTAGCGTCCTGGATGGTCTGGGTAAGATCCGGACTGTGTACTTGTGCTACGGCCATGACAGATCGTAAGTCTTTTTCAATATTAGATTTATATACGTCCGTTATTTACGGTTCTTTATTAAAATCGGAGTCACTAAGCCTTGTGGTAGGCGAGAGGCCTCGCGCAAACGAAGTCATTTGAAAGGAATGATCAAAGAATAGAATTGCCGTAATCGCGTCACAGCATAGGGTAGGTACCCGTAATATCGATCGTAATCGCGTCACGATACTAGATTTCATATTAGCACTGACCGTAATCACGTCACGGTACTACATAAGGGTAGGTACCCGTAATATTGATCGTAATCGCGTCACGATACTAGATTTCATATTAGCACTGACCGTAATCACGTCACGGTACTACATAAGGGTAGGTACCCGTAATATTGATCGTAATCGCGTCACGATACTAGATTTCATATTAGCACTGACCGTAATCACGTCACGGTACTACATAAGTGTGCAGTATGTAAGGCGGAACTGTATGATTTTGTAGAAATCACTTGCACACAAAAAAAACACTCCAATAAAAAGATTAGTAAAAAATAAAATAGAATGTAGGTACTGCCTCGCGCAAACGAAGCGTCATTTCGAAGGAATGACCGAGGAATATAATTGCCGTAATCGCGTCACAGCATAGGGTAGGTATCCGTAATATCGATCGTAATCTCGTCACGATACTATATTTCATATTAGCACTGACCGTAATCACGTCACGGTACTACATAAGGGTAGGTACCCGTAATATCGATCGTAATCGCGTCACGATACTAGATTTCATATTAGCACTGACCGTAATCACGTCACGGTACTACATAAGTGTACAGTATGTAAGGCGGAACTGTAAGATTTTGTAGAAATCACTTGCACACAAAAAAACACTCCAATAAAAAGATTAGTAAAAAAAAAAATAGAATGTAGGTAACTACTGCCTCGCGCAAACAAAGAGTCATTTGGAAGGAATGACCGAAGAATAGAACTACCGTAATCGCGTCACAGCATAGGGTAGGTACCCGTAATATCGATCGTAATCTTGTTACGATACTATTATTTCATATTAGTACTGACCGTAATCACGTCACGGTACTACATAAGGGTAGGTACCCGTAATATCGATCGTAATCTCGTCACGATACTAGATTTCATACTAGCACTGACCGTAATCACTTTACGGTACTACTTATGTGTTTTTTACTTTTTATTATTATTTAAAAAAGCTAAATGTCTTATGTATTCTTGAAAATCGTTAAATAGTGAAAAGGTCAAAAAATGTGGGTAACCATATAGGCACTAGCGAAAGTATTAATCGAAATTAAGAAGGAAACGTACTATGAAATATATTTCAATAACGTTTCTACTTTGAATGTCTCACTAAGAGGTTCTGAGTCGTATATTTGCTAACGAATCACATAGTTTTTAAAAAAATCGTTTGTCTTTGTAATTTAATCATAACATCGACAAAATGTAATATTTAAAACAGTGACTGACCTGATTTACTTGGCGATCGTCGTTTACGCAGTTTTTCCACATGCGTATATAATGATTATCCATGCTTCCTTTTGCACATAGTTTTTTGCTACACAAAACACTTTTAGGGTAACGATGTGCGGATGCCCGAACACGAAAAGCGAATGACGATGACAGCGCGGGTGACAAACTCGTGCACTCGGTTGGTATTCACTAGATGGCGCCTGTGTCTATACTATGGGTAACGTTTTATGTTTTTTTTAATAAAATTTCTTTTAGATAGCTCTTAATATGTGTTGGATGCCTGGTACATGAAGAGTGGACTACCTTGTGAATATAAATCTCGAGGATGCAACGTCGAAGTACAATTGTTCTAGCTAGTCTAGTAAAAGTAAAGCTTACGAGTAAAACGCACTGCCTAAAGCGTGTACCAGACTGTTGAAAACAAGCCCCAAACCGAAGTTTTTAATAGCGGTTTACAACAGTGCGGACGGTTGTTAGCAACGAAATTTCGGCGAACATCCCTCTCCTCTCGCCTCTGTGCCTTCGTCGTGAGTGGACGTGCGCTGCGCTGCTTCGCAATAAGGATCATATCAGCATAAACTGTGGACGAAAACGGCGCCCCCCTGCCATATCAGCACTCGTTTTACAAGGTATTGTGCTACCTGTCCTTTTCTCGCTCCGCTGCTACGTGCTGCGAACGCAACCAGCGACGCGAAACAGAGACGGCAGTCTTCATAATTTCCGTCTCGCTCCCCATTACCTATTCGTAGTCGCTGCGCTCGTAGACGCTTGCTACGTGAGGTGCTACAAGATCTGCTACGCGCACGCGTCGACTGCATTGCACGGAATGTCAACAATAAACAAATCCTTTTCAGCGTCGAATGTATGTGAAGTAGGTAACGACAATGAAAGTTCTCCCCTTAACTTTATTTCGCACCGTGCTAAGAGGATGAGAGAAGACGATTTACCGACAGAGTTCAGCAAGTTCAGAGAAGAGATGAGGGAATTGATTACATCTTTTATATCTACTCAACAAAACCAAACAAAAGTAATAATTACTGATTTAAAGGAAATACAACTGACCAATTATAACATCGAAAATTCGATTTCACTTCTGACAAGCCAAAACGAAGAATTTCAAAAAAAGATTGAAACACTCGAGTCACAGTTTAAAAAGGACCGCGAGTATATTGTGACTCTGGAGAGCAGAGTAGAGGATCTACAAAGAACAATGCGAAGAAATAGCATAGAAATTAAAAATGTGCCAAGGACGGATCGAGAATCTACTGACGATTTGATCAAAATGGTACTTCACTTAGCCAAGAATATTAATCTTGAAATGGAGAAACGGGATATAAAGGATATCTTACGACTACAAAGCAAAAAGGGAGACAGCGGTCTCAACACCCCTATTGTGGTAGAACTTGGGTCGACTATTTTAAAGCAGGATTTGCTGAGAAAAACAAAGACGTTTAATAAAAATAACAAAGCTAAACTTCAAGCTAAGCACTTGGGGCATACGACCCGTGAGGATACTCCTGTGTTCGTCTCGGAGCAGCTAACTTCGAAGGGTGCTCGTCTGTTTTTCCTTGCGCGGGACCTAGTTAGGTCAAACAAGTTTAAATATTGCTGGACCTCCTTCGGGAAAGTGTTGGTGCGACGGGATGATAACTCACGAGTTATCCATATCACAAATGAAGCTCAGATTAATCAACTTCTGCAGAGTGCATGACTAATCATTGTTAAACTCTTTGGCTTATTTGTGATTTTGTTGTCTAATGTCGACTATCTTAATAACCAATTGCATCTTTGTTATTTTGGTGGCAAATCTAGCACTGTAATTATTATTAGTAATAAGTTTTCACTGTATAATCAAAGTCATATACAATTTAGTTATATCATTATCACGATTCATGTACACTTCACATTACACCACAAACAAAACTTTCTAACTAGCATTCAATCATTAAACCTTCACTTTTTGTTTTGTAAAAAACCCACACACTTTCATACACCGTGCTCAACACTTATATTTAAAATTTTGAAAACCCCTGATTTTGACAATTCTGAATATTTCTTGTTGTTGAATAACTCCAACTATGGCCAAAGCAATGACAATCTAATACAAATTAGTTCAATTTATGAATAGTACTTTAAATACATTAGAGGATTTGGACGATACAGGTATAGCTGATTCTACTTTATGTAACATGGAGGACCTACATAAATACTTGCCTAGTAATAATAACCCTTATCTTAATGTTCTCACCCAAAATATTAGAAGCGTTTATAACAATATTGACGACTTGCAATTATGTTTGTCACAACTGTCGCTTGAAGTTGATATTTTGCTTCTAACGGAATGTTGGCTCAACCCGAATAAACAAGTGCCTCTCATAAGTAATTACACATCGTACTGCACGGCTAACAACCTGAACCAAAATGATGGAGTTGTAGCCTTTGTAAGGAATTGTCATCAAGCTCAAATAACTGAACTAAACTTAAAACAAGCAACCGGACTTCAAATAACTACTCACGATCAAACAATTTTGGGTATTTACCGGTCGCCATCAATTATAAATGCAGAAAACTTTATTACCTCACTGGACTCCTACTTAGAAACTATAGACTCACATAAAAACATTTTGATTATTGGAGATATCAATATCAACCTAATTGTGAAACCTACAGAAACACCGAATGAGCGTAATAATCGACTAAAATACCTAGATGTTCTATCTTCGCATAGCCTTCTATCGGGTCACTGTCTACCTACTAGAGGAAGTAGCTGTCTCGACCATGCTATTCTAAAGCTGGATAAAAATAGCACATCTGCCTTTGTCGCAGTTCTGAACTCGTCAATTACAGACCATTCTATGGTAATGCTTCTTTTATATGGTGCAACAACTGAACATGTACGAAGGAAAAAAACCAAAACTAAAGTTGATCTTGATAATGTGTGTAAGTCATTGGCTTCAGTTGACATTTCCTGTTGCAGTACCTATAATGACCCTAATACATTCGCAAATGCATTGATTGACTTGGTCAGGGCTGAATTGCTTAGGAATACAAAAATTGTATCAGTTACTGGTGGCAAGCGAAAATTGAAACCTTGGATGACTGGCGGAGTTCTGCGCTGTATTCGGTTTAGAAATCAGTTACAACTTAAAACGAAAGCCGAACCACATAATGAAATGTTAAAAATTGTCTTCAAACGATACCGTAATTTTTGTGTTAATTTGATCAGAAAGCTAAAAAGACAATACAATAGGAAGAAAATTGAGGAGTCTGAGAGAAACTCAAAAAGTTTGTGGACTGCTATTAATGAAATTACCCCCTATAAAGCTCCAAAAACTTCAAGTGTTAATTTACTCACTCAATTTCGACACCCTCTCCATGCAGTAGATAGAGTAAACCAGTTCTTTGTTAATATTGGCAAAACTTTGGCAGAGGAAATAATATCACAGCCTGGTTTTGTCACTCAACGATGCACCGCGGATGCAGCAGTCTCACGAATGTCATCATTTGTGTTATTAGACACTGACCCCCAAGAAGTCGATAGCATAATTATGAGTCTCGATGCAACAAGTGCATGTGGTTGGGATGGCATACCTACAACTTTGCTGAAACGATGTAAAGACTTTTTAGCCCCAGTAATAAGCAACCTAGCCAACTTATGTTTTCAAACCGGTGTATTTCCTGTGGCTCTAAAACGCTCCGTTGTGACTCCTGTGCACAAGGGTGGGGACACGAAAGAAGTGAACAACTACCGACCGATATCTGTTTTGACGAGCATTTCTAAAATCATAGAAAAACTTCTAAATAAAAGGCTAACAAGTTATTTAACAGAAAATAATATATTATCAAATTCACAATATGGTTTTAGAAGGGGTCGATCAACTCAGGATGCAATAACAGACTTGACAAATGAAATTGTAAATAAGGTGGATAAAGGTGACAAATGCCTCGCTGTTTTCCTAGATCTCAAAAAGGCATTTGACACAGTCTCTGTACCTATTCTTGTCCAAAGGCTAGAGGAGATCGGAATTAGAGGCATGGCTCTTTCTCTGTTTGAGAGTTATCTTTCAGAAAGGAAACAAATTGTGAAAATTGATGACTATAAAAGCAACGAAGAAAATATAACCTTTGGAGTCCCACAAGGAAGTGTACTGGGTCCGACACTCTTTTTGATTTATATTAATCATTTATGCATGTTACGGATCAACGGCGGACGGATCTTCTGTTATGCAGACGATACCGCTGTTGTTTTCTCAGGCCGGTCATGGGAAGCTGTGAGGAGTGCTGCTGAAAAGGGTCTTGCTGATATAGCTGTTTGGCTCAACGCAAATCTTCTCACACTTAACCCAGCAAAAACTAATTACATGTGTTTCACTCCTAACCAAAGAACGCAACCAGGGAATGACTTTACAATTAAAATTCATACATGTAATAATGTAGTTGATACAAACTGTAATTGTTCCAATATTAAAAAAGTGACCTACACAAAGTATCTCGGAATATTGGTAGATCAAAGACTGTCATGGCACCCGCATATTGAACTAGTCATTGGTAGAGTAAGAAAGCTTATCTGGATCTTTAAATCACTGCGGTATGCCATGGCAAGTGAACTATTAAATAAAATCTACGTTGCCCTGGCACAGTCTATCATCACATATTGTATAACAGTGTGGGGAGGGGCTTCCAAAATTAAATTCCTTGACCTTGAAAGGGCACAAAGGTCTCTTTTAAAGGTTATGTATTTCAAACCATACAGGTACCCTACTGACGACCTTTATAGGCTGAGTGGTTTGTTAACTGTAAGAAAACTATATATTTTAAATTGTACACTAAGAATGCATAAGACTTTACCTTACGACCCCACGAAACTTACCAAAAGACGCAAAGGCACTGTTGCAGTCTCTCCTCCAATACGTACAGTTTTTGCAAGACGCCAGTACTTGTGCCAGAGTGCCTATATCTATAATATTATAAATCAAATACTTAATATATACTCAATGCATACCTACGAATGTAAAAAAATGTTAATGGAGTGGCTGAGAACACTAACATATGCTGACACAGAAAATATTCTACAAAGATTAGTATGAGCACAAAATCATTTACGCACACACACACACACACACTCACACACACACACACACACACACACACACACACACACACACACACACACTCACACACCTAACAATACATGTAATAAGTTGCTAAAAACAATACCTAACAAAATGTAATAAAATAATCATAATAACTACGCTACTTATGCTTGCTATGCAAGCAGTTATTATTAGTTAAGTACTGTGAAATGTAATTCAAATTAACCTATAAAAAGATAAAACTGTTTTCTTTTTCTTCTTTGTTACTTTAAATATAGGTATGTTATATGTATAATAAGTAGCACCTAGGCAAGAGCGAGGCACTCCAATACGAGTATTACAAATTACTCCCTGGAGTTGTCTCAATACAAGATATGTAATAATTTTGTTGATAATAAACCATTTTTATTTATTATTTACTGACCGTAATCACGTCACGGTACTACATAAGGGTAGGTACCCGTAATATCGATCGTAATCTCGTCACGATACTAGATTTCATACTAGCACTGACCGTAATCACTTTACGGTACTACTTATGTGTTTTTTACTTTTTATTATTATTTAAAAAAGCTAAATGTCTTATGTATTCTTGAAAATCGTTAAATAGTGAAAAGGTCAAAAAATGTGGGTAACCATATAGGCACTAGCGAAAGTATTAATCGAAATTAAGAAGGAAACGTACTATGAAATATATTTCAATAACGTTTCTACTTTGAATGTCTCACTAAGAGGTTCTGAGTCGTATATTTGCTAACGAATCACATAGTTTTTAAAAAAATCGTTTGTCTTTGTAATTTAATCATAACATCGACAAAATGTAATATTTAAAACAGTGACTGACCTGATTTACTTGGCGATCGTCGTTTACGCAGTTTTTCCACATGCGTATATAATGATTATCCATGCTTCCTTTTGCACATAGTTTTTTGCTACACAAAACACTTTTAGGGTAACGATGTGCGGATGCCCGAACACGAAAAGCGAATGACGATGACAGCGCGGGTGACAAACTCGTGCACTCGGTTGGTATTCACTAGATGGCGCCTGTGTCTATACTATGGGTAACGTTTTATGTTTTTTTTAATAAAATTTCTTTTAGATAGCTCTTAATATGTGTTGGATGCCTGGTACATGAAGAGTGGACTACCTTGTGAATATAAATCTCGAGGATGCAACGTCGAAGTACAATTGTTCTAGCTAGTCTAGTAAAAGTAAAGCTTACGAGTAAAACGCACTGCCTAAAGCGTGTACCAGACTGTTGAAAACAAGCCCCAAACCGAAGTTTTTAATAGCGGTTTACAACAGTGCGGACGGTTGTTAGCAACGAAATTTCGGCGAACATCAACGGAGGTTGTAAACCAGCCTCCTGTCAAGGTGACCTGGTGGGGAGGCTTGTTTACAACAGCCTGGTACACGCTTTACTGACCAGCCCCCCTAGACAAATGGTAAACGCTCACCCCCTAGCATGATAGATATTTTGATAGTTAAACCACTAACAGACGATGAAGTCTCGCACGACCAGCGGCTTGCCCTCCGTGGTGGCGTCGCTCGGCACCTTCCGCTTGAGCAGCTTCTGGGTGACCGCGCCCGACTCCGGGTCCACGTCCATCACCACTTTCTCCCAGCACGGACATGCTTTTTCACCTATTTTAACTAATAAGTATCATTTACAGTACTTATAGTTACTTATTATGAGAATTTGTGGACTACTTGGCGAGAAAGTAAGCTGAATTTTTTCAGATTTTGTGTTTTGTATTAGGTATATTCACAAATAAAAAGAATAAGTTACAGTTTAAACCGTAGAAAAAAACATTTAAGCTCTATCTATCTAAGCATCTCAAGCAACGACAAAGCCTACATAATAATTATAAACAATTAATTTATAATTCTAAGGATTTGGGACTGGGAAGCACTTCAAATTAATATGGAATGATAAATATGATGATTGATGGTGATTAATAAGGGTTCAGGATAAGGTTTCATATGGTATGGTGCAAGCCTTTACTCCTATGCACTTAAGGTCTAATATCTTGTAGCTGCGCTGCAAGGTGTTATAAAGAGGTCGCTATCTTTTCATTAAGGTTTAATAGCAGCCTTATGTTCTTACACTTAGGGTCGAATATCTTGTAGCTGCGCGGCGAGATGTTGAAGCTCAGATCACGCACGCAGTCGACAGTGAAGCCATGCACCCAGTACAGCAGCTTCAGCTGGTCGTCGTAGATGTGAATTTGGCCGACGTTGTTCCCCGTTATAATTAATCTGATGGTATAGAAATCGCTGTCATAAATAAACGTATATAATTTAACTCTTTCCTAAGATTATAAGCCTATAAACACCTCACCACTTGGGTTCAGGCTGTTACACATGATGAACAACTGCACATGAAAGAGATCGGCCGCTACTACCACGATGTTTCAATGCCGGTTTGAGGGTTTTTAGCGACTGCCGGAATCAACTTTACTAATTAACGTGCCTTTTGAAGCACGAAGGATCAAGCATTGTAAAGATTTCTATCTTGCAAGATCGCAGCCATCTCTTACTCAGTAAAGACTTTCACTATCCCGGAGTAAACCAAGAAAACGCTTCATCAAACCCTATTAAGTTAAAAACAAAAGAAGTGCAACTTAAAACGCTCACCCATCCACGTTCTTGATGACGTTAATTCTCTCTTTCTCCACCTTCAGCACTTTGATGAACCTCAAGTTTTCGTAGTTGGTGTGTTCGACCTCCGCCTGGTACTCGATGGTGTACCCGTAGACCAGGACGGCGCCCCGGCTGGTCGCCACGAGCACCTGGCACGTGCCTCGGACGAAGGTGAAGCAGGTCAGCAGACCCGCCTCGGCTCCCACATTTTTTTCTGGACATCTGACTTTCAACTCGTAGTCGTCAGTCTCCTTCCACAAGCCGCGTTCGAAGACGAACACTTTCTAGATTTTACAATGATGATTTCGATTTAGTTAGTAGGTAGTTAGTATTGACGAGCATGTATGATAAACGTTACGAGAGTAAATGAAGCTAAGGATTATGTCAGGACTCAGGATCGTGACAAATAGAAAGTGCTTTATAGAATCAATTGAAATATTGATTACCGCTCCTGCTTTTTGAAGTTGTTTTCTGTATCTACACATTTAATTTTGGTGGTAGTCACGCAAGACGCCGTTGACGCTGTGATCAACTATGTTACATTAAATTTAAAATTGTCACGCGCTTAGCAAAATGTATGTTACGGTAAATGTGATTAATTGGTAATTATTAATAATTACTGCATAGGTTTGGTAAATGTAATAAATGAGGGCTTAAATCAATTTCAATGGTCTGCTTATAATGAGAAAGCTAGATTTTTATCAGCTCTTATATGTGTTTTACACGAAATCAAAGTGAATAGAGCTGCCTGCTGGTCGAAAAAATAACTATATTGATCAGCAAGAATGTGACATTGGGCAGCTGCATTTTTTTCTGCAACAATATTAATAATAGAGCAATCGTGATTTGGATTTTATAACAAGCATTCTAAGTTATAGGCTAAAAAAAACTATAAGTCCTGGCGCTTGCGCTTCGTCGGCCGCTATCGCGGCACGCTTCGCTCGGTTCGCGCTGTGTTGGCATAACTTTAATCGTCTATCTTCAATAAATACTGGCCAAAAAGATCGTTTCTTATTTGATTTATTATTTTTACCGAAGCTAGTCGGTACATATTAATAATTACCGGTAAAAGTAGTAATAAATATCGCATTTACCAAATCATGTGGTAATTATTAACAAAAACCACATTGATCACATTAACCGTAACATATCGACCAAACTCAAAACTATATAAGTATATTTATAGTTATCCACCTACTTACATCTACATATTAGGTCGATATATTTTATAATTAAGTGCGGTACCTACTTAGGTAGGTATAAAGTTTGCCAATCTCAATACGCACAGCCGACACTCCAATCCAGATATCATGTTTGGTCATCAAGACGAACTGCTGCGAGTTGTAAGGGTTGAACTGCACCGAACGCACCGAGTCCCGCGACAAGTCCACCATAAGCTTTGCTGAAAACATGCCTTACGTTAATTTATTCAATAATAGTTTAATGTCTTTGATCCAATATAATTAAAAGACGCAGTACAACCCCATGAGCTCTAATGCGAAGGTGACTAGGAACCACGAATAGCAGGCACGGCGGATGGTACAGTCCGATTCAAATAGAATGGCGTCCGTGAAGTTAGTAGCAAGTCGCGACGCAGAAACGAATTTTAGGTGTCAGCGGGGCGCGATGTACCTGCGCGCACCGGCACTCGTAGCTAAATTCACAACCGCCATCCTAATTGAATCGAGCTGTAACTTGTAAAATAACCGATTTACTTAAAAGCCTCAATGTAGCTCGAATAATTTACCATGCGGCTCGTCGCGAGGTATCGTCCAGATCCACCAGTAGATAGCCAGCCGATCCGTATAGCCCAGCGTGAGGAGGTACTTGGCATCAGCACTGATCGCCACCTTGGCCAGTTTAGTCTGCCCGTGGGGCAGGAACATGGTGCGCTGCGGGAAGTGGTCGCGGCTGTCCCACACTATGAGCGCGTTCTCGGGCCCGGCGTCGGCGGTCACCAGCCACCGGCCGCAGCCGTCGCCCGCTATGTGGGCTACCATGTGCCGCTGCAAATATTCACAACTAACATATATCTTCATTATTGAAATTTTTGCATTTACAATGCTATGTAGATATAGGATAAAAAAGGTTTTTTTCTAGTAAACATTTTATCCTAAATATATCTATATGGCATTATAAATACAAAAATTTCAATAATACAGATATTTATAAGCAATTACGTCTTTATTGATTGTTAAATACTTGCAATAGTATTTCTTTCGACTGTGATGTCATACCGCTTCACAGTGACATAATACCGCTGGCTTGCAGCGTATCACCTACTACTAGAATAAAATTCAACGAGTCTTCTGGGGTCTCGGTAGCTTAGCGGTTAGATCAGTGGACCGGCAATCCAAAGGTCATGGGTTCGATTCCCATTCGAACTTTCCTGAAACTGATTGTTTTTTTAGTAAACATTTTATCCTACAACTAATAATGTCCGAAATTAGAGTTAGAAACCTATCTTAGGCTTCTCTAATGTAGGAGGTTGTGGTATGGCCGCCCACCAGCGAAATTGACTTATCACACCGGATGCAGTTGTAATTTGTTTTGAAACTGCAGTATTCCGTCAGCTTCTGACCTGCTTCAGTTCAGGTATGTGAAAACCTTTAAAAGTTAAGTATAATACCGATAGTTGTTGTCACCTACGCTTCCCGGAAACGGGCGTATGATGTAGGTAAGTACTCGTATGTAATACCGAAACTGAATGCTGTTAAGAGCGCTTACATCTCGACTGTGATTTTTGCGTAAAATGCCCACTTTTGCATTTTGTAGTAATTTTGCAGTTGTATTTATCTATTTTATAGAAATAGGATAACAAATTCATTATAAAATCTTTATTCCTCATGAAATAACAATTTTCTGGTATAAATTTTGCTCCATAATATTATCGTAGATAGGAGAAATTCACAGTTATCTTAAAGCAATTTTTAAAGTTTTATGGTTTAGAATAAGATATAATTTAAAAATTCCGCTATAAGGCCGCTACGAACTATAAGACATAATAACATTCTATTTTTTTTATTTCATTTGTTTAGAACAGTATTTCAATCTAGGAGCTCAAAAAAGTGCCTTCACGCGTTTTATGAAAATCTTTCTCAGCAATAATTGGGTTTAATTAACCCCTTGAGCACCGTAAAACCAGACAAAATTGAAAATCAATTGTTTCACGACGGCCGGCGGTCTTATGATACTTGACCTATTAAAAAGTAAAGCAAAATTTACAAAAAGCGAGGCCGCTACAAACTATGCCAATAGTTATTCTACACTATTTAATAAGTCATAATTGTTAATGTATTTTTGTTTCTGAGATCAAGAACGCCAAAATTGGCTATTTTACTCAAAAATCACAGTAGAGATGTAATAGCCATCTTAAGGGTTGAGAGCAGTTTCAAATTCGAAGATAACGAAACGTTGAAATAATGGCGTACAATGGCGGACTTCGTCGCTTTACTAGTCTAAAGGTCAAAATCCCTTGCACACCGCGTCGTCTATTTGGTACGGGCACGTACCCGGGCGATCGGTGCGCTTCATACGAAAATTGCTGCAAGTTGGTAAAGCGACGGTGACCCCGACCATACCTCAGGCGGGAAACTTCCCACCCACTATTAATTTCGAGTTTATTTGAGCGTTATTAAAGCAAAAAAAAACAAATATTACGAAGCTCTGATATTAATCAAAACTAGTATCGAGTATGCCAGCAAAGAGACTCGAATGATAATAACGCGTAAGGTCCCTCACGTGCCCCTGCAGGATCCTCATCTGGTGGGTGGTCCAGTTGTACAGCACGCCGCTATTGCCGGCCGCGTAGAAGGCCGTGGTGCTGCCGCGCTGGTTCAGGTTCATCACGCCCACCTTCGCGTTATAGCCGTGGATCCAGCGCAGGTTCTGAGGAAACACATGGCTGATTATTCTGGAACGTCTTCACATACAGAGATGGTATACTTACAACTATTATCCCCAAAGAATTAGTCAGAGACTAGCCTGAGGACCGGCAGAGCAGTGTACTGCCACAGTTTAAGTTTCGCCTAATAAAAACTGCGCATGTGCTCAGCTTGATAGGAGCCTATCGCTGTTTTATGCTGTTGAACGGATTTATGTAGTCTTCGTTAATCACCTTAGAGCCGACGCCACAAAACGGTCCACCACAAAGTCTTCACACCTGATAGTAAGTGGTGTTAAGGGACTTCAAGACTTGAGGGTTTAGTATTTTTAAGTCGAAGTCTTTTAGACTTCATCTCTCCACGTTTAGATGTTCATGAAGGCGGTATGTGCCGTAAGACGTTTCTAGGCTACCTAACGAAGAAGTAAGTTGGCTTACGAACGGCGCAGGCTTGTGGTGGTACTCTGCCAGCTCCGTGTGCTTCCTGATCTGAGGTAGCGACATGCTATACACCCGGCTCATATCCTCGTCCTGGCCGGAGTCGCCCTTGCTCACGTTGGGCAGTGAGTGGAACTTGTCCATGGCACAACGGTCACGCGCTTCTTATTAACAGTTAACGATTAAGCTTGTGGATAATAAATAACGCACAGTAGCAAACTTTAGAGGTCGATGTGACAGTAATTAAGTTGAAGGATATCCTTTCTGACATTCTATGTCAATTCCTAAAATGAGGTTTGTTGGTTCAGGAAGGCCAAGGAAAAAGGTTTAGATGCAATGTGGATGCAATAAAGCCACATATAGGCCGCTTACAGACCTATTAAGTGCCTACCCAGGTACAATAATTTAAGGCAGAACTACGTGCTTAGCTTTCAGTTGGCTAATTAAAATTCGTTTGAACTTTGCCAGATGCTTTGCTTTTACTTTGGAGGTGCGCCTGCAGCAAAGGCTTTGAGTTGGCTATAACTTTACATTGTTTGTGCGTTGATCTTTCGCTATGTATTTTGGAGGCGCCTTTGACACCCCGCACATCGATCGAACGCTTTCAGTAGTTTATGCTGGTTCAAGCTTACATACATACGAATAGGTAGGTAGGCAGAGACCGAGATGCTGGAACCGTTGTTGAAATATGTTCAGTCACTGATGATTTAATAAGGATCTTTAAGCATAATAAAATGTATTTAAAGCATCAATGAAGGGCGGTAACCACACATGTCACAACTTATTATCTCGAGCCAAAGGTCATACAACACACAAGTAATAAGTACACTGACTAATTGTCGTGTCGTATCTGTCCGTCGGTCACTTCTTTGTCTGGCTTGCAGCATGTGCACTCGTAAATATTTAGCTTGGTGTATTTATCTCATTGTTGTAGTTAGCAATGGCTCGTGTAGAACAATATATTTGGAGTTGAACAATCCGTCCAGTGAGGAGGTCAGTGTTATCGTATTTTTACTTTTTTTCTTGTTTATCTAGTTCTTTTTAACTTCCTTGACATGGCCCGGCTTGAGATACCTAGTCTTGTTTTGTTTCAAACTTAGTTGTTGTCACATTTAAAGAGTTATTTTCCATTTTTGCATGAGTTAATTAAGTATTATAAAAAAAATAATTTTGAACACTACTAAAATTATAAGTAGGTAATTAATTATTAATATGAATATAACATAATTATAAATGTTTTAGTGTAGGTAACTAGCAAATGTGTAAACCTACTACATACGAAAACTAACTTATGAATTATGATACATATTTAACATTTGTGACATAATTTTCTTAACCCCTTGAGCACCGTAAAACCAGACACAATTGAAAATCAATTGTTTCGCGACCGCCGGCGGTCTTATGATCCTTGATCCCTGTACATACTGTAAGGCGTAGTACAACGGTAGGTAGCTATCCAATAAGGAATTTTGCACATTTGGCAGATATCGTTCCTGACGAAGTACGGTTACCTGCCGTCGCCGACGGGGGGCGTGGACTTCGCGTACACGCCGCAGTCCGTGGCGGGGGCGCTGCGGCGCGCGCAGGCCTTCGCCGGAATCGCGCAGACCGGCCAGCTCGACCTGCAGACGAGACAAGTCAGAGATGTTGTAGCTTTTTTATGTTAATAAGCTGACCGGATTCTGTGAAGTGATTGAAACAAACTGTATATCTAGGACGTGCATGTCGATTCTCGTAAGCTCGCGCTCACTTCGAACAACACGTTCCGATTAAAAGTGCGCTCGCTGCGGTTCAAATCCGCATTTCCTATATTCGTCTCTATGCTAACCTCACAAAGGTCACTTTTGATCGGAACCAAGGACGATATTATTTGTCTATGTCGGAACGTTAGGGTCGAAGTCGTGCGCCAAGCTTCTCTACCTACTACTTACAATTGTCTCACTTATATAATAAAACCATAATGTAAAACCTATCATCAGTAATTATTGCAAATTTCTACCATCTGTTTCTGCAGCTGTTCAAAAAAAAGCGGTGTGGCGTCAAAGACATAGATCACATTGCGAAGACACGAAATCGCAGATACATTCTACAGCAGGGATGGAACAAAAACACCATCACTTACAGGTATAACTCCTTGTCGATCCTCACTCACATTAGCAGCCAAACAGTATTTAACCAGAGACACGCACGTTAACTATGACTGTAGTGAATGATTAGATGCCAAGCTTCAGTGGGGCCCACATATAGCTAAATTGTCGAATAGACTTAGCTCTGCGGCTTATGCAGTAATGAAGATCCGTCAGTTAACTGACGTTGATACATCCAGATTAGTTTATTTCAGTTACTTTCATAGTGTAATGTCGTACGGCATTTTACTGTGGGGAAATGCTGCCGACATTCAAACTATCTTTGTGCTTCAGAAGAGGGCTATTCGAGCAATCTATAACCTAAAGGCTGGCGACTCTCTCAGAGAGAGATTTAAAAATATAAATATAATGACAGTTGCATCACAATACATTTATGAAAATTTGATTTATGTTCATAAAAATACTGGAATGTTTTCAAAAAACAGTGATATTCACAATGTAAACACTAGAAGTAAGAACAAATTAGCAGTACCTTATACTAGGCTCCATAAAATAAATAATTCTTTTAGGGGTCTGTGTGTAAGATTTTACAACAAAGTACCAAATGATATTCAGAAATTAGATCTTAATAAATTTAAAATCAAAATCAAAGAAAAGCTTTATAAAAAAGCTTATTATAAAGTGTCAGATTACACAGAAGACAAAACAGCTTGGATCTGAAATGCTCCAAGCACTCCAACAGCTATTTCTAATTGTCTTTATTTAATTGATACTACATTGTATTGTAATTTTGTATTGCATCATTTTTTTTTATTTTTAAATTCATATTTTGTATTGACCTGGTAACGACATACTCTTTTTTTTGTTTGTAAATGTCGTTGCTTTTGTGCGCTGTGGTTTCTTGCGCCCATTCTTTGCCACAGTTAAAAAATTATGTCCTGAATGGGTGGTAGGTTAAAAAAGATTTGGACGATTCAAAGTGCTTATTAATTGAGTTTATTGAATAAATATATTTTGACTTGACTTGACTTGACTTGATATAAATACTAGTGCAAATAAAACAGTCGCATTTACGTAAAAGGGGTGTGTACGTAGGGTCAGCGCAGCGCATAGTCATTGATCACTTTTTAGTACTTACCACTAATATTGTCCTTATAGTAGGTACCTACCACATACATAACAAAAACTTTTGCGAAGTTTACATAAGATAAGATAAATATTTAAGTATTGTATTGTAACTCTATTGTAACACCACAAGAAAAACATTTTTGACGAGTAAAAAATACAATTCTTATAATTATAAGTAGACGTACAAATGGCGGTCTTACTACTAAAAGTGATTTCATCCAGACAACCTATGGATGGACAAGATTAATTTAAAATTTAAAAAAAGTACATAAGCACCTGTTAGATTATTTAGTTGCAATTGCAACACAGTACAAAATTGTATATCAACGTGCAGCTTTAGTTCTTAAATTAGTGTACCTACTTTCAGCTTTAGGCGTTTTAGATGCGTGACTGCAGCACGATTTCGAAGCACATTTGTTACAAAGCCTCCTAGAGGTTTCACAATTAAATTTATATTGTGTCTGGTATAACGACAGTCTACCGACATCCACAAACGCACAACCAACATTGGATTGGTCGCTCTTGTAACATTGCGTACCGCCACAAGCGTAAGGTAAACGTTACCAACCCTGGGCTGATGCGTATATTCTACATGCTACGTGTTGATAAATAACGCTATAGCTGAATTCTAAGCGTTGACTGCTGGATGCAGAGGTTGTGCTGAACAAAAGCTCCGTTGGCAGGGTGGTGAACGGCTCGAGCTCCCTGCCCAAGCACCGCGCGGAGGCGCTGCTGGCGGAGGGCCTGGCGGTGTGGGCGCCGCACGGGGGGCTGCGGTTCAGCATGGCGCGCGACACGCACGCCGACATCGAGCTCTCATTCGCCAAGGAGGACCATGGAGACGGGTACATACAACCTACATACATGTTCACGACTATTATTCCCCAGGGTAAGTCAGTCAGTCAATGAGGACCACAAAAGTAGTCCACTGCCACAGTCCACGTTGCACCAAATGAGTGACAACAGCATCCTGAGGATGCTGATCATATGCGGAGGTAGCAGAAGGCAGGCCCGATTAATCACCGGTGCCCTGACTGGTCGCTATGCCACAAAACAAATGCTTCACAAAATGCAACTAGCAACAGACAACCTGTGCAGGGCATGTGGAAGGGAAACGGAGTATGTGCTGCATGCACCTACTGTGTGACTGCGACTCTTTTGCCAGGAAAAGAATGAATCTTCTGGGATCGGCCTACGCGAAACCAGAAGATTTTAGCCCTCAAGGACGTTGCCAAGCTTATGGCAATTCTTCACTGAGGAGGCAGAGTGATAGGACGCGGTGGCACAAAAGATCCCAATAGGTCGACGTGCTACTGCGAGAGGGAGATCTCTGCAGGCCCCACTAGATAAGATAAGAAGATAAGATCCTGAGGATGGTAGCAGATGATCCACATGCGCCTCTATTAAGGCACTTCGTGCAAACGATGACCGAAATCGGAAACGGCATCTCCGGGTTGCGTTCACACGGAGTGCCACGAGGTTCATGACTTATTAATGTATAATATTTATTTATGTAACAGTGTTTATTATTAATGAATTATAATTGTACTAACACCTATTTCATCAAACCATTTTATACTAACCCAAGGATCATGTTGTCCGAAATTAAATCCTACTAATATTATAAACACGAAAGTTTGTAAGTATGGATGGATGTTTGTTACTCTTTCACGTAAAAACTACTGAACGGATTTGGATGAAATTCGGCATACAGATAGTTTATAACCTGGATTAACACATAGGATACTTTTTATCCCGATATTCCCACGGGAACGGGAACCAAGCGGGTGAAACCGCGAGCGGCCGCTAGTGAGTAATAATAAATAATAACTGCACAAATGTTTAGCGTGACAGGTGGTGAGCCCATCGCCGCTCTATGCTGTTGGATGTATGTGAAATCTTTGGTCCGTTAGTCGCCTTTTACGACACCCAAAGGAAGAGAGGGGTTGGATAGTGTTCTGTTACTAGTAAGCCTCTAAAAGGCTTCCACCACAAAGCTATTAATATGTAATCCTTCTTTGGGCTGGAAAATTCGTGACATCTCGCTGACCGCTGCATGCATACAGCTGACGTTCGTACTACGTGGCTCCGCCAGCCAGCCCGAGCTCTTCTTTAAATTTCGTCCCCCGTCCTCACAGACCACGAAAGTTTAAATATGCCAGCATCCTCTTCAGTTTCTCATCGAATTAGCGCGCAGAATAGGGATGTCCATGATTCGGAAGGCACGCAAAGCCGTTGGTCCCAGTTGTTGTCGTAAGCTGACAGTCGTTAAAACTAACTAACGCATAGGATAAAATGTTTACTAGAAAGAAAAAAAACCAGTTTCAGGATCTCTATTTTTTTTTCTAGTAAAAATTTTATCCTATATCTATATGTATAGCATTGTGAATGCAAAATTTCAATAATAAAGATAACCTAACCCATATGCGACCAGCGTGGTGCATCATGACCCAATCTACCCAGGTGCTGTTGTCTTTTAGGAAGACCTGTGCCTAGAAGTGAGACCATTGATGATAGGATGTCTTTACCTCGAGGAGAATCAATCTTGTAGTGCAGCACACAAAAAAACGAACTTCCCCTTGAGCAAAAAAATTGTTTTTGCAATATAAACATACTTTGACTTTGGCCCTGAACCTGAACCACGTTTCACCTACCCTATCTCTGGTCTTTGACCCTGAACCTTTAATCCCATAACATTTGTCATCCAGCTTCCCCTTCGACGGGCCGGGGCACGTGGTGGCGCACGCGTTCCCCCCCTCCCACGGCGCCATGCACTTCGACGACGACGAGCTGTGGGGCGAAGACCTCGGCGACCAGGATGACGTTACCGATTTCTTTGCGGTGGCCGTCCACGAGATCGGCCACGCGCTCGGCCTGGGCCACTCCAACGTGAAGGAGTCCGTCATGTACCCCTACTACCAGGTGCCCGTCGAGAAGCTGCACACAGACGACATATTGGGGATGCAAGAACTATACTGTAAGTGTTAAGCACAGCCAAACATAATGTCCGATTCTCAAGTTCCTAGGTCATAGTTATTTACTAGAGCAATAATTGTTTAAAATATTTGTAAAAATATTACATGCCAGAATCTTTATGATGCAAATTCAAAGAGATATACCTGAGTTTGATGAGATTTAAAAAATACTATGTAATAAGCGACAGGTCTAAACACCTCGGTGGCGGAGGACGTGGGTTTGATTCCCACCTGAGTTAGTAATTTTTTAAGCTTTATAATTTAATCGCAATTACATTAAATTGCCCTTAAACGGACACAGCATGTTCAAATTTCGCAATTACATTAAATTGTCCTTAAACGGACACAGCATGTTCAAATTTTTCATAGGTTTTTGACCTTATCTAAATAATATAAAGTTCAAAATACGGTAGGAATATATTTCCTACTGTCTTATTAAGGGGGTCTCTCTTCTCTCTTAAAATTCAAAAACAAATCCGATAAAATCATAAAAACTACAGGTCATTACCATAAAGTACAGTACTTTAGGTATAACCTGTCCCGCTGGACAAAGGCCTCTAATATTGAAATCAAATCATCGCAATTGATGGCTATTAATTATTACGCTTGCAAAAATGTGAAACACCCTTTTGCTTGACCTGGGAATTGCCTCGATACTCGACCACCCAGAGATACCTTAAAGAGATGATGATTACATCTTCCCAGTAAAAGACGAAGTAGCGGAGGGCACCGTCGCTCCCGAGACGGAGAGCCCCGCGTCGCAGGCGCCGCGCTTCACCAAGGCCGGCAGCGAGGAGCTGGATGACAACGAGATACCAGACCTCTGCTACACCAACTACGACACCCTCCAGGCTGTGCAGGGATATATCTTCGTGTTCGAGGAAGAGGTAACTTTAGGGCAGCCGCTAAATCTAAATCGCAATTGTGCTAGCAATGTAGCAAGTAGCAATACATTGCTTCGCTATTTTACTAATTTAAAATGTTAAATAAATAATTATCATTTAGTTTCAGAGCTCGATAACGTGGCGGCTAGCTCGTTCGGTTTGCGATCTTGCCCGCTATGCAACTTTCGCAATGCCGTGTCGCTGGATGGATGACCAAATTAAAAACATCTCCGAGCTCCTCCTGCTACGAAAGGCGCGTAAACCCACCAACCAGCATTATAGGCCAGCATTGGGCCAGCGCGGTGGGTTTTGGCCAAATCTTCCCATGAGCTGTTTTCCATCTGGGAAGGCCGGTGCCCAGCAGTAAGACGTTTATATGCTGATGACACGCGAGCGTACACCCAAACGAGTTTTTACTGTCACCATAAGTTTTTCACTCACGCTAACTTTTGAGATAGCAGACACGTGCCGACAAAGGCAACGGCTGGTTGCTGATCCTGAATCCTTTGGTAGAAGTCTTGTGAAATATATTTACCTTATTCATATTTCTTTATGGTTTAAGTGGATGTGGGTGATAAAAGACAGGGTGGTTCAAGATGGTTACCCGACTAAATTCCACGAAGTGTTCGTTGGCCTCCCCGCAAGGATTAACATCATCAAGACTATTTACGAAAAGCAAAATGGAAACATCGTCATTTTCTCAGGTGAATTCAGTCAATATTTTTATTAATACTTACATCCAGTCGAGGAAGTTCCCGGCCTTTTTTTTATACTTATAGATATATTTTTTTTAATCTTTATTATTTTTGGGGATTTTTGTCTCTTGACATGTCAATCCCATTAAAACTACACTATAATCTTAAACCTATTATAATTTGAGGGAAGAAAGAGTCATTCACCACAAAACTTCACTAAATTACACAGAGTTATAGCAACATCCGAATTTGGGTTGTGTAAAATGCCTTGAATAATGCCTACATCGAAACAGTTAATATTAAATTTGTTAATGAATGACTCCCTCTCCCCTCGATTCCTGTCACACTTCATCAAAACATGTTGTATGTCTTCGCATGTAATATAGATAATAGATGGGCTTGCTCTTGGCCACATTCTTATCCGTATGATTAAGAAGAGGCCGACGATGGAGCGAGCTTGCCCAGAAGCAGCTTATTCACTCGGGCTATAAAGATGTTCACTTTTCGGCGATATTAGCTTGGATCTACGCGCACGCTACTGTACGTAGGCGCGCAAGGACTGGAGCGCAAGCGAATGTCGTCGCCGCGAAGAGACTGTACATAGATATTTATATTCTTACCTACTATACATTATATTTTGGAAATATTAAGTAGTATTTTTTAATTTTAAGTTCTTTTCGGTTTTTAGTTTTTAAGTTATTTAATTTTAGTTGTTTGTTGTTGTTTTGTTTTTGTGTAAATAAAGTATATTAAAAGCCATAAGTATAACAATACAAAACATATATAAAACTTGTAGATAGCGAAATTAAAACTACATAATTTATAATTGCATTTTTGTATGCCATGGATTTCCGCAAAGTAACGCCTTATTTATCATAAGTATAAAAGTATTTTAATTTGTGTACAGGCAAGAGGTACTGGGAGTTCGACTCAACATTCCAACTGCTAAAAGAAGGCAGACTGACCGACTACGGGCTGCCTCGTCGGGTGGGCGAGCTTACGACCGTGTTTCTGTCCAACTACAACAACAAGACTTACTTGATCGACTACGAGTGGTTCTGGCGGTTCGACGAGGCGACGGGCGCCATGGACAAAGGCTACCCGAAGGAGATGTCGGCCTGGCGGCAAGTTCCCTATCCCATCGATGCAGCCATCATTTGGAAAGGAGGTAATTATAATTTTTGTGTAAAGGATATGGTCCTTCGAGACGGATATTAGAACCTTTTCCTATTACCTCATAACGAGGAAGCGATTTTCATGTCGCCTATTGTGTCGGCGAGTGACGATGAACCCAAGGCATGAGCGTATTTCAACAATAATCGTCATCCTAAAGAATCTCTTTGACTTTTAGAACACAACGATACATGTTTTATTGGTCCTTCGAGCCGGATACTAATAAATGTATTTGTGAAATAGTCCCGTGGAGTGAGTACCTATTAAAGTAGCGCTTTATTTTTTGTATTTTTGCTTGCAGACACATTTTTCTTCCGCGGGCCGCGGTTCTGGCGGTTCGACAACGGGCTGGTGCAGGCGCACCGGTACTATCCGCTGCCGACGGCGCAGGTTTGGTTCCCGTGCGGATCCTCGCCCGACATGGAGCGCTACTTCACAAACGACGAGCCTTGACTATATAGTGACTTCTTACACATTAGAGTAGCTTAAGCCGAGAAACTTATAGTTCCATGAGTTACAACAATGCAATCACACTATGGCGATTTGACATAGCTTACTGCCGTTCTCAAGACGTTAATTAGTATTAACGACTACGTAGTACTCATAAGTTTACAAAATAATCGTGTCACGTGTCACTCACTGCTACAGACTTTTTTACAGTGTAACCGTAAAACCCTATTAATTGTATAATACTCACTATAATGGTCACGTCCTATAAAACGTAGGTCCTACTAAAAATGGGTGTAAGAATCTCCCCCGATCCAATTGTCGGGCAAAAATTATACATTGGACGAGGTTTGTGCGTTGAGTCAGACAAAAAATTTGGAATGAAAGTAGGACACCGACCATTGATACACAAAAAGTCGGCTCGCTTAACGTTATAATATAATACTTAAATTATTATTAAGAACACCTATGCAGGGTGTTTCTTATAGGTATATAATCCTGCAATGGGCCACCCTACTAAAACGCCTTATACGAAAGACCCGCCCAAAGCCATCCTATTACTACACGCACAATAACAGCGGTCAGCTGTACTCTATGTATGTCATTGATTCTAAGCAAATATATTTTACATTTAATAGTAAATGTTTTTTTCACTGTAGTGGAACGTGGTTAATTTTGAATCAAGAGAAACATTGATCACGGGTTATCCTACAGATGTCCTTTAGTGATTGCTGATGAGCGTCCCGAGCACTACCTTGGCGTCTCTAGTGTGACTATCTTCAGTACTAAATTAAGGTTTACATGTACTGACACGAAGATAATTTCAAAGAGGAGCCGTGATTAAAGTCACTCTTGATCCAAACGTATACGTATAGTTAAGCATAAAAGAAAAACAAAACCAAATTCATTAAAAATATATCACTTTATTAAAGTTCAAACGATAAAAAAACAGAAGTGAAGACATAAACTATTCTGTTTCCAAGTGCTCTAGGAATGTCAATTGGTGAAAAACAACTATTAATAGACTCCCGGTAACAATTAATACTGTAGAAGAACGAACTAGACCTCAACACGAGTCCCTACATCTGCGTCAACGCATTATACATAAATAGTTATAATAATTTTGTTCTCGCTATTGTATCCATTTTGTACTGTACATAAATAACGTTTTACAAACGTGACGAGTAAATTTGAGTCGCCGCAGCACCAAATATATTATCCAACATACACAACAAACATTAAGTAGTAACATTCTAATCGCTCGTCTATACAATATAACGGTGTGGTGCCTGTGTTAGGTCATAAGTCGCGTAGGTGGAGCCACTAGCACACCGCACTAAAGCGCAATAGAAAACGAAACATTACCAATGAACATATCACAAATTTATACATGACTAATGGTCCTGTTAACCTATCCTGGAAGTTCAAGCTAGTGTTAAGTAGGCACGTCAGAGTCTCACGTAGCTATGAGCAAAAGCATCTATCCGTTGAGCTACCGAGACGTATTGTGCTAGTGGCGCCTCTAGCGGTCATACTTTGCAACCTTCTGTTCGGATGTGTAACTGGTGGTGTAGGGGGTAGTATACCAGTGAGTAACGGCTAATCCCCCCACGCGCTGTTGTTCATGTGGGACGGTCAGCAGAGCGATTCTGTTAACACTCGATCCTGAATCCGCAGTGAGCTCATTTAAATGAGACTCGACACAACGACACAAACGTCACAAAGGTCTTGATTGAAACGTAAGGTTCGAAGTGAGAGGAGGGTTCACGATCAAGCTTTAGAGAATCGACATGCTGAGCCTAGCAGATCCAACCAACCACAAAATGTCAAATTTCAACAATATATTTTTACGTTTAGTCTATATTTGGCAGATTCTACATTTGACATCATAGTCTTGTTGTCTAATAAAAAAAACTCTAACCTGTCACTTGACCTACAGGAGTAGGACAGCTAGTATTTAAAAGCAGCCTATGATGTCAAAAGTAGAATCTGTCAAATGTCGACTAAACCATATTCAACCCTAACCTTTGGACATAAGGGTCAATATCGATTGGAGAAATTTGCCAGTTTCCGATAGGTGGATCCGCTGTCGTGCACAGCCGAGGAAGTTCCCGGGCGACCACTTTTCGGCTATATTCGTTTGCACACGATCTACGCGTACGCTACTGTACTTACGCACGCGCTAGGGATTGCTCCCGGGAATTCCCGGTACTGATTTCCGCATTCCGCAAATATTTTACACATTTTTAATTGGTACCGAAAGTTTCGAATTTCTCGGATCTCTTCCAGTACCGGGAAGTAAAAATTCGATTTTCGTACCACTGCTCAAAAAAGTGACATTCTATGCCACAAAAAGCGAACATAACATAGTCATTTTTAATCTGTTAAAAACAGGGAAAGAAAATTGTACTGAATTTCATTCATCCTCTAGGGGGAGAACGTGATTTAAATTTGGAATACTTACCGAAATTTATACTGAACTACATCTGTGTTTACACCCTTGAGTTTGTATATAAAGCATTATACATCTTTTTGAAAAAGGAATACGCATTTATTATGCAGTTATGATTATTAAATAAAATTACGAAAACCGACGAGGCCGTATGAGCTTGATGCGTTTGCTTTTCCGACAAAAAAAAAATTAGTCTAGGAATTTATTAAGACATTTTTTTTTCTCATATTATTATTGTGTTAATTTTTTCGCAAATGGTACGAAAAGTAGAGTATTTTCCTCGGTGATAAAGCTGTCTTAGTCTTGGGTGCACTTAAATCCCTCGCTACACTCAGGACTCGTCTTAAATCCCTCGCATCGCTCGTGATTTAAGTTTTCAACACCCTCGCTACGCTAGGGAGTAAACCTCGAGTCCTTCGTTACGCTCGCGATTTAAATCGTCACCCGCGACAGAAGACACTGCTTTATCCCCTTGGTTAATAATCTACTATTTAATAACGAGACTGCAAACCCTAGTACGCGTGGTCGGAATAGAGCGCAAGCGAATATCGCCGTAAAGTGGTCGGCCGGTAATTACCTCAACTGTACGTGTATAGGCTGGTGGGGTGTTCGGTGGTGTTGTGTGGTGTGGTGTGGTGTGGTGTGGTGTGGTGTGGTGTGGTGTGGTGTGGTGTGGTGTGGTGTGGTGTGGTGTGGTGTGGTGTGGTGTGGTGTGGTGTGGTGTGGTGTGGTGTGGTGTGGTGTGGTGTGGTGTGGTGTGGTGTGGTGTGGTGCGGTGTGGTGCGGTGTGGTGTGGGGCTTAGCTGCAGCAGGAGGCGGGGTTGGGGTCGCGGCCGGAGCGCTTGGTGATGTTGAGGCGCGTGAACTCCTCCGCCACGGTGGGGTGGATGCCCACGGTGTTGCTCAGCTGCTCCATCGTCAAGCCGCATCTGATAAACACATACGAAAAAATTTTAAAAAAAGTACAGCATGTAGGCCCGAATACTGTCGCTGCGGGGCAAAGGACTAAATCATTGAAATAAAGTCAACGCTACAATTGGCTATTTGACAGTTGTAACAATAAAATATGAAATATGTCGCATATGGTAGTTTATAATTTAACAATGATTATCCAATAGTTATTTTTTATTTAGATAATTTGTAAATATTTTATTTGGACAAAATAAATTTGCGATTTTTTATCTGTGGATTACAAGACCCGAAACACGGGAGGCCATGATTGAGCTTCGTGTGACGTCACATTTCACAAAATAAACAAAAACCATCCGTCAGGTGTCAAGATAAAATTTGTTTGTTTAGTGAAGTGTGACGTCACAGGGCAAAATGTCACGTGAGTAACCGTTTTCGCGTGAAATTTTAAATTAATTAAGAAATAAAAAAAATCTTCTATTAAGTATATAACGCTTTTTCGAGAAAAAATATTGTAATAGGTATAAAATAAGCGTTTGTATTTTTTAAAATACTTTTCCAAGAACTGTCAAGTAACCAATTGACGGCTATCCTTTATGTTATTCTGTAGAGGAGTTCTGCATAAGGAAAGAAGTGGTCGAGGTGCCATTTTGAAGATCTCAATGTATAGATGTGCGCACAATTGCTAGATCGGACAAAACTGGATTAAGACCACAAAACAATAATCATCATCATCAGTCTACAAACGTCCCACTGCGCTAAGCACAGGCCTCCCACGTGGACAATAGCACGTGAGGATATTGGGCCGTAACCCACCACGCTGGCCCAATGCGGGTTGGTGGGTTTTAACGACTGCCATCTTACGACAACAACCGGGGACCAACGGCTTAACGTGCCTTCCGAAGCACGGAGGAGCTCGAAATGTTTTTAATTTGGTCACCCATCCAGCGACCTGGCATTACGAAAGTTGCTTAACGATCAAGATTGTAAGCCGAACACGCTAGCCGCTGCGCCATCGAAAACAAAACAATAATAGTAAGACAAACAAAACAGCAATCGATTAGCCACTCACTTGACGGCGGCGGCGAAGCCCTGGATGACCTCCCCGGCGACGGGGCCCACAAAGTGGAGCCCTAGCACGCGCTGCGGCGCCGCGCGCAACGCCACGGCCTTCAGGTAGCAGTTCTTGATGTTGCGCTGCGGGATGAAGAACTCCGTCGGCTTGTAGTACGCGTGGTACACCTCGACGGCGTCCGCGCCGTGCCTGGGGAACGCATATGGAAACTGTTACACACTATACGATAAAATGTTTACTAGAAAAACATCAACCAGTCTCAGGAAAGCTCGAATGAGATTCGAACCCATGACCTTTGGATTGCCGGTCCACTGCTCTAACTTATTTTCTAGTAAACATTTTATTCTATATCTATATAGCATTGTGAATGCGAAATTTCAATAATAAAGATACCTATGTTACAGAGTGCTTGGATTGGAATCTATGTAAGCCTCCCCCGCCGCGTCCTCCAAATTCGATAAAGAATGTCAGAATACAAATTATTCACATATCTTAGTGCAAATATCTAGTGTTACACCGATTTTTATGGTTTTTTGAAATAAATACATAATCGTTAATATCTCTCAAGAAAAAGTAAAAATTCGAGTCACTAGATATTTACACAAAAAATTGAAAATATTATTTTTACAAACATTATTCATGCTCCTAGTGTAAATCCTGGAGTTTAAACCTTTTGACCGTCATAATCGTGTATACTCGACAAGCAATAGCGTGCGTGTAGTTTTTAGGTGATCATAAAATGTTATCCACCCAGTAGTACCGACGCCAGCACTGCAACCACGAAATGTCAAACTCCTACAATACATTTTAACTTTCTCTACAAACATAAGGATCAATATCATCATCAGCCTATAAACGTCCACTGCTGGGCACAGGCCTCACACATGGAATACCACGTGGGGATATTGGGCCATAACCCACCACGCTGGCCCAATGCGGGTTGGTGGGTTTTAATGACTGCAATCTTACGACAACAAGCGGGACCAACGGCTTAACGTGCCTTGCGAAGCACGGAGGAGCTCGAGATGTTTTAGAAGAATCAATATACAACGTGTAAAAAAATAAGCAATAATATTTGAGCAGCCTACATGTTTGGTGATAACTGTTTTTTTCGTACCACTTGCTCAAAAAAGTGACATTCTATGCCACAAAAAGCGTAACAATAGTCATTTTTAATCTGTTAAAAACAGGGAAAGAAAATTGTACTGAATTTCATTCATCCTCTAGGGGGAGAATGTGGTTTAAATTTGGAATACTTACCGAAATTTATACTGAACTACATCTGTGTTTACACCATTGAGTTTGTATATAAAGCATTGTACATCTTTTTGAAAAAGGAAATAAATTAAAAAAAAATTAAAAAACAAATAAAAAAAAATTATAAATCAACTCATCAACAATAAATGTACCAAACAAAAATGTAACTCTCTCTATCAATAATTGGATTAATGTTTCGAATGTTAACTTTTACTTTTAATAAATGCTTATCTCATATTATTATTGTGTTAATTTTTTCGCAAATGGTACGAAAAGTAGAGTATTTTCCTCGGTGATAAAGCTGTCTTAGTCTTAGGTGAACTTAAATCCCTCGCTACACTCGCGATTTAAATCGTCACCCGCGGGTGACAGTAGACACTGCTTTATCCCCTTGCTTAATAATCTACTATTTCACAAGTGATAGGTAGCTGAGAAATTTATATTTTTTTGACAAAAAGGAGCTAAGTTTTTGTTTAAAACTGAGAGCGAGGCGCGGGGGAGGTGGCGGGGTACAAGCGTGCCACGTGTCAAAGGTCACTCATTTGGCACTGCGCTTGCGTTTGTCAATCAATAACAAAATAGGGTTGTACAAAATGTAAATTACACTTAAATATAAAAAATACTTTACCACATTTAATGGGTAAAATTTAAGCACGCGCCCTAAAATTTTATTGCTTATTTTTTTTACACGCAGATTGGAGAAATTTGACAGTTTTGAATAGGTTTACCGGCAGGCGTGTGAACTAAATTATGAGACATTAATTGTCACCTCTCTAACGCAGTCTCCTCGCTCAGCCCCACGCACCCATACTCGAGGGGCGTGAATATAGTGGTGGCGATGTTGTCATAGTCCATGTGCTGCGCGCCGCCGCCGAACACGCGCCTGGCCAGCAGCCGGCCGGCGTGGATGGCCACGGGCGTCAGCTCCGGCCGCGCCTCCAGCACGTCGCCCACCGCGAATATGTGCGGCACGTTGGTCTGCTCGGTGGCCGCCACTATCTTGCCGTTTTGCGACAGCGACTGGAGATAACAATATATTAAGTTATTAGGCCTGCACCTTCCTGTCAGTTCAACTCTTACCATCGGAGGTCAAGGCCGACTTTGGGGTAGCTGCGCTAACTTAGTTGTTACTTACGAGGGGTGATCCAACAGTAATGATAATCAATAATAAACACAATGAATATAATAAAAAAATAAATTCATTTCTCAACATAGTCTCCTAGCAAGTCTATACATTTAGTCCATCTCTTTATAAACCTAAAATTCCCTTAGAAAAAAATCTTTATCTTGACTCTCAAAAAAGTCCTCAACCGCGGCCATCACGTCGCTATCATCGGCAAATATCTTGCCTCGTAGGTGTTCCTTGAGTCGTGGAAAGAGATAGAAGTCACTGGGGGCTAGATCTGGTAAATAGGGGGGTTGTTCCACCAGCTCAAAGCCCGCTTCCTGAATGGCAGCCATGGCAATTGCAGCTTTGTGAACCGGTGCGTTGTCTTGATGGAACAGCACTCCAGCCCGCAGTTTGCCTCGCCTTTTCTCTTTAATAGCCTCCCGCAATCTTCTTATTTGTTTTGCATAGTAGGAGCCTGTAATAGTGGCCCCCTTTTCCAAGTATTCCACCATGATTATTCCTTCAGCATCCCAAAAAACAGACGCCATAACCTTCCCTGCTGAGCTTGACACTTTGAATTTCTTCGGCGTCGGTTCATCGGATCGTTTTTATGTCATCGATTGTTGTTTTGTTTCAGGATCAAAATGGTGGATCCAGGTCTCGTCCATGGTCACAAAACGTGACAAAAAATTATCCTTGTCTGCCTGGAACTTCTCGAGATTTGCTCTTGACATGTCGACTCGTTTCTTCTTTTGCTCGTCGTTTAACATTTTCGGTACCCAACGCGCGGAGACCTTTCTCATATGCAATTCGTTTGCAAGGATTCTTTGAATGCTGCCATATGAGATCCCTGTGACCTCAGCTACATGCCTGATAGTCACTCTTCGATCTACCAATACAACTTCTTCAACTTTTTTCACATTTTCTTCAGTGAGGGACGTCGATGGGCGTCCTTCGCGGTGTTCGTCTTCCGTCGATGTTCTTCCCAGCTTAAACTCCTTAGCCCAGCGTGCAACTGTGGAATATGGAGGAGAAGAGTCCCCTAATGTTTCCACGAAGTCGCTGTGTATGTCTTTGGTAGACATTTTTTTCAAGCAGAGGTATTTAATGACAGCTCTGATTTCGTGTTTTTCCATTTTGATGTTCACTCCTTGACAGTTCGTATTCAAATGAATGTAGCTCCCGGGAATCGTGGCCTATCTATATGATTTTTTTTTTCCTGAACTAGTGACTGATATTTTTTTTGTATTTTTGTGTGCACTAGAAATAACTGATTATCATTACTTTTGGATCACCCCTCGTAGTTAGGCTATAATATACAACGTCAGTCGGAAAGGGGTACTAAGCCGAAGGGAGGGTGAAGTATACATGATAGTAAACAACTTTTGTCTAAGAACTTTTCCTAAAAATTGATAATTTGAGATTAAAAGCTGTTTTAAGATTTCATAAGAAATGACGGTGTGGTAGCCCTGGCGGTCAGCTGTTTTGAGAGAGAGACAGGTTTGAGTTCATTGAGCTCATTGCCGGGGTTAACAAGTGGCGTTAGCCCCGCCCCTATTCAGGGATGTACATTTTTTAAATATGAATAATGCTTAAAATATGAAAGTTTTTATTTGAAATATAACAGTTGATAGTAGCACTTTCAGTTGTCCGCGGCTTAGTACCTCCTTTCCGACTAACGTTGTATACTACAGTTCGATTCGGACAGTTTTGCTTTTGTATGGGAAGTCGACATTTTTTTGGTATATTTGCACATAAATTTCTTGGGGAAGTTCAGTTTCATGGTTGGAACTCACCCTTAATTTCATTAAAACGAATAAAAATACATTTAACAGCATAGAGCAGAGATGGCCTCACCACTACGCTGAGCACAACATGTGCGGTTGTAATTTGGTGAAACGTGGATTATGGCAGTGGACTGCTTCTGCGGTATTCATTGTACAGTATTTTTTTTTTAAAAAGAAGGAGGCAAACGAGCAGGCGGGTCACCTGATTGGAGAGTGATCACCGCCGCCCATGGACACCACAAAACCAGAGGAATCGCAGACACGTTGCCGGCCTTTAAGGAACCCTCACTGGCCGGACGAAACACAACAGCACCAAGTGTCATTATTTCACGCCGAATATTCGTGAGAGGGTGGTATTACGCCGGGCGAGCCGGCCCAATGCGTGCTGCAACGCAGTGTGGCTCTACCACTCAGTCAGTGTCACTCATCTCGGCTTTCCGACTGACCCCTTGGGGATAATAGACATGAATCATGTATGTATGTTTTCCGACAACGAGTGGACATTTTTCTTTATTTTCAACTAAATCATGTTCATGTTTTACAAATAATGTAACACATTTATCACATTAGAAATAAACAAAGTAACTTACATACATAGCACTAAATGTATAGAGTTGACTTACATTGACGCCGGCGGCTTCCAAGTTGAGTTGCTTCGTGAGCGCGTACCGGCCGGTGGCCAGCAGCACCGTGTCGAACACATCCTCGAATCTAGAAACACATCAAGGGCATCGTTCAATCATTTATCTCAACAACAAAAAATATATTCAAAAAACTACAAGTATTGGTTACGGTAACATCATCAGGTGGGTGATCGTGGTATAAAAAACGTTGATTGATTTAACCAATGTTTACAATTTTTATTAGCAAATGTTAGGAGTAAGCTTGTTTCCAAAACTTTAAATTATAACCTTATTTTTGCTCGTGTTTTGGTTTCATGCATGTATAAGTTTAAGGCCACATCGCCACATCACCACATCACGCAATAAACGATATCTATCTATCTAAAAGTATAGTGATTTTTTAAATAACTTAGGCTAGTGTAATATTATATAAAATATTTGTAAAAGTAACTAATAATAGAGCGCAGGTTATGAAAAGAATTGTTATAAACATTAAACAATCAATACTTCAGATAAAGAGCATTAAAAATTAGAAATCGTACAGCGCTATCGTAATTGTGTCTGAATTGGCTAATAATACTTTTATCACTTTAGACAGATATCGTGTCTGTCTGGTTCAACTGCATTGGAATTTGGAATCGAAATCTAATAACGACATAACAATACATTGATTTCATTTTTGCATTCTTCTTGTTCGACAAGCCAGGTTTCAGCTGGTATACAGGGTTGAAACAAGTCCTTAAGGCGGGTCTCGTGCGACACTGTTTTGTGTTTTCTAACACCTAACATCAAACATCTAACAGATTTAGGCGTGGCCTACGTACATATTTTGTTAGATGTTTGATGTTAGGTGTTAGAAAACACAAAACAGTGTCGCAGGAGACCCGCCTTTACATTGCAGAATCTTTTTTTTACTATAAAGTTGGAAAAATGTGAAGGGTAGGAATACTCACTGCTGCTGGGTCTCCGTGTTCAGCCAGCGGGCTTTAAGCTGTCCCGAGGCCAGTTTCTCCACCGACTGCGGGATGCAGCGGTACTGGAACTTGACGCCGCGCTCCTCCATCTCGCTCGTGACCGCGCCCGCCATCTGCTGGTCGAACCCGCGGAGCGGCACCGACCGCACCAGCACCGTCGCGGAGTACCCCAACGAGTTGAGGAAACCGGCGCACTCTAGACCGATGTCTGTTAGGTGGTTAAGGATCTTTTTGCATAGTTGATAGTTGTTTGAAGAAACGGAATTCTCTTCTCTTCATTTATTTACATACATTTTTCGCTTTCCACTAATAAAAGTGTTTCATTTCAATTTACACAAACTCAATCTCAAAAATTTAATATACTTAATAAACTCTTTGAAAAGTGCTTTTGATTCATCCAATTCTGTGCCTAATACTGTTAATATTATTACGATGCCAATACCTACACGACACCATAGTTCCCTTTGCGTATATAAGCTATTTATAAAGTTTCCGCTTTATATCTAAGGATCGCCACTCGACAGGAAAATCCGAAACAGCTTTTACATTATACACTATGGGAGTTGCGCGATACACAATGTGTTTATAATAATTACTACTTACTAATAATTACAGGTATTATTTTATATTCCAAATAAGTAAATGGTTTCGTTGTAAATAGATACGGATACTATGTTAATGGCATCATATTATTATACATAAACTAACGTTTCCTCTTAAGGCGAGTTACCGGTAAATGCGGGCAAAACTGTTTTGCTAGATCAAATAGTTTATGTATTTGCTGTGAAATTACGCTCTTATAAAAATATATAATACACTACAGGATATTGCCTAAAGAATGTGCTAATTTGTTACGCGATTAGATGTACTTTACTTGATAATAAAAAAATCCCGAAAACAGGCCAAATAAAAGCGTAAAACAAATGATTTCTTACATTTTATAAAAATTTTCAACTTAATTTTTACATGTAAATATTTATTTTGTAGTACTACAGAGAACCTGCTAATTCATTAAATCCTATAAAATCTAAATAGGCAGAAAACTTATAAAACGCTCGAAAGGACTCGCCCTACAACAGTTTTATCCATGGTGCATTCTATAATTATTAGCACTATCAGATCGATAAATTTTCTATGCTTCAATTATATTTTTGAAAACTATAAAATATCGTTCAATGGCTTGGGCGGTTTGCACATTATGTCATATTAGAGCGATGCGATATAAATTAACATTTCAACCGCGCTCTCATCAGTGCTCAATAAAATGTCTACTGTCTAATGGCGTGGCGTTCTAAGTGTTAATGGAGTGTTCTGCCCTCACCGCTTCCACCATTTTCTTAAAAAGCCTAGGCTAATTTATTTAGTGTCATTTTTGTTTAAGCTAGCATTCGTATAAAAAGGATACATCCAGCGCCAACGACGAGCGTCTTGCCGGGCGGGTGGCTCAGGCTGAAGATGTCATCACTACTGATGCAGTACTCCAGCGCCCCGGGTATATCCGGATACACGGGCCTGCCTCCCACCGCGATCACGATATTCTTCGCCGTCAACTCTTTCTTAGTACCATTCTTTAGGGTCGCGATCAGCGTGTGCTGGTCTTTAAACTCGCCGAGCCCGTTGATGTAGTCTATCTTCTTGTCGCGCAGGTCTACTCGTGTCGTCCAGTTTACAGATTTGATGTGCTCTTGGACGGACAGTGTGAGCGCCGCCCAGTCGATCTTGATGGCGTCCAGCTGGGGCACTTGCCAGCCGTACGACACCGCTTCCTGCAATCGGTTTCGTTAGTCGATATAGACTTTGGGAGTCTTTGAATATATTAACAACATTATTTTTTGTAATATGTAATCGATAAATGTAGCAATATACGATTGTATCGTCCGTAAAAAAAGTGTTTAATTTTAAGTATTTAAAGGTATGTTTTTTTATCTCCTCGGATTATTCTTGTCAGGAATATACATTGACTAACAGTTCAAATATACTAATAATATGTTTAACTTAACCCCAAAGAAGTGAATGTCTAATGTTTTATTCAAAATAGTTTTTCCAAAAAAGCAAATAAATCAACTTATACATTTATTTGCTTTTTGGAAAAACTATCACGATTGAATGATATTACTTAAACAGTATAAGTAATATCATTCAATAATACAAAAATGACAACGCATTTGTAACAAGACGTGTCTAGTATAAAAGTGTTAATGTGTAAATTGTTCAAAAATGGGTAGTGCTACTTGTACCGTGCATTACCTACATTCAAGCTCCAAATAAATCTGAGGTGTGTTACAAAACAGAAAAATTATTCTGAATGATAAGCAGTATCGCGATGACGTTACGCTGCAATGACATCACGAACCTACGATATCTATCCACAAGCGTCGCGCGGCAACTCATCAGACGATCCGCGCCGTGCCATGACTGGCAATATCGCTCGCAAGCGCTAGTCATTAGCAGAGTAGCAACGGACTAATAACCGTAACGTGAATAGCGGGATAAGAGACCCAACCTTCAACTTTTGTTCTCAATTGTATATGACAATATCCAATTTTACAAATATAAACACTGATCATTTACATAACTAGTAAGTAGTGTCTCATCTCAATTTATTACGTAAACAGAAGTATCGCTGCCAATTTTCTTTTCATATTTCTCAAAATAATCTATTGTTTACTTAGATTGTGGCGTAACACGCCAAAATTCGCTAGATTCAGTTCAGCTTCTGTTGAAAGATTTACGGTGATTTGTTTTTTATGTCAGTAGCAGACAACAGTTAAATGAAAGCGTACCTAACAATAAAATTGCTACTGCGCAAACTGTTGTTTGTTGAATCAACGTCTATAGCAATACCTTTCAAGTTGAAGTACATTGCTTAGCTTGTTAAATTATTTTAAACATAATACACATACATATAATCAAGACTATTAACTACCCTAAAGGGTTAGTCCGAGACTATTACATTGGCAAAGAGGACAGCAAAAGCAGTCCTCTACCATAGTCCACTTTTCACCAAATAGTGATTGCACATGTGCTCAGCATGACAGGTGGTGAGCCCATCGCCGCTCTATGCTGTTGTATGAATTTATTTTAAAATTTAAAATAAGCAAACTAGCAAATCAATGTACCTACTCGCTACTCCACTAAATTACTTGCCTAGCGATCAAGGCTTATGCCCAATTTACACGCATTAAGTAGTTTAGTAGTTAACTAAATTTAAACTTAATTTTAAGTGATTAATTGCATGTAAACACACAATTTAGTAGATAAGTCACTTAAAATTAAGTTAAAATTTAGTAAACTACTAAATTACTTAATACGTGTAAATCGGGCATTAGATCCGTAGTTTGTAGCTGGCCCTCTGACTATGCCACACGTACCGCAAGTCATTCATTATCGAGCGACAACGCTCGCACTTGTCAAAATAATCATACGTAATACGATGATGGATAATGTTTTGCAGTAGAATGTATATTGTGCAATACAATGCTGCTTTAGCAGCAGCTGTCTGTTGCTTTCTCAAGGTCTAACCCAAATGTTTTACAATACTTATTACATTTTTTAGTGGTTAGATAAGCTAATAGATAGGTCAGTAGATCAAGCTACTTACAAGAAATGTTCAAATTTTTCAATCAATTTTGAACCTTAAGGATTCATGGATGGCTATAAGGATCAATATTGAATAGAGTAAATTTTACAGTTTTGATAGGGGATTGCCGGCGTGTGTACCTTAAAACACTTCTGAGATGACTTACTTTTTTGTATTTTACTTTACTAACTTACATTATTATAAAATTCAATGCGACACTGCAACAGAACCATTGAGGTACAACGAACTAGAGAAGACACCGCAAAGCAAGTTTGTGCGCAACTAAGGTGTAGCCGCAAGGTCCACAATCGCTTGAATCACCTCCACCTTAGTGCAAAATTGCTTTGCGGTGTCTTCTCTAGTTTATTGTACCTCAATGAACAGGACATACTCATTATGTGACAATTACAAAACAGTAATAAAAACTGTGTATATCAAAATACCGTTACTGTACTGCTTGACAAACAATACGAGATGAATATGCAAATTTATATCAGTTCTTATTTTTTTTTAAACCGGCCAAGTGCGAGTCGGACTCGCCCATGAAGGTTTCCGTAGCAGCAAGTAACATCATATAAAAGTTCTTGTAGTTTGTTGTAACTTTGATCGATTTTTTAATAATAGTGTATTTTTTTTATTAATTATTTTATGGCGTATTAAAAAAAACTACTTACTAGATCTCGTTCAAACCAATTTTCGGTGAAAGTTTGAATGGTATCATATATTTTTTTAGTTTTATCATTCTCTTATTTGAGAAGTTACAGAGGGGGGGGACACATTTTACCACTTAGGAAGTCTCTCGCGCAAACTATTGAGTATTCAGTTTAGAAAAAAATTATATTAGAAACCTCGATATCATTTTTGAAGACCTATGCATAGATATCCCACACCTATGGGTTTGATGAAAAAAATTTATGATTTTTTTTTTGTTTTTAACCCCCAAAATTTATTGTTTTTTTTTCTATTTTTGTGTGAAAATCTTATTGCGGTTCACAGATTACATCTACTCATTGAGGTACAATAAACTAGAGAAGACACCGCGAAGCAAGTTTGTGCGCAACTAAGGTGCAGCCGCAATGCCCACAATCGCTTGAATCACGCGCAATCACTGAGGCGTTTGCAGCGAAAGTGCGGCCGGCAGGCCGCACTTGAATGGAACACAGCAGTGGTGAGCGGTGTCTTCTCTATACGTAGTAATAATAGCTCAATGCATCTACTTACCAAGTTTCAACAGTATAGTTCTTATAGTTTCGGAAAAAAGTTGCTGTGACAGACAGACATGACGAATCCATAAAGATTCCGTTATTTGCCATTTGGCTACGGAACCCTAAAAACACACTCACGTGAGCGTGCATAACGGATAGACAATTAGAATGATTTAATATCTACTGTTTACTATTACAAAAGTCAAATAATGTTGTAGATATCATTCTCAACACTATTGCTGCTATTGTAAAGATGTTTGTAGTTCATTGCGCGTTAGACTACCGAATTGCGTATATTCAAAGTGATTATTAGAAATATTGTATGTTGTTTTCTTTTAAGATTCCAATCCAAACAATATTTTAACTGCGAGAATGTGTTTATGGGGTTTTGGTTTAATAAAATTTATTCTCATAAAAACTTATAAAATTCACTGACAATGAGATATACTTTGCTAAAACAATATGTTAAGTATATAGAAATTTTGCCTCTGTGGCCATACTTACTAAGAAAGATAATTATTTTTTAATAAAATGGACCATGGGTTTTTAGTCTAGTTTAAATATTATGTTTATACTATCACACTAGTTAAGGTCGTCTGGTGAACCAGGCTGGTATCTTAATTTTTGTTTCCTTGACTTCACGTTAAAACGTAGCAACGCATTGGAGTGTTTTGTTGATAGTCGTTTATTATAGTTGATTGTTAAAAATAATAATAAAAAAGTTTTATTCAAAATGAACCTTACACAAAGTATTTTCTGAATGTCAATAATATATTAGAATAATTCATGACTGCATCGGTGGAGACAGTGGAGGTCGAAAAAGTAACAGCTTTAAAAAAACTGTAAAATTCTTAATTCCAATTGAACTACGGATACGGGCACGCTGTTAAAACTATTTTCACCGACCGAACCGCCGCGCACGCACTGTGACTAAGCTCCACTGGTGGCTGCTAGTACGATACACAACAACACTTGAGGCTACACAAAACTGTCAAAATGTACATAATCGATTTTCAACTCTAGCTGTTAAGTTCAAAATAGATTGCTAGATTGATAGATTTTGAAGTTTTAGGATAGTCTCGATGTGATGTTGTATTTACGAAATTACAAATAAAAAATTACGTAATCTGCTATGTCATTCACTTTGCCCAAATCAAAACAAGATTATCAGGTTAGATCGATCTTGAAGATTCAATAGAGAATGTGAATTGGCAACCAATTGTACATAAAACATAAAGATTAAGGATCCCTTAAATTGACAATTTTGCTACTTAATTATGCACAAGTAATAAAAAAGAACTATCATATGACTATTGAGTAGTTTTTAATTAAGTTGACAGACAACTGTTATTATATTATGAGTCATTAGTCAACTTGATGTTAGTCAACATTACTAGGCAAAACTAGATATGACTTAGTTGCTATTGGACTACACAATAAATGCATTAGTGAAAGCATAATGTATCTTAACTTTTAAGTATCAGTGATATTAGTCTATGATGTTAGTAGTCATTAGGTTTATATCTATACAGAACTCCGTATTTTTCACAAAAGTTAATGGTGAGATTTGCCATATGATTATGGAAGTAATGACTATGATTGTTGTGGTAAATATCTCAATTCCCATTGTTTATAACTTAAACACAATTCTCATTAGTCTCAAGGTAGCTTAAGACATTTGACTGTAGTTTAATATTTTGTACAAATTGTAGAGGAAGAAATAATGTTATTACTTTAATATTTAATTTAAAATGTTTATATAATTAGTTAAATATGCACTACACTAATCTACTTGTCTAAGTGTAAGAAAATCAATATGAATTATAATTAAAATAATAGCATTGAGTTTACATAAATTGTTAAATCAAAGTTTACTACATAAAATACTGCATTTCTGCAACCATGCAAAAAATAACTAATAATTAATTTATTATTTTATTATGTTAATGGTATGGAAGTAATAACTTAATCTGATTACTATTGTTAACTAGACAAAATGGAAAAGTCAATTTAATTGCTAACATGCTCATCTGAGAGGTCATTTGGTCATAAACTAAGAAAGACAAAACGAAATCAAATTCTAATAAACATTAAGCAAGTTAATGTACTACATATGAAAAAGTAAAGAAATAAATTCACTAGCCCTGTTCAAGAATAATCCGAGAGTCATTGTGATGGGCCACGATCGAGGGAATGGGGGGAAAGTCCAGCCTTCAGGATTATATTCAATTTCACTTACCAATGCCTACAAATAGAAATGAAAAATCTTAAATCGTAGAAATCACATTTAACAAAGAATTTAATACTTAGGTCTTTACAGAGTCCGCGAGTTACTACCACTTTAGTGAAGATTATACCTTTGGTGAAATAATCTTCACTAAAGTGGTCAAAGAATATAGTATGACTAAAAATATTTATATGTTTTGATGCTAAAGATGCCATAGGATGTGCCATATTTTACTGACATAATAATGGCAATGCAGTGTATAGTATATGAATATCATGAAGCACAATATCATCATCACAAAATATAATAAAATATTTACTCACATGAATACTTTCTCCAAGTAACGCCGCCTGATGCATCAACTTCTTGGGTATACAGCCAACATTGACACAGGTGCCACCGACACCCCACTTTGTGCCCTGTGGTGAGGGAGTGACATAGTCAAGCACTGCCACTTTAGCTCCCTGATTAATTGCTTCTTTTGCACACGCAAGCCCTCCTGACCCACCGCCGAGGACAGCCAAGTCATAATCAAAGTTTCCATCTAAAATACACCACAAGTGTCATCAACTTACTAAATTATATGTGCTTTTTATAATCTCAATTTCTGTGTGTGAATATTGTAAAAAATATGCGTGTGATGTGAGAAAGTGGTACAAAAGAACATTAACAATTGAACCAACACAACACATTGCGCCAACTTTGGAACCAACTTACTGTACCTTCCACCACACAGTCTATGGGTACAACCAACTTGTTTTTACGGCTACAACATACCCAGCTGCCTGGCGTGACCAAACAAGGTATTAAAACATATTGTTTCATAAGAAATTAGAATACCATAAAAATAGCTGATTAAACAGAAACAATCCTTTCTGTTTAGTTAATATGTAAAACACTTGGAAATCTTATAGAAAGAACAATAAAAAATCTGCACACAAGAAGTTTTGCTCAGAGTGTAAATAGGTACAATAAAATATATGTATCACAGTTAAATAGATTTTTTTGTATTGTTACTTTATTTGGTCTGAGATTGTTACATACAAAATGTATGTCAGAAATTCAAAATCTGTGAAATCATAAATAAATTGAAAACAAGAAATGTCCCAGAGGGCAACCAGTGAAGTAGTCAGACCAGATATGGGCAAAGAGAAGATTGGTTGGATGGATGGAAGGATAATTAGAGTTAGATGAGGTTATGTGCTAATGGAATTTTCAAGGCCAACAACACACAATAGAAATACAGAAACTTACGGCTTCCGAACGTTCGTTGTGAGAGTATTAACACATTTTCCGTTAATTTTAAGCGCTTTAACAATTTATTGGCCTTTAAGACATTGCCCAGTATTGTCATTTTGACGTAATACAATACGTAAGTGACAGGTAGGGAAAATTATCGCAGAAACGCACGATAAATGAACGGGTAGTAAAGATAATTTTTAACGAACGTCAAAGAATCAGAAGAGAAGGGTGCACAGTCCACACGTAAATCACAATGAAAACGGTACTGATCACTGGTGCCAACAGAGGCCTGGGGCTTGGGATGGTTAAATATCTGACCAGACAGAGTAAAACTGAAAAAATTATCGCGACATGCCGAAAGCCGTCCGAGGTATGTACCTACTGTATGTAATATAACTTACCAATAGGAGCCATGTCTACTTTGAAGATTTATAATAAAATAACAGTTTAAACACTAGTTTTGCTAAACTTCTAACGTAAAGTCTGACGTCTGTTTGTGATACTCGCGCAAATTACAATGCTTTTGTAGTTTGAAGGAAGGAAATGAAAAGGAAACCGCGTATCGCGTGCGCGAAAGAAACGGCATGATAATAAATTGACAACTTGGGAATGACAGATGACGTCAGCTTCGAAGCATGACGTTTTGATTTTGCTCTAAGTGATGATTTTGAAGATGTAATGCGATGATGCTAATTTTAATGACATCATTTAAATTACAACTAAATGAGATTGATACTAGAACAATGAAATTGATTTATAATGTTTGACAGATTTTTACACATTTTGGAGTTTGGAGTTCAATAAAAAAAAAGTTGAAATGGTCCCGGAGACCCACTGTAGAACGTAGAACTACGAATATGTGTAAATCTTACTTATTAGGTATTTAAATGGTTATTTCTAACCTTTCGGCTTGACGTAAAATGCAATATTTTTTTTTTAAATTAACTTGGTCTTCGATCACATTGTATTGATAAATAAGACAAGACTGTGTATTTCTATTACATGGTCCTTCGAGTCGGAGCAGTACTCTAACGGCCCGTACTAAACTTTAATCATGATAAACAGTGTCCTGTGGTCCTACTTTTCATTTCTTTAATATGTACCTTATTAAGCTTATATTTATGTTTTGCAGGAGTTAGAGAAATTAGCACGAGACTCAAACAAACTTCAAATAATAAATTTAGGTAACTTTTACATCTTTTTATGTATTGTCCTGTCAATAACGTTATTTTAGCGCACTTTAAGCTAAATTTTGGGTTTATGTTACGTGTGGCGTTAATGACACCACCCTATTAGCATGACCATAATGTTTTAGATGTCTCCAAGTTGTCCACTTACGACGAGGTGTCGTCTCGAATCGCCAGCGCATTGGGCGGTAGCGGTCTGAATTTGCTGATGAACAACGCCGGGGTTGCCACAAAGTTCACCAAGCTGCACCTGGTGAAAGCCGAACAGCTACTAGAAAACCTCACCGTCAACACGATTGCACCGATTATGCTTACGAAGGTAGGTTGGGCCCACGTTAATTTGAAGCGTAGCCTTTTGTTTTTTTAATGTAATTCAGAATAATAAATTCACTTACGAAGTTTTTTTCAATTAAAAAGGAGGCAAATGCCATGCAATGCTCTCACCTTGACCACTAGCAAGTTGATACTCGTAGTATGGTATAGCCCAAACTCCGATGACATTATATGTAAAAGTAATTATTTTTAAGCTTGCTTTGGGTTTGCGCATAATATTTTTAAAGGGTTCCTAAGGTATTTATTATATTTATTTATTTTTATTTATTTAATCTTTATTGCACATAAAAACAGCAAAAGGCGGACTTAACGCCACAAGGCATTCTCTACCAGTCAACCGGTAAGGATGTAGGAGACTATAATATAATAATAATAGGTTTCCTTTAAAAGATAAATACTTTAGACTACCTTATGCTGTTTTATAAACTTTTACTATTAAACGAAATTAAATGAGTATTTTAGTTCATCTCAGAGCGCAATGTATCGCACATCACTATGTACTTAAACATTTTCAAAGTCGCAAAAAGATGCAATTGTCGGCTATGATTCAGTGTAGAATCTAAATTTAATCGCAGCACACAATCTAAATTTAATCGCAGGCCCCCGTTTACACACAATAGGTATAAAAACCGCAACGTTTCCTAGTGTCATGTATCTGTAGAGGTGTTACTAGCAAGCAGATAGTCGTATCTTATCCTTTATTTCTATCATGAGATCTCTGATCAAAATCGGCTAACCGCTTACGGATATTACCTAGGTTTAGCTATATAACTGCACATAAAAGCATTGATTTCAATGACATTATGTTGATACCTCTGAGTACCGAGTGTACAACGACTTGTGTAGGTATAACAGATAACAAATAAAACTAACTAGCGGTATAATTTAAGTTAGGTAGGCCTACTAAACCTAACTATAGGCACTACGAGCAAACAATTTTATAATTTGGTGAAGGCAAAAGTTCCACTCCGATAAATGTTTTTAGTAAAAATATAATTCGAATGGGTAGGCAGAGATGCATTGTAGAGTTATGGTGTAGGTACAACATAAGCGTCCCGTTAACCCGTTAGTTACTGACCCGCAAGGGCTGGCACTGGCATAGTTTGTTTGCAAGCCATCACCACCGCTTTGGCCAGAAGCCAGGTAGCACTCGGGTCGGGAGTCCGTAGGATACGTAATTACGCAATAAGTGTTCACAACCCACACACACGTGCGCTCCGCATCCGCTAACTAAAGGTTGCTTCACACATATCAGTGAAGTCACAGTTCCGACACAGTACCGGCACAGTGAAAAATATTCTTTCGTACATTGTATGAATTTTGTCAAAACGAATACGTCCGTGATTTGCCGGTGGCGGCCACAGAAATGTGGCGGCACTGACACCGAGAGCATTATCACTAACAGGTGGGGATGCGTTCATAGAATGTATGAAAAACACTGTGCCGGTACAGTGTCGGAACTGTGGCTTCACTGATATGTGTGAAGCATCCTTGAGCCGTCTTGCATGACTTGCAGGCTGCCTCCGAATACTTAGTCATTTTTCGAATAGTTGTGAGCGCAGCCGGCGGGTGGATCCCTCTTTATCCATTGCGTATACCTACCCATAACGGATAATCTGGGATTGATATCCATTGCTTGCGGCTATCGCAATACAGGAACTGCATGCTGGTCATGTTATAATATAGATAAAATCGCTTTCAAGTTATCAATCAATAATAGTGACATTCACTGACGCTGCGATGATGATAAAAATATACGACTTTTGTATCTGAAGTTATGTTTTACCCTCAGAATATTATGTTAGTTATTATTCTATGGTTTTAGAGCTCAATGCCGTAAATTTCAGACACAATACAAAATTCAACTATTGACTATTTGACAATATGGTAGTTTATAATTTAAAGATAATTATCCAATAGTTTTTTTTATTAAGATATTATTTGTAAATATTTTATTTTTACAAAATATATTTTTTTCTGTGGATTACAAGACCCGAAACACGGGCGGCCGGTCATGATTGAGCTTCGTGTGATGTCACATCTCACAAAATAAACAAAAACTTAAGTACCTCTATCTGTTACGAGGTGTGACGTCACGGGGCAAAATGTCACGTGACCAACCGTTTTCGCACGAAATTTGAAGTTCAGGGAGAAAAATATGTTTTTTTCTAAATAAAGATCTTTCGAGATAAACAGTAGGTACCTATTGTAAAAGGATCAACTACTAATTATAACTGTCAAGTAAGCCAATTGTTAGTAACCTCTAGTAGTGTTTATGACAGCAATGGGGATACAATAAATCATGGAATCAATAAAAAGGCAGAGTCATTGCATATTACGAAACACACAAACATTAAAAATTTAACTAATGCGAAAGTGAATTCAATTGTTTGTTACCGTTTCACGCTTAAACCGCTAAACCGATTTCGATGAGTTTTGGTATAGAGATAGATAAGGAAAAGGGCCTTGTAAACTGTTATAATAGGCGTCTTCATATTTATATTCTGGCTAAACAGTATTTTTACACTGTTTTTTACACACAAAAAGGTTTATTCGTACACTCCGTTTATCGTTGGACAGAATAGAATAGTATTTATCTATTGTTTAAACTGTGTAACAGTTAGTCATAATTCCATTACATATTAGAGTCTGGCCAACAAAAGCTGAACCTCGTAGTTATTTAATTGGCAACACTTGTCTCTATGTGTGTCTATCTGAGGTGTCATGTCGTACCTATGTCAAATTGAAATTTTTCTGAGATAATTGCAGCTGTGTGAGTGACCCTGTGTTACCCAGTCATGATTTTTTTGAATTTGCCGCGTTTGTTCTGGTTCAGCTTTCGTTAGCCAGACTGTAAAGTCGCCGCCGTTTTCCTCTGTCTGTGGCACCGCACTATTCTCCTAAACCACGCAATGGATTTTACGCGGTTTTCACTAAAAGATAGGTAGACCGTTAACTAAGGATGTTATTTGTTTATATTTTGTAGATATATTTTTTTAAATGGCTGAACTATGACGGTCTGTCTAAGTTAGCGTGGACGAAGGCGCGGGCGGGCCGCTAGTAAAATACTTAATAAAATAGTATCAACAGTTTGCCCATGATCGAGCATGCAGATATCCAACCAGTTCATCCGAAGGTACCTATATCTGCCTACTCACGGATACATGACTCAGTATTTCTGCCTACATGACACACACAGAGCCTGCTGCCGTTGCTGAAGCAGGCCTCTGAGGCCCACAGCAGTGAGCCGGTGGGCGCGACGCGCGCCGCCGTCATCAACATGAGCTCTGTGTTGGGCTCCATCGCGCAGAACGACCAGGGCGGCTTCTACCCTTACAGGTGCTCCAAGGTACGTACTGTATTTACAGACCCCGCATCAACCTACCACAAAATGTCAAATTGCTTCAATACATTTCGATCTTTGTCGCTTGGGCGTAAGGATTAATATAGATTGGTGAAATTTTACAGTTTTGGATAAATTATTGATCTGTGGTGTGTGTAGGTACTTGACGACTTTTTATCCCCAAAGGGTTAGTCAGAGATTGGGCAATGAGAACCGCTAAATAACAACTGCACACGTGCTCAGCGTGTAGGTGCCCATCGCAGCTCTATATTGTTAGATGTATGAGTCTTCAGTCCGTTTTATGCTCCAAGGTAACGGGTATTATCCGGCGATGTTATTTGTTTGACACTTAGGTGAGGAACCGCCCAAACGATGTCTCAATAAATGACAGTTAATATCGATATAATCGAAGTCGAAATATTTATCCAAATGTAATCCCTAATGCCATAATTAAAATTACCCGTGGACCCGGTAATAGGTCCGGTAATGGACCCGTAACAAATTATCGTTGCATGATAGTTGAGTAAACGTTTTACATTTCCTTTTGGTTCTATAAAGTGGGTCGTATAAACGTGTCCTAGACGTTTATACAACGCGAATTAGGCCCATATTAAACGACATTATGGTTATTTACAAGTTAAATAAGAGTCAGTCAAAAACTTTTAAATGTTACATAAAAGTTTTCGACCGACTGCTTATCGATCCACTGAAGTCCTATAACAATTGTATAGACTTAGAAGATGACTGTAATGTCGTTTAAGTATTTAACATCGACTTTTATTGTACACATTTAGTTCATTCCATTCATTCGTTCCTGTGATATTTGCTTTGTTGGAAAAGTGCGTGTTATCAAAATCAAAATTTAAACGGTAGGTATATGAGTTATAATTTACTTAACTACCTAGTCTTACATTTACTCTAACAATGTTTATATATGAACAGAGTCTAAGAATAAATGTGTGCACCTAGTTCTTATGGGACCTTTAGTTTTGGGTGAAATAGGTGTGTTGCTGTGAAATTCTTTAGCCCCCTTCGAATTTTTTGAAATTAAATTACTTAAGACTATCAGCCATCTTGTCTAAGTTAAGAAACGACTTCTATACATCAATTATAGAATGAAAAGGTCGCATAATACGATTTCTTGCGACCAAGATGGTCGGCCATGATAAATTATTTTAAGTTCCGTGAGATATTAAACATGGTTCAGGCTTTGCACTGCTGCTATTTGCCGAGCGACATCACGTGCTCCGCCGAAGGGGGTAATGACGATCCATCGCTATCAACCGCTTAACTTATTACCCTTAAAAATACCCTCATATTCAAATATGTGGACTAGATTTAACTTGATTATAAATTGAAGCTGTCTCATTTTTGTTAAAGAGAGCAGATAGAGATAGAATCAGCTTTGAGCTAAGTTTTACTTTAGTCTACGTAATGGAATTACAGGCAACAAGTTGAGACGAATTTTTATTTTATTGTTTATAGATAGATAGACAATACTTTTGTTATAACGGTTTACATTAAACACAAACCATAAAAAACAAATAATTATGTTTCTAGACTGATATGAAAATGTGTCAATGAACCTTTAATTTAAATAAAAGCTTTATACATGGTGTCATATTTTTTTTGTTTATCCAACCTACAGCTAGGCTTCATAATACGACGATGTATAAAGCAGTCGTAAAAACGTTCAAGTAACCTATACTCTAACACCACTATACGACGTTGTATAAAGCAGTCGTAAAAACGTTCACGTAACCTATACTCTAACACCACTATACGACGTTGTATGAATCAGTCGTTAAAACGTATACCTAACATATATACACAGGTACCACTATACGACGTTGTATAATACGGTCGTAAAAACGTTTACTTAACTAATTAATTTGCACCATTATACGATGTTGTATAAAGTAGTCGTAAAAACGTTTACTCAACTTATTTAGTGGACCATTTAGTTATATGGCTAAATCGTTGTAGGAATAACGGTTACACAACGTTGTAGTTGTCTAAAAACATCTATTCAACAATTATAGAACCGAAAGTCGCATAGCACAGTTTTTATATGACCAATTTATTTGTTGGGCGGGACCACGGGTAAAAACTGACTCGTCCACCGCAGTCCATGGACGCTGTGATACCAAGGATATTATGACGCGTGTGCTGGCGACCCGAACTTAGATTATTTCAACTTATTATTTATTTTCATTGGATCTACCCTCACGCCGGAAAACAGCAATGCAAAATAATGGAGTACAGACTCGTGGTCACAGTGTGAAAATCAGGAATATTTTTCCTGTTAGTCATGCTGTTTGGCGGCAGTACTCGTCTTGTAAATAGAGACATAGACCCTTTACCTATTGGGGTGGGCGCCATATCCAGTTGAATTCTGGGCACAATCTTATCACCAGGAAGGAACTCTTTAGGTACTTACCTACCTAAGTACTACTCATCTTTGATTGATTGATTGAAAATAAAATGTCTTCAAATAACAATAATTATACTTTTTGTTGAAATAAAACACGTTTAGGTACTTATTGTTATTATTTATTGAGTCAATGATGTCAGATACGATACAGACACGTATTCTGCTGAATCAGTATCTGTTACATTTTGTCAAAAGTTATCAATAGCGTTATCGCTGTTATAATTATACATAGCAATAGGTACCTACCGTAATAAGTTAGATAAATCTCACATCACTGCGTGTAACTTCTTATGTCTTCAAAACATAGCAATGTATCTCTTGTAGGCGGCATTGAACGCAGCCACCAAGTCGATGAGCATAGACCTGAAGAAGGACAGCATCTTGGTGGCGTCACTCCATCCGGGCTGGGTGCGCACGGCCATGGGCGGTAAGGGCGCACCCCTGGAGGTAGACACCAGCGTCACCGCCATCTTTGACACCATCCAGAAGCTGGGCGAGGGCGACTCCGGCAAGTTCTTGCAGTACGACGGCTCGGAGCTGCCGTGGTAGATGGTGCAGGTTGACCAATCGGCGACACGTGCTCACAATTTATATGAAAGGTGTTTCTTTATTATTACTGACGCGTTGTGTGTTAAACATGGTGGTGCTATTGTGTAACAAGAAATTAGACAATATTTTATTTTGTATTTGTTACCAGTTCCAAAAAATTACTACCACACCACAAGGACTTTTATGCAGCTTATGCATCCAACTGTAACTAATACGATTAGCATAGAAATAGATGAACAATTTCAAAACTATTTCCGTAGGTAGATTATATATTTTTTACTTTAAATAAACGCTTAAATTGTGATAACTATAAAGCATTTTTCTATTTCCATCCTAACAATTAAAACAAATCCTGTGAAAAAAATGTCTGTATCTGTAAGGGTTTTATTAGTGTTTTTTGGAAATGGATTTTCTGATGACATTACTGCGTAACCTAAGGGCCAACAACTCAACACATATCCGCACACCGATTGCCTACTTTGCACCTGCCCTAGTAAGTTAGTCGAGTACCTAGATTTGTTATTTAAAACAAATTTTAAATAATCACACTAGCGAAGCAATAGGGTTAATTTTGGACTCCCGCCATTTTTTTCACGTGATCCTATAGCAACAGTACCTACAACCAAATCATTTTTTTTTTTACTTTTTCATCCTAACTTTTCCTTATGATAATTAATTGTCACCTAGCGCACGTCCGCCTTGTTAGTTAACAAAGCGCATGCGCGTGCGCTTATTATTCACCCCTTGCACCAATGACGGGCGCCGTCGCTTTGCCGACGAGGGTAGCGCACGCACCTAGCAATATAGGATATAAAACGCAGGCAAAAAATTGTATTTAAAAAAAGAAAACATTCATTATTTTTTAGTCAAATATTTTTTTGATTCTCTTTTTTACCCCACATAATTGCTTTAGGCGGGGGGTCCAAAATTAACCCTGCATAAGGTACAAATGCCAGCAGATTACTAACTATTTTCAAAATAACTACGGTCGATTCATATTATGTTCATATCGCCTATTGGACGACTCAACTACTGTTTAATTCACATAATTTTGTTTAAACTAAAATCAATTGAACTAATGGTTGTTTAAGCTATTGGATGTTTGAACTATGTTCGTAAGACCTCATGGATGACTCGCACGCATGCACCATGCAGGCAGGCATGCTGCATATTTCTGTCACGCAGGCATAGTTTCTGTCACGGCTCCGGCGCTGCGGGACTCCGGCGGTCCCACGCGAGCTTATCGTCGCAGATGGCTTTCGCTCACCAGCGCAGCTAATCAGCTCGCGGGCCCCCTCGCCCCTTCGCGCCTACGCGGGCTTAAATTACACTCTAGCGTAGGGCAGACAAGTCTATGTGGAGTCTAGCGATTAGTGAATTAACCATTAGGTGAGTAAACCGTAGGTGAGTAAACCGTAGGTGAGTTAACCGTAGGTGAGTTAACCGTAGGTGAATCGTCTGTTATGGCTTTCGTCCATTAGTTATAATAAAAATTTGTGAAACGATCTTTAGGCTTATTAAACAGTAGGTCTTTCGACCGTAGTCATTTTGAAAATAGTTATAACAAGTTTAGTTGTAATGATACGTAACCTCCAAAACTGTCCAATTTCTCTAATCTTTTAGATCTTATCCAATATCACGGCTAACCGTGTCGCGCAGCGGTGAAAGAAAACTACCACCCCCTACTAATCTTCCATGGGTGTCGTAAAAGGCGACTAACGGACTAAAGACTGCAAATACATTCAACAGCATAGAGCGGTGATGGGCTCACCACCTGTCACGCTGAGCACATGTGCAGTTGCTATTTATTGGTGAATAGGTTACAATGGCAGAGGACTGCTTTTGCTATGTATGTATGGCTTACCATTACGAATTTGCACCAGACTGCTTGTTACACAGTTATGGAACCACACAGGACTACCTTCAGGAACTTGCGATTCTTAACACTAACACTTCACTTAGCGATAATAGGTAATCTAAGAATATTTTTATATTATTACGTAAATACCATACCCTTAATAATGCTAGGCGTCTGAGTTTCTTTCGGTGATGTTATCACCAACTTGAATATATTGGTACTGGGGACTCCTGGAATTGTAAAATACCATGTAATAAGTATGTAGGTAGCATACCTACCTTTTACCGTTATTATTATTGATTAATGAATGAAATGAATAATACCTACCCTATATAATAATTAACTTTTCCACTGTTACACCAATAATCTAGCCCAAGTTAAGCTTCCTAAGAAACTTGTTTTTATTAGTTAGAAAACGTATAAACATTCATAGTACTTATAATACAAAACACCCAAACCCGAAATCAATTTAGAAACACAGTTATTTCCAAATTGATCCGACTGGGAATCCGTTAGCATCTCTGCTAAGTCTGTGTGGGAATCCAACCGAGATGGCGACCGACGCCAGAAACTGGCGTGTTATGCTAATTAATCGATCACGGAGGTTGTCAATTAGCCGCGTCCAGCAGACCGGCCCAGCACAGCTCGCGAGCCGTGGCACCCGAGGCAAAGAACAAATTTGTATAAAGAGTGGCGTCGTTTTTTTCGAATGGCAATCAATCATCTTTGGTATGGTGATAAATATGTTAATATCATTAAAAAAAACTACACACGTAATACTTTAAGTGTGCCATTTAGGCGATATTCGTCATATTTTAACGTTCTCTTATTAGAAATTCAATATATTATAGGTTAATTATAGAATATTGTTTATTTCCAATGTAGATATTTGATTACAAAGATGTTGAGTATCTCTTAACATTCTGTACACACACATTACCTATTATATGGTATCTTGGGTGGGGTAGGTAGGTATCAAGACAGTATCTTATATCCCCAGGCTTTTTAGCTAAATGATATCATAATTAGATATGATATAGAGAATGTCGATGAACGAGGACAGCGGTAGTGAGAATGAGATGCTATGATGTATGTTATGTAGTCTTACTCGTCGATAGTATAGTAAGTAATGTAGTAATGTAGTAAGTAATGTTAAAATTATAAAACATAAAAATTAAAGTGTGATGTAAAAACTTGCGCCTCTTTTTAGAGAAAATGTATAAGTACTGTGTTTTGTTAGTACTTATATTATATTAAGTAGGTAAGTAAATATGGTGTATTTATTAAATGAAACTGATAAAAAATAAAAATAAAACTTTATTTCATATAAAAAACCTCAATGATCAATTTTTGCTGTTATAACGTAAATAAACTAATCATTTAAAAAAAATCATAATCTCCATAATGGTACGCTTTTGGGTACAACATGCCGTACTTACTATTTTTTGCTTGTCTTAACGAAATCTATCACCATGCAAAATTATGGTTACTTGCCATCCAAAAAACAAACAACGCCAGTTTTGCCCATTGTCCTTTAAAAGGTTGCGAGCGAGCCAAAGTGAGCCAGTGCAACCTATACTAATCTATGAGTGCAACCTCGGGGTGTTCGGAAGTCCGAGCCAAACGGCTCGCGAGCCGGGCTCGGCCGACCTTGACGCGACCACAGTATAAATATGAGCTAATATTTATACTGTGATGCGGCTATTAAATGAAAAATACTTTTTATCACTAACCAAACAAGTCAGTATTACAAAAGGCAGCCGTAGCACTTTCTGCTAGGCAACTTTTGGGCAAAAGTAGAAGTAAAAACCATATAAGTAGTAGAAGAAAATGAAACAACGGGCTGTATTAGGAATGAGAAATATTGGATGTCTATATAAATTGAAAAATAAAATAGATGAGTAAGTAGATATTAACAAATATTACAAAATTTGTTTATCTTCAGCAATTATTTTATACACAACAGTAGGTAAGTACCGAAAAGTGTATCTAAGAGGACAAAATGGTAGGGTTTAAAAAAGTGTATCTTACAGGAATAAAAACGCAGTTTTATTAAAAGTGTAGGTATCTCCACAGAATAATATTACTAGGTATCTCTGGGGAATAATTCGTTAAGTATAAGTAAGGAAGAGATAATGTACAGACAGAGTGATAGGTCAGTGTGAAAGGAATAGGAATTAGGATGAAGAGTCCAGTCTTAAAACCAGACACAATTGAAAATGAATTGTTTCGCAACCGCCGGCGGTCTTATGATCCTTGAATTGTCATCGAGTAAACGAGTCCCGACGAGTCTGACCCCTAATTGTCTCTGGCAGTGAGTACGACAGGTGAATTCATGTACCTACATACATTGTTCTTTCCTACTACAATACTTATAATTCTTTTAACTTCTAACTTCATAGGCGCATAATCCTAATAACTAATATCAAAAATGAGAAAATGAGTTTGTTTTTTGTTTGTTACGCTTACTTTCCACGCCTAAACTGATTTTGATAAATTTGGTTAAGAGGTAGATGGGGACCAGCTACCCTATCGGCTAAAAAATATGAATATGGACTGGGCTTCAGTTAAAGCCCATAAATGCCCAAAATAAGAACAAAATATGGGCTTCAAATGTCAAATGAAGCCCATGTCCATAGCCAAATTTTTTAGCCGGTAGACCCCACATATAATATCATTGGTAGACCCCCTGGAAACGGTTAAAATACTTTTTCTCGCGAAATAAATAACGCCAGCGAAGCCGCGGCCAAAAGCTAGTAACAAATAAAAACTTAACACCTTTACTAAACTGACCGCCGAGATTACTTACTGTGACTGCACGTAGTTTTATTCAGGCAAATCGAAGATAAATCCATATTGCTGTTAAACATTACACTGGCACATTGGATAGGTACCTACAATTCAAGTCTAGTTCTACACAAACTTGATCGTACAACCGTTTAGAAACACGAACCCAGAACTAGCCAAACCAGAAATAGCAAACGCTCTGTAGAAAAATATTGTTAAAACAAAAAGTAAATTATTTCCACCATGAAAGTAAATAAATCAATACATGTCACTTTCTTGACGTCCAAGCCTAGTCCAAGCCAAGCGTCAACGCGTGCAATCATTGATAACTATATAATAAAAACCAAATAAGTAGGTAAGTATGTATGTACTTAATTGACTCTATTTTAGTTAAACTCTAAAGCCCCCATATTAAGCTTTAGGCTATTTTGCATCCGGAATCGTTAACTAATATGGGGGTTAGGCGGTCAGCGAAAATTCCAGACCCTCGCGTCGCGGGTGTTGCGCGGTGCGGGATCCGCCCGCGGTAATTCTTGGGCGCCATTCACATTATTAACAAAAAAGTTAGTAAAAATGTTTAGTTTTTTGGAAATCCATAACAGTCAAGAAATCGAAAAGGTGTGTATTTATGATTTTATAGGAATTATTATTGTAAAACACGGTCGTAATGTGCATGTATAGAGTTGGTATAGAGGTAACTTCAGGATTTTTTTCTATGGAGAAAAATGTTTCTAATCGTGTATTGGAAACCGTCATCCCCTCATACATACGTTCCGTAATACTTACATATTGAAAATTTCAGTGCGAAATATCTGAAATACTTATTTAGAATAACAGCTAATAGAAGACAGCAAATTTTACCGTTTTCACCGCCGAACCTCCCTTAACTTTGAGGAGTTAACAATGCTCGCATCCGTAGGTATGTACCCTCGTGACCCTACATGTGATCCCTGGGTGGTGCTAAATGAGCATTTGGTGATAGAGCCCAGTTTGCCCGGTTATCGACCACCGTGCTGCAGTGTACTTCCGCCAAGTGATCTGTGCTCGTCGCCAGGTCGCGTTCCGGGAACAGCGCGCGCCGCACTACCGGAGCCAGGGGAGCGGCTATTGTTGCAAACACTGGACCAGAGAGTTCTGCCATGGAACCATTAAGCTGGAGACAAAACTCGACACGCCGGCCAAGGAGACTCGTAGAAACGGTGGTGCCGCTGGCCGCCCGCGGCATAGTACAGGGGCCCGACCGGGGCTAACCACCTCGGGAGGCTGCCTCACCAGGTAGGCTACTTTTGCAACAGAATTGCATTAATCAATTTCCAATCAGAAATCTAAAAATTGTCAAATGGCTTTTTTGTAAGCGACAATAGCGCCACATTGGAATTAAATTGCGTGGAAAATGATTGAACAAATTATTATCGAGATGGCGTTCCGGAATTATCTTTACTTATCCCAATATCGATACATATTAATCGCATTGGAATTGTATTAAGATTGAGTTTGCGTTCGAGAGTAACCCTCCTGGTCGCGCATAATCTCGGAGTAGATCGTCGTTCCGGTTGGTGACCGGAAATGGTGGGACCCGGCGATCACTTCCGGGGAGGTATGGGGGCCATTCCGTCCGGTGTGTCGGCTGTGGTTGTAACGCTCTTCCAATGCTGAAGACTTCCCGCTTTGATAATTTCTTTGCAACAGTATAGTGGCTCATGTCCCTTCCTTCCCCTTTTCCAATGACAGTGTCTTAAAAGAATGCAGGTAATACAGCGGCTTCCTCCTCTCCCACCACCAATTCGCTGCTTGAGGTGGAGTACACTATAACATCCGTGGGCTCCATTCTAACCTCAACGCCGTCCACCAACACCTCGAGACGGCGCAGCCTGCGTTGCTTTTTCTGACGGAGACTCAAATTCGTCGCCCTCACAGACGTGGTCGCCCTGCTGACACGTCTTATTTAAGGCGATATACAAAATTTCATTCATTTCAATAATAAAATGTATCGAGGCAAAATGACTAAATCCTGGTTCTTCTCAAATCTAGACAAAGGTATGAACAAATGTATATCTTATTTCTAGATTCGTAATAAGTTTAAGAGTGCTATAAAGTTATATCAAAAATCAAACTTTTTTTCGAAGTAGCGCCTTAAGGTACCCCGGCTATCAGCTTGAGGAGCAATTTCTCGCGAAAGCCGGAGTGTGTCTGTACGTGAGGGCTGACATTTGTTGTCGACGTCTGCACTGCTTGGAAGACCTATTCTTCCCCATCCTTTGGGTGCGCATTGAATTCAGCTCCCGTTGCCGTGTCTATACGTGCCTATATCGGTCCTACATGGGGATATGCTAACACAAGCAGCCTTTTTGACCACCTCGGCCGAGTCAGGAGTGATTCCCGAACGACGAGGTGGTGGTTTTGAGGGACTTCAAAGCCCACCATGAAACAGGTTGGGCTCATCCAAAACTGTTCACACTGGTAGAGTCGCTCATGCCTTCGCTCTGACGCAAGACCTGACTGGTAGACCAGCCTACCAGGATACCAGATATCGTAGGTCACGCGCCCTCCTTGTTGGACTTACTTAGTCGCCCTGCAGGGTAAAGAGTGTCGTTGCTTGCACCAGGCTCGTCAGACCACTGCTTGGGTCAATGCAACAGCACCTAGCGTTAGTCCACCGAAAACGGTGGAGACCAAGCGTCGTCTGTGGCACTACTCGTCGGCAGATAGGGACGGATTGCATGATTACTTTTCATCCGTCCCATGGGGCCAGAGCTGCTTTTTTGGAAAGGACCCGTCGGAGTGCGCTTCCGCAATCGCTGATGAGATCTTGTTGGGTATGGCGTATTTATTATATGCCGTTCACAGATCTTGCTGGCGTTGGTGGACAACGGACTTGGTTCAGTCGCGAATGCGCCAAAGCTGCTGAATGCAAGCAGGCGGCGGGCGTGTGCTTGGACGAGGGCTTGCGCACTAAATGACCCTAGTACCGGCTCCTTGAAGGCGGCTTACAACAAGGCCTCTTAGTCTAATAGGGCTCTCGCAGGAGCGTATGCACAAAGAGTGGCGCCGAGGGTAGGGCAGAATAAGTTGATCTCGCACCCTACGGGTAGCCGTAGCTATTGGCGGCTCGCTAAGGCCGTGCAGGCCAACTTCTGCTCTCCCTCGCTGCCCCCGTTGAAACATCCAAATGGCTTGTTCGCTTACCAGCCGCTTGAGAAGGCGAAATTGTTGGCTGACCTTTTGGCGGGTAATTCGCGCATCGTGTGATGTACGTGCTGTGCTGCGGGCACTCGACGTGCGGAAGACTATATGGGCCGGATGGTGTTCCGGCGATTGTGCTGCTCATAGATGCGCGGCTGAGTTGTCTCCAGTGTTGACAGTGTTGTTTAGGGAGTCTTACGATACCGGTATTGTGCCGGTGTCTTGAAAGGTAGCGAAAATACAACTCAAAGAAGAGGATCGCTCGGATCCAGCAGACTATCGACCCATCGCTGTAACTTCTGTGCTGTGCAAGGTGCTTGAGCGGATTATTAATTCTCAGCTCATTCACTACCTTAAGGATCACTCGCTGCTCCATGATCGCCAGTATGGGTTCAGATCCAAGCGATCAACGGGTGATCTTCTAGCGTACGTTACTCACGCATGGGCAGAAGCGATTGATGAGCATGACGAATCTCCGCCAAAGCTTTCGATAGATTGTGGCATCGTTCCCTTCTTTCCAAGTTGCCAGCCATCGATGTGCCGCCCCGTTTGTGCGCCTGGGTTGCAGACTTTCTTTCTAGAGGAGCGGAAGATTCGTGTCCTTTGTGTTGTGAGGGTAGTTCCTCCGAGTTCTTCAAAGTCAATGCCGGAGTGCCGCAGGGTTCTGTGCTCTCACCTACTCTATTTCTTCTGCATATCAATGACATGTTGTCCTTGAGCAATATTCATTAATATGCGGATGACATATTAATGAATATTGCCCAAGCAATCATGCACCGTCATGAGCGGTATTTGAGACATCCTGCGGCAAAGCAAGCCGATATCGTGGTGAAAAGGCAAGAACTATTAAATCCCAGAATATACGTCTACATTCCCTTGAAAGTAGACTAGGCCATCTCGAAGCTGGGACTAGTGAGCCTGCAAGCGCTCTGGTTTCCAATTTAAAAGAAACAATTGCTTCATTAACACGTTCACGCGAACATGTCAATATGGTTAGGTTCATACGGTATCGCACATCATTTTTCCATACTAACGAAAGAGGCGTCTAATTACGTTGTGCATAAAGCTGATGAAATCAGTACTAGCGTCGATTGCATTGAGGTATAAAGACGTCGACGTATATATGTGCTCTGATATAACATTTAATAAAAATCTATGCAATAGCGATGAACGTAATAGAACGTCGACGTCGATGCTCTGCATCTGGTGTAGGGTTTAAGGCTGGAGAAGCTTCTGAAGGCTGAGGCACGCTAGTTGTGGGATCCAGGGATGACGATGGTGATGGAGAGTAAGGATGGCGAGGGTGCATCTGGTCTAGCTAAAAATTGATGAAAAAAAAACACTGGCCAATGACATTGAGACTTTTGGCTACCCGGAGATAAACAATGAAAACTCTTAATCACATATAATGCTAACAATAGTGAAAAAGTTAGGTGTCGAGCTTGAAGAGCGCGACATTGTAAGTGCGCAACGAGTGGGTGCCCCGCGAGCGTCGCCCACAGCGGGCGCTGCAGTACGACCGAGGCCCATTGCTGTGCGCCTGGCGCACCGGTCCCTGCGCGATGCATTGGTGCAGGCTGCACGTGTTCGCCGTCGCATGACAACAGAGGATATTGATCTGCCCGTTACCCCTGCCTCCTCATTAATAAGCGTCTTACCCGCAATAACAAACAATTGTTCCAGCAAACTCGTGAAGCTGCAAAACCTCTAGGATGGAAATACGTGTGGACACGTGACGGAAAGATATTTGCGCGACAAGAGAATCGAAAGGCGCGTCATCTATCTACTCCGAGGCTGATCTCATTAGGGTTTTTGGGGCAAACGCTGTTAGCGATGTTAAGTGAAGTTCAGAATTATATATACATATAAGGTAAAGTTTGTGCCCATATGGGTATTTGTCTGCCTGTTGTTAAAATGTAACAGTGTATCATTTCTTAATTTTTATCTATAAATTGTTTTGAGAACTTATATGGTTCATTTGTATTGGTTCATAAGCAATGTTTCTTGTGGTTTGTTGTTTCTCATAAGAATAACTGTAACCTTAATTCTATATGGTGTATAAATTACTGTATGGTAGGGCCATTACCACAAGCTGGTACTTGCTTTAAGATTTTTGTAATTATTTTTAGGCTTGGTGTGTTCTTCATAGATTTGGAAGATAATATTACATTATTATCTCTTCATTTTCCTAGCTACAAGATTCTTGTTAAGTACGCTTCGTGTATTAAGTGTAGGGTAGATTTTTATGGGACCTCAATGACATTAACCTATACTAGTTGCTTAATCAGAAGTGTTCTGCTACTTTGTGAAGCATTGATAATTATTATAACATAAATAATAATAAATAACTTTCCTACACTCACACCAATTATCTAGCCCAAGAGAAGCTTCGTTATGAAACTCGTTAAATGGTTAACTAGATAACGGATAAACATAACTTAAAATACTTAAATACATATTTGTTATACATAGAAAACACAGACCCGAGACAATTTAGAAAAACCATAATTTTGAAATTGACCCGACAGGGGATCGAACTCGGGACCTCAGAGATGGCGACACCATGAAAACCGGTGTGTAAACCACTCGACCAAGGAGGTCGTCGAAGTTTAATAGTTTATTTTTTTTTAAGATTTTTAATAATTTATGGTGGTTGATTGCAACATTTTATGTTCTGCCAATGGGCGATTTTCCGAGATCAAAAAAAAAAGAAATTGGTTCGTAAATGACTTCATAGATGGCGCTTAGCATTGATTAGTATGGCGCATGGTAAAAGGCGAGTTCATGAAGAGCACGTGTATGGCTGCGTAATATTTTTTCTATTCCAAAATAGAAATAGGTTCTGGATGTCCTGAATATAAATAGGTAAGTACTTACTATTTTTTTATTCTTTTGGTAGACAAGTAAAAGTGTAGAATTTATTACAGCCCTTAGGTAGGTACGGCTGGTGGCCGGCTTTCATAAAACGACATCTATCGAGTGTTTTTGAACTAATTTTACAGCCCAAATGGCTGTCGGAAAATCGCCCATTCCCATACTAATTTTTCACAATGTAAATAACTGTTTTATTAGTTTAACCCTAGAACCACAACATGGGGTCATGGGACCCCACACACAAGTATTTTAATTTAGCGAGTTTTGCACCTACAATCCTGTGCTAGTCTAGGTACCTTTCGTAATTGGTAATCAGTGGCTCGTGACGCATGGCGGCGTGCGCACGCTCATTAGGTTCGCAGATTTTTCAGTTTGGGGTCGCCCGCGACCCGTGTTGTGGTTATCGAAACTTTTTTTTGTCGATAAAATGTTTACTAGAAAAACTTTTTTCTAGTAAACATTTTATCCTATATCTATATAGCATTGTGAATGCAAAATTTAAACAATGAAGATATTTTTTTTGTGATTAAGTGTTGTGTGATTTTACGTTTATTTCACGTTTTTCGTTGGAAGTAGTGAGATAGAGAAACTTTTGGAGGAATATGAAGGTGAAACTTCCAGTTCTTCGGGCGATGATGGATCTGAAATCGCGGAAATTGAACATATATCCGAACACTCCGATGAAGATGATTTGTTTGATGTTGAATCTGGATCAGATGACGATGATGTTCTTCTGTCTGATTTCTGTATAGGCAAAAATGGTTATACTTGGCGAAAAGCTCCGTTTACTGTTCCTATAGTCATGTTTGCCTCCACGCTTCTACATCTACACACTGTACTAACAACTGCCCCGAGATCGAGCAAGTTACCGACCATACATACCTTGGTTATAGACAATAGGTTCAATTGGGCTAAACATGTCGATAAAGTATGCGGCAAACTGAGGGCAATAATGGCAAAATTTTACATTATTAAGTGTAAAGTGCCTTTTGATATTCTGTTACAAATGTATCATGCATTAGTGGACAGTGTATTATCTTATGGTCTAAGTAGCTACGGCCGTACCTATAAAACATATTTGGATCAGATATACAATATTCAACTTAGGATTCTTAAATTATTAGTTCCCCCGAAAATAAAAAACAAATATTCAGAAGATGCTACGGGACTTTTTAAGTACTGTGGTGTTCTACCTATACATACTAAAGTCAAATGTGTCCTGCTTCTTGAACAGTATTTTAACGAAGACATTAAAATTCCAGTAAAACATATAAAAACAACTAGAAGCATTACTAATAAAAAACTATTAACTCCAAAATTTCATAACGAATATGGTAAAAGAACATCAAAATATTTAATACCTCACCTTATTAATAAATTGCCTAATGATATTAAAGATAAAATAAACGAACAAAATATTAAAAAACTTATCAAAAACCACTATGTTACAACATTGTAGCATAGTTAAAAGTTTGAAGCGCCAGTTTTAACGGAGCATCCTGTGCGCGTTAGCACGCACCCGTAAGTTGTTTCTGTATACACGCGCGCACGCAGTGACGCTGTGCAACGCCGGCCGTCATTTCTGCATCGCTGAGCGCGTTCGCTTTACAAATGTATTACCTTTTATCTTCTGTTACCTTCATATTATTGTTATATTTCTAAATCAGTTACTTATTATTTACTTAATATATATAGCGTAAACAAATTTAATATCATATTGAGAACTTAGTATCTAGACAAACCTAACATAGGCTTTAAGATACTACTAACCAATATTGTAATTATATTTTTGTTGATAAATAAATAAATAAATAAAATAAAATAAAATAAAATATTACACGCACTGCAAGTAGAAACATCGTGATAAATGAACCTGATCCTAAAGGTATCGCACGCGACGCAAAAACTGAATTAGAAGCATGGAAGCTATTTTTTGCAGACGAAATATTGGATATTGTTGTGATGCATACTAATACACAAATTGACAGAATTTCTGAGACCATAAAAAACCAGTGTTACACTTCTAAAACTGATAAAGTGGAGTTAATGGCTTTATTTGGATTAATGTATCGTAGTGGTTTATACAAAACAGCTAAAACAAACTTGTCAGAGTTATGGTCGATTGTGGATGGTCCACCTATTTTCAGGGCCACAATGTCAAAGAACAAGTTCGAATTCTTGGTAAATCAATTGCGGTTTGATGATCATGAGACACGTGAAGCAAGGAAAGTCAATAATAATTTTGCACCGCTGCGTGAGGTATGGGACAAATTTCAAGTATGCCGTGAGTACTACACTCCGTCGGAATATGTAACAGTAGACGAACAAATACTTGGATTCCGTGGTCGATGTAAATTTATTGTATATATGCCACAAAAACCTGATAAATATTGCATGAAAGTTGTTATGATGTGTGATGCTAAGACTGCTTATATGGTATCTGCAATTCCATATATAAGTAGAATGACAGAATGTCCTACAGGACAGTCTATCCCATCCTATTATGTTTTGAAGCTATCAGAACCTATTCACCTTACAAACCGGAACATCACTATGGATAACTGGTTCTCCTCGATTCAACTTGCAAATGAGTTACGCAATATTGGACTAACAATGATAGGTACGCTGCGAAAGAACAAACCCGAAATACCTCCAAAGTTTTTAGCAAAGAAAAAAGATTTTCCTACTTCGGCATTTGCGTTTGATCAAAACATTACATTGGTATCTCATGTCCCGAAGAAAAACAAATGTGTTATCTTGATTTCTACAATGCACAACAGCGGTGAAATTGACCCTAATACACAAAAGCCCGAAATAATACTGGATTATAAAGCCACGAAAGGCGGCGTTGACACGTTTGACCAACTAAGTCACTCTAAGACAACAGCAAGAAAAACACGTAGGTGGCCGCTAAAATTTTTCTACGGCATGCTTGATGCTGGAGGTATAAATTCATATGTAATACTCAAGGCAAACCATTCGCAACAGTAAACTGAAAAGAAATAACTTTCTAAGAAACCTAAGCCTTAAATTAGTACAGCCCTACGTGAAACGCCGTCTTGATGAGGTTAAAAATTTGTCCCAATCTTTGAAAGTGATAATGCTTCATGTTTTGGGAGTAGATGAAGAAAACAGTGCTCAAGTAGCCCAAGCTCGATCAACTTCAAGCCCCGCTGCTATTTATGCACTAGAGCCAAAGATAGGAAGGGCAGAGAGAAATGTGTTAAGTGCTCCAAAAATATATGTGCACAACACAGGTTACCTATTTGTCATCAATGTGTCTAGATTTTAAGATTTTTACTTCATTTTTATTCCTTATGTAGTCCATTCATATCCAAAGAAACTTGTAAGAATTGTTAAAAGTTATTAAAGTTTGATATTTTGTACGTAATCATGTTTTTTAATTGGGGTCACCCATGACCCGTGTTATGGTTCATTTAACTAAATTTGGATGTTGTAGTTGTAGGGATTAGTTATTGCAAAGAAAACTGTTTTATAATACAACTGTAATTTAAATTCCATCTGGTATACAAAATGCTGTGTGGTAAGGCAATTTGTTTTAATATTAAATGTTTGATGTTTCTATATACATGGTGTGTACTTTATGGATTTAGAAGATTGTATTGAATTAATATCTCTACCTTTTTCTAGCTACAATTCATATTAACTTCTTAATGTTATTTGTTAGGCGTAGGGTTGATTTATAAGAGACCTCAATGACTTTAACCTACTAGTTGCGTGTTCTTTTACTTTATGAAGCATTAATTGTTTATTTTTTGTATAAGATTTTCAATAATTGTAAAATTTTATGTTCAGGGTAATTCTCCTAGGAAAGTGTTCTCTTCTCAGAAACGTGTCAATTTTTTATTTTAAGTATTTAACAAAAATAACCATGGTACATGAAAGTTTACTCAATTTGAAACATAATGAATGCCAAGGCCCAGTTTTTTAACCAGTAGTTTCGGAGTTATTTGAGTCCCACTATTTGTATCTATGTATCTGAGAGTATCGTTTTTCAAATAACAAGACTCATACTTTTTCGTTAATTATGTCTATTTGTATTAAATAATCTAAAAAACAGTAATATACATACCTAGGATCATAAAATACAATTGCGTATTTAGCAAAATGTACCATAATATTACTGCCTAAAATTGATAAAACTGAATCCCTCTATTTTTTGCAAGTATTTGTGACTCAAACTACGGTTTAAAGATTGTCAGAGAGTTGTTTTGGCAAAAAATGCATAAATAATTAATTTACTGAAACCAGTTACAGTATACAAAACTTACAGCTGCTGCTACAGCGAATTGAGAGATTACAAAGAGCAAAGTATTTGGCATTAAGCTATATAATATTTAATTATAATTATTTAAATTCGAAAACTAGTTACTAAAGCACTATGAATTTATAAAATATTACTGAAGGTAATAATATAATGTGAAATACTTATACAAGTTAGGTAGGACAAGATATGAAATAAAAAAATTAAATAATTTTAAGTTTTTATTTTGATCACAGGAAGTTTTCGGTAAGTATATCATTAAATTATACCCTAATCACAATTTTAAAATAATCAGTCTCATATTCATTGGTCTTAAAATTAGCCTAACAATGTCATGTTTTTAATTATTATTAAAAATTGGTTGCCTGTAAAGTCGGTTTTACGGGCGAAGATTTTACGTGACAACGTCTTTTTCTCGGTAGAATATTTATTGATATGAATATAATTAAATTGCACAATAGGAACAAGGAATTGAATGAAAATAAGAATTGCACAAATTTTAACTATAGAAATATATTTTTTTTTTGTTTTTTTTTTTTTTTTGTTTTTTTTTTTTTTTATTTTTTTTATTTTTTTTTATTTTGTTTTATTTTGTTTACTAAAACATTGTACATGTAAACTTAAACTTAACTATTTAGTGGGAGAGAGACGCAAGGCATTCGGCGGGCCTCTCTCTCGTTCGGTGACTCATCGTTACGTTCCCGACGAGCGTTACACTTTTTCATAAGTGTCTCCCAGCTAACCTAATTTAAGACGTTGTCACGTCAAAATTTAACAAACATTTAATAATAAGTGTGAGAACCGAAAATGATCTTGCCCCGAGAACTTTACCTCTTTCAGATGGTTCGTTCGAACACCCTATACGAATTGGTAAGATATTTAACCCAATCCCAACAGTGGACTCCCACATCACATGATTCTCTCAAAAACATGAGTATCTTCTCAGAAACATGGCATGCAAGTGCCACGGCAGCCACGTATATGAGGCCAGGTATTTGAGGACAAAGACTTATTTTACAGTTTAAGAAAAAACTAACGAATATAAAATAAATAAATATTGCTCATTATTTATGGGATAGCAAAAGCAATTAACATAAAAATATAGGAACCATTACCATAGTTATAAAGTTGGTAAAACGATACCATGTATTTGAGAGTTGCACTGAATAAATACGTGGCTGTAATGGTACTAACCTTCGTGAGCAAACACCAAACATCGAGCAGCTTGTCCTTTCCACAAGATGTCAGCGACGGCACTGGCCCTAGGGTGCGTTCCGTGGCTTCACTCGAGTGCACTCGAGCGCACTCCGGCGCGCGCTCTACCCGTTCCGTGGCTTGGTGAAATTTTACTCTGACGGCTGTCAGAGCGTAGTTTCATCCGTTCCGTGGCTCAGAGCGCAGCAACCGAACAACCATCAAATCGGATGGTTGTTTTTCACTCTGACAGCTATTTGACGTTTATATCATTGTTCTAATGTCAAATTTTGCAATTTATGTCAAAACGTCTCGAAAAATTCGGCCTGTTTGTTTCGTATTGTTTTACTTTGTAATAATTAGGTTTAAATATTGTATAAAAGTGGAATAAATGTAGACAAAAGAAGAATTTTCTCTCGTTTTGGACAGGAATACTTCAGAAGAGGTTATAAAAACAACTCGATCGTTCCGTGGCTCAGTTGCAACTCAAACGAGTTAAACTTTAACCAAACAACTACACCCAGAACGACGGAACGCACTCCTACCGATGTGCGGGCAGTGTTGCCAACAATAATTTAGAAATTCCGCTGACTTTATTACAAAATTCCGTTAGAAATCCGTTAAACCTCTAATTTTTCCCGTCAGTAAAATCCGTCAGAATATCTGTTGGTAAATAAAAAAACGAAATAAAAAATAACTAAAGTATAATGAAAATTAAATACAGAAATATATTTTTTAAATAATCTAAATGTATATTTTCTAAATCAAAGTCACTATTTGAGGTGTCAGTCATTCCGGATGCAGTTGAAGTTGACAGCTGGCTATAACTTTTGACTGGTTCCAATTTAGATGTCTTTGAAAATGTAAAAATGAATCTATCGGCAAAGCTTATTTATATAAATCGTTTGCTACTAAATTCCGCTAAAAAATCCGTTAGCCATCAAAATACGAATTATTCCGTTTCTTCATATCCGAATCCGCTAGATATGACGGGAAATCCGTTAAGTTGGCAACGCTGTGTGCGGGGAAGGGAGGAAGGTAGCTCTCACCGTTTATGAATACGAGCGATCTGAGTACCTAAGCGCAACAAAATATGAGATAACTTGTTGGCTCACATACTAAAAACGGATTTTAAAAAAAACCGTTGTGGTTTTTTATGTACAAAACATAGGGTGAGATACAAAAAATCATTACTTACGAGAAACAAACCTTACGAATCATTTACATTGGAGATTCGGTCTCTCAGAGATACTTTTTGTCACGAAGATAGAAAGTCCCACGCCATGTATTTGAGAAAATGCTTGTTTGACAGTCATTTTACAGAAATGTGTTTACATAATCAATACATTTAAAGTTTGACCATATGTAAAAAGTGTTTAGGTATCGAACAGTAGCAAACTTTTAATACTCTTCCCAATGAAAGTATGACTTTTTCAACGGAATATCCGAAAAACGTGGTAAATGAGAATGTGCCTTCAGCTAATTTCCTCACTAATTTTTCATAATGTAAATAATTGTTTTTTCAGTTTAAGTTACTTCAAGGAAAACTGTTTTGATGCACCAATATAAATAGTTAACTGTAATTTAAATTCCATCTGGTACATACAAGATACTTTGTGGTCGCCAAAATGTTGTATTTGTTTTAATATTAAATGTGTGATATTTCTTTTGACGTGACAACGTCTTATAAATTGGTTTGCCGGGTGACACTTCAAGAAACTGCGTTACGCTCCGCTCACGTTATGCGCTCACAATGAGAGCGAGTGAGAGGCACGCGTCCCTTCCACTCGGGCATGGTTAGCCCGCCTAAGAGCGAGAGAGACAGACATAAAAAGTGAAAGGCACGCGTCCCTTCCATATTATTTCATCCTTCTTCCTACTATACGAATGAATATTCACATTAAAATTATTTTACCACTCAAAGTCGTTGTCACGTAAAACTTTCGCCCGTATACCGACTTTAAAGGCAACCAATTTTTTTATGCTTGGGATGTACTTTATAGTTTTGGAAGATGATATTACATTAATTGTTATCACTACAACTTTCTAACTACAAGCTTCTTTGTGATTTCTTGGTCATATCAGTTAGGTGTGGTGAACATTATTATAAAGCCTCTTTGACCTCAACTCATTGCTGTATAACTAAAAGTGATCTGCTATTATTCTGTATGAGGCATTAATTGTTACTAGCTTAATTTTTTATGTTTTATTAAAAACTTCCAATAATTTACGTTGGTTACATTTTATGCTCAGTTTCTAATCTTTCTTTATGGATGTAATTGTAGTTCTGGTTTGGGTTATTATGGAGAAAACTATATGCACATGCGTATAAGAATGCTAGAATTTGTAACTTCTTTTAAAATGACTAGGTTAAATACTTTCTTATACTTAACCCATTTCTGTTACTGTTTGTCTGCTGTTCTGTCGCTGTTTGTTGGTTTCGGGCATCTTTTTGATTTCGTTATAGATTTTAAATATTATTTATATAATGTCCTATTGAATACAACATATTTCAACCATAATTATTCTCAAGGTAAACCTGCTGATAATAATTTCTTTCTTGCGCTTTACTTTTTCACTTTGAGTTTAAATAGATTTCTTAGCGACATGTCATTATGATTAAAAAATATCTTAATAACTCTAAAATTATACTAATTTCGATTTCTTTCATTTATCAATTTATTAATAAAAATAAACGCTTAATTTTCGGTTTCCTAAATCCTAAAAATTTTCTAAAACCGCTTGATTTTTGGTTTTCGGTCTCTTGGCCCGCGACACAAAGAATTTGGAGTTGCACTGGAAAGTCGTTCAGTTGATGTCATGGCCATAATCGAGACGTGGCTTAGATCTGGCGAGGAGAAACGTGCGCCTGCCCCAATTAGTTATAGACTACGTCATATACCGCGTCCTCTGAACGTACGTGAGCGAGGTGGCGGCATTGGGGTGTTAGTGCTCGATAACTAAAGCCTCCGCTCACTAACCCAGTCGAGCAGATGTGGTTGAGCATAACACATAACGGACTTCGGCTTGCCGTTGGATCAGCATACAGCCCTCCATGGCTAAGCGTAGATACTTTTATTGACTCACTCACCGAATCTGTTAGTGCGTTTTCTTTATTTGATCATATTATATTACTAGGAGATTTCAATATTAATATGTTGGTTTCCAATGAACCGAACGCTAGAAAACTAAGTGCATTTTTACAATACTTAAATCTTAATCAATATGTAACCGTCCCAACTCATTTCACAGATCACTCTGCAACTCTTATTGACCTTATACTCGTATGTAGCAACACCTCAGATCATAGCAACACCAATGTCTCCAACGTTTCTGTTGATTATATTCCTGCCCTAAGTCATCATGCCTTTACATCGTTTGATTTACCCGCCTTCAAAGTGGATATGCTATAGACCACTCAAAGATATTAAATTAAATGATTTTAATGATCTTGTTAAGGAAGTGCCGTGGGGTGGGAAGAACTGATTACTGGTGACATTAATAAAGCAGTGTTAAGGTTTAATACTTATGTTTTGTACGTTTTTGGCATTCTTATTCTTATATCAAGCATCAGAGCTATCCCTGGATAACACCTACCGTTAGGCGGATGATGAGGTTAAGAGATGACGCCCATACCAATACCATATTACAAAAACGGAATCTGATGTTAACTATTATAAAGACTTGAAATCTGTAGTAAATAAAGCCATGCATAGTGAAAAGGCTGCCTTTTTCCGACAGAATATTAATCGGTATTCTAAAAATTCTGGATTACTTTGGAGAAATGTCAAGAAAAACATTGTTGATTTTAAGAGCAAAGAAACCTCTATTTGGTCCGAGAAAGAAACTTCTATACCTTGTCATATGAGTAACCCGTTTGACTATGGCTAGTTAATGACTATTAATAGTATTCACTATTAATAGTCATTTTCTTAATATACCTGGTAATGATTCAGTCAGCATTTCATATTTTTTATATTTTGAGCATCACCGGTTTAATTCTTCTTCATTTTGCCTACATACAGTGGATGAATCATGTATTTTGAAAATTATCACTAAAATTTCTACAAATGCCATGGGAGTTGACGGTATTACACGCGATATGATTTTTTTGACTTTGCCACATGCACTCAAAGCTATAACGAAGTTGATAAATAAGTCGATTCAATCAGGCATTTTAGCCTGACCTTTGGAAAGAAGCTCTTGTTAGGCCTATCCCGAAAAAACCCCAACCCAGTGACTTTAAAGATCTAAGGCCGATAAGTATCCTCCCATTTCTTTCAAAAATAATGGAGAAAGTTGTCTGCCAGCAGTTAACTGAGTATTTGAATGATAACATCTTACCGCAAAAACAGTCCGGATGTCGCGCATTCCACAGCACTACCACGGCTTTATTGGATGTTGTAAATGATATTCTGTCGGGCAGGGACACAGGAAACGGTACTATCTTAACTCTCCTTGCACGGGCATTTGATACGATTAATCATAATCTTTTGCAATCCAAATTATCATCTTATGGTTTTACCAGTGGTGCATTAAAGTAATTTTCTAGCTATCTTGATAAACGTTCACAGTGAGTTGAGGTTATGGATAAAAATGGTGTTAAATCTTTATCAGAAACTTCGTTCCTCAATCAAGGTGTACCCCAAGGTTTGATACTGGGTCCAATTTTATTTATATTATACAGGGCGTCCCACGGATATGCCACATGGAGGGAAAGTACCTTGAATATTGTAGATGGAACATTTTACTGAAAGAAGACATTATTTGAATTTAAAAAAAAAACCATTTATCTTCATTCATAGATATTTAAATAACTACATGGTTGAACCGGAAGTCGAACCCGTTACATGAGAAAAATAATCATCCTATATTTGATGTGAAATTTTGTTCAATAAAATGAAAAGCTGACATTGCCGTAAGGACATACAACTGACATTATCATAGTACCGACCTATTATAAATGTACCCACTTAAGAAGTACGCATCATTTCCCTATTAAAATTTAAGTGCATGAAAAAGTATTATTCTAAATATCTACCACAACAAGATCACAAAATCGACAGGGAGCGAAATAATCAAAAGAGTGCGACTTTGTATTTAACAGAAAGGGACTCATTTGGAGTATTTGATAAATTGATTAATTTTGTATTAAAAATGTTAAAATTCATGGTCTTCCTTTTATTTGTGACACTATGTTATTTAGCAAAAAATAATCCTTATGATAAAGCCTTTCGATCGGTATGATAAAGCTACAGGGTGATTATTTTTCTCATGTAACGGGTTCGATTCCCGGTTCAACTATATAATTAAGTATTTAAATATCTATGAATACAGTTTAAATTGTTTTTAAATTCAAATAATGTCTTCTTTCAGTCCATTTCATTCTTTCCATCTACAATATTCAAGGTACTTTCTCTCCATGTGGCATATCCGTGGGACTCCCTGTATAGTGCAGATTTAGGTAACTGCTTGCATTAAAAACTAACTTTCATTTATATGCAGATGATCTGCTAATGAAACATTAAATGCTGTCGGTAAAATTAACGAAGACCTTGAAGCTATTGAACAATGGTCAAATATAAATTGTTTAGTTTTAAACCCATTCAAATCTAAACTTCTTGTACTCGGGTCAGACTCTCAAATTAACTCAATAAATAATCTGAATCCTACAATTAGAATTGATAACTCAGATATCGAGCAAGTGGCTGAAGCGCGGAACTTGGGGGTTCTTATGGATAACGGTTTACGGTTTCACAACCACGTTTTCCAAGTAGTAAGAAATTGTTATTACAGGCTTAATTAAGGTACTAAGTATATCAGGTGAGAAATTTTCTGGACATTGACTTAAGAGGCCATTACGTCTCGAATGTGATTTTTGCGTAAAATGCCCATTTTCGCATTTTGTAGTAATTTTGCAGTGGTATTTATCGTTTTTATCGAAATAGGATTAAAAATTCGTGCATAATATTACAAATCTCCTTTCTGTGAGCATAAGTTAAATTCGGACGGCCGGCGCATCGCATTTTGTAGTAATTTTGCATTTGTATTTATCGTTTTTATCGAAATAGGATCATAAATTCATTATAAAATCTTTATTCCTCATGAAGTAACAATTACTCTGGTATAAATTTTGCTCAATAATATTATTGTAGATAGGAGATATTCACAGTTAACGTATAGCAATTTTCGAAGTTTTTTGGTTTAAAATAAGATTTTTTTCCTATATAAAATCAATGATATCTAAAAATTCCGAGGCCGCTACGCACTATTCGACTATATAAAAGATAACATTATAATTTTTTTATTTCACTTGTTTAGAACAGTAGTTTAATCGATGAGCTCAAAAAAGTACCTTCGCGCACTTTATGCAAATCTATCTCTGTAATTTAGGGTTTAGTTAAAAAGTTAAGCAAAATTTACAAAAAGCGAGGCCGCTACGCACTATTCCAATAGCTATTCTACACTATTTAGTAAGTCATAATTGTTAATGTATTTCTGTTTCTGAGATCAATAACGCCAAAATTGGCCATTTTACGCAAAACTCACAGTCGAGAAGTAATAGACCTCTTAAGAACAAAACGTGTCTCTAAGTGGGGATCTGAAAACCTGGTCTAGTTTAATGCCAGCAAAACCCCGGTTTGTGCATTTTTCTACAAGGTGACTCCCTTCCTTACTCCTCCCTTTCTTCAGAACTCTCCGTTACCCATTTCGGTGGACCTCAGCATTCTTGGCATGGACATCGGCCAGGAACTAAATCCAAAATACTACATCGAGAGTGTTATTTTAACTGCCTCCCGTAAGTTGGGTATTCTCAATAAGGTGAGGCGGTTTTTCACTCCCGATAGCAGCGCTGTTTGCTGTACAAGACTTAGGTCCGATCGAGTATGGAACTATGGAATATTGATCCCATCTATGGGACGGCTCCGCTAAATGGGTAAATTTCAACAGGTCCATTAAAATCTTCTTCTTTTTTATCTTTAAGTTTTAAAAAAAGTCGCGTTTATTAAAGTTTTTGATAAGGTATGTTTTCTTGTTTAATATCTGGCAGATAACTTAAAAAACTAAATATAATATACAAGATTAAAAATTTCATGCCACGGCGATGAAACATGCGTGCAAGGCAATGAAACAAGCGATCAAGGCAATATGAAAACATAAGTCACGGAAATGAAACACCTGGCCACGGCAATGAAACTAAACTGATTTACAAGTCATGTTAATTTTTTTTTTTTCATTGCCGTGTCTTTTTTTTCATCAAAAATCAAGGCAAAAATATAAAATAACAAAAATCTAATAAAAATTCGAAGTAATAAACACATCAAAAACAAACATAAGAGAAATGGCGTTCTATCGAATGCTTAATCAAGAGGACAAACTTATTCAAATACACAGACATAATTATATGTCTGTGTTCAAATAGAAGTTATACCTATCTATGGCAATGAAAGAAAAATGTCCAGTAACATAATAATGGAATACCATTGAGGTAAAATAAACTAGAAAAGACACCGCGAAGCAAGTTTGTGCGCAACTAAGGTGCAGCCGCAAGGTCCACAATCGCTTGAATCACGCGCAATCACTAAGGCGTTTGCAGCCCATGGGCTGCACATTAGTGCGCACAAACTTGCTTCGCGGTGTCTTCTCTAGTTTATTGTACCTCAATATGGAATACTTACATTTATGACGCGAAAACGCAGGCGTGTGTACGTCGTACGTAGAATAGCTATTGGAATAGTGCGTAGGGGCCTTGCTTTTTGTAAGTTTTGCTTAACTTTTTAATTAAACCCAAAATTGCTAAGAAAGATTTTCATAAAGTGCGCGAAGGCACTTTTTTGGCTCATCGATTGGACTACTTTTCTAAACAAGTGAAATAAAAAAAATATAATGTTATCTCTTATTAAGTCGAATAGTGCGTAGCGGCCTCGGAATTTTTAGATATCATTGATTTTATATAGGAAAAAAATCTTATTTTAAACCAAAAAACTTCGAAAATCGCTATACGTTAACTGTGAATATCTCCTATCTACGATAATATTATTGAGCAAAATTTATACCAGAGTAATTGTTACTTCATGAGGAATAAAGATTTTATAATGAATTTGTTATCCTATTTCGATAAAAACGATAAATACTGCAAAATTACTACAAAATGCGACGCGCCGGCCGTCCGAATTCAACTTATGCTCACAGAATGGAGATTTCTAATATTATGAAAAATAATATTAGAAATATTATTTCTAATATTATAAAAACGATAAATACAACTGCAAAATTACAACAAAATGCAAAATTGGGCATTTTACGCAAAAATCACATTCGAGATGTAATAGGCCTCTTAAGCATGTTAAGGACACAGCAATGAAAGGTAGTTCTGGGACAAATGAATTTTTATTAACCATTCGTTGTATTGTTTAAATATTTGAATAAATGTATTTCGTAACAATACTTTAATATAATAATAATAATAAGTATATTTATTTGCCAAAAAAACATAGACAAGAAGGTCTGTGGCTCAGTGTTTGCAGGAGACCCACAAACCTTGTTATTCTGCCACACACATTAACTATTCACGTATCAAATAAAACTAGGTTTTAATATAAATAACCAGTACATTTTTATCAAAGAGGTATACTCGTAATACACATCAAGGTGACGCGTGGACAAACACGGCAATGAAAGATTTTGAGGATTAATAAAAATTTTTGAAGTACTTTTTAATCCCATTAATAAAATATTTAGTGCTACACATAGATTACTACTTCACCTAACCAGAAAAAAATGTTAGAACATTATAACTAAGTTTTTAGTACCGATTGCATCGATGCCACGCAATTTTTGGTCCCGGGAAATTCACCCAAATACCTCCTCGATGCACTTGATAGACTGCAAAGGCGAGCAGTACGCATTATTGGAGATGCTGAGGTTACAGCCTCTCTTGAGGGCCTCCAGCTGCGTAGACACATTGCTTCCCTCAGTGTCTTCTACCGGAATTACTACGGAGAGTGTTCTGAAGAACTTTTTGATCTAATCCCGCCCTCTACTATCCTCTCCTGGACTACACGTGCTGGTCTTAGGAACCACCATCATACTGCGCAGACTATCAGCACTCGTACCAAAAAATTTGGCAAGTCGTTCCTCTGTAAGACCATTCGGCTTTGGAATTCTTTGCCGGCGCATGTGTTTCCCAGCTCTTATAGTCCCGGGTCTTTTAAGCGGGGCGTGAAACGGCATTTAGGCAGTATCACTGTGTAAAATTTTATTCATTCTAAAGTGTGCATTCATTTGCGTATAGATTCGAAAATTTTACTGAGTGCTGGAAGAACTGAAACCGGTCTATAGTTAGCAGCGTTAAAGGGAATCGCTAATTTCGGCCTGGTTTGAACAAGTTGCTCAGTAAATAGTATTGTTACGAATAAATATAATGCATTCATTGTCCCACCGCCAACGATGAACGAGAAAATGAATTAAGGGCCAAATTAACTAACAGTTGAATATGCCCATTCCTCAATGTTGCACCAGAGTGAAGTAGATTGATGCAGATGCCCAAAATGAACCCTTACTTGATTATAGTAGATATTGATGCTTAGGCCATAATTATTCAGCAATGTCCAATGTCCATAAGATATTTGTGAGCGACACAGTTTTCTAATGTAGGTAGTTGAATGCACAATGGGCCAAACGACAAAGCTTATTGTTTTGGTTTAATGCAAAATAGACCAAACGACAAAACCACAACCATGGCGAAAAAGCCAAATGCCTTAATCGACACATGTTATGAAAGTTCGAAAAATCAAATCATCGAGTCCTCAAATTTCTCTAATTTTGTGTCGTATTAGGATCAATGAACTTAGAAATGAGGCCTGTTTTGTTCTGAGTGCTAAGCGCCAAAAAAGTAGTCAAAAAATTTCGAAACCTGACTCAAACGATGGAGAAAAATTTGCTGATTTTGAATATATATTAAACTCAATATCGCAAAAAATGTCGCTTAGACCAAATTAGCCTTTCAACCGTCGATATGATAAAATGGGTGGCGTGGTAAAACAAATTGGGAACCTCTGCTACAGCAGAGGTCATTTAGAAATTACGAAACAATAAAATATAATTAACGTGGTTGTTAAAGCGACAGAGTAAGAAAAAATTATAGTAACTAGGCGGACTTATGACAAACACAACACTACCTTTCAAACAAATCGAGCACAATTTGTACATTGAAATGAAACATTTTTTCGGATCTAACTCGCGTTTATTACATTTTATAGTTTTGATTTTAGTCCTACGTTACAGAGTCCGTGGTCATAGTACAGAATAACTATAGTACTTACTACGTCACGGAGTCACGGGGAGACCTGTGCCCAAACGCGAGTTAGATCCGAGTGTTTAATTCAATGTGTAGTGCTCGCGTAAACCTTAGAAAACAATTTGTACACCCGCTGGGAATGAACCGGGAACCTTTATGGGGAGGCAGTTAAATGTCTATGGCCTGGTTCGGTTTAAATATCAAGGAGCTTAAGTAAATATTTAGTACAATATAGTTATTATTCTCTCACCACCTGAGCACATGCCTATATTTTTGGAATCTTTTAAGGACTATTTCTGAGATTTGGCATGTCGTTGTGACTATTTTTTGGAACCTAAATCAATTCGAAAGATTTTACCGTTTGCTTGCACCAGAAATGAGGATTACAACTTGACGTTCAAGCCATAATCCTCACTACATAAAGCTATAACGCCGAAACTATAATGCGACTATTTTTTTTACATGTATGATTTTTTATGACTATTTCATGACTATTTTTTAGCGTTGTCAAAATTCGTTTTCATTGAGATTTCAAATATGAGGATTACAGCTTGAAGCACACTGTGCAGTCGCTATTTGGTGAAAAGTGGGAGTGCTTATCCTCATTGCCTAGTCTCTTGACTAACCCTTCGGGGATAATAGTCGTGACTATATGTATTAGCAAGGACGATATATTATCTTATTTGTCTATGGTATTTGTTATTATTCTGAACTGTAATCAATCAGCAGTGTCTTGTATAGCTGCTCACTAAAAGAATACTACCACCGAGGGGGGTGTCTTCCCTTGGGTAACAGCTCGGATTGCCGGGTGAGTTGCGAAAAAATACCGGACAACCCCGAACGGGGGGGGGGGCATAATGCAATCATAAAAATGCAGTGAGTGAGACGGGTATTCAATGGTGAAGTGAGAGCCCGCAAACGCAGATACAGACAGCGAGCGAGGAGCGCGCGCGAGTTTTGCGTTTGAGGGATTTCATATGCCTACTATTGTAGGCGCTTGTGACCAGTAGTACCTACCGACTTTCCTCAAAATACCGGACATTTATTTTTTACCGAACAGGCCTTGAAAATGCCGGACATCTGGCAACCCTAGTAACAGCATAGAGCGGCGGTGGGCTCACCACACACCCACCACGCTGAGCGCATGTGCAGTGTAACTTGGTGAAACGTGGACTGCCTCTGCGGTCCTCATTGGCTAAGTCTCTGGCTAACCCTCTGAGGATAATTGACGATCTCCGTGGTAGAGTGGTTAGCACGCCGGATCTGGAGTCGCGCCATTCCGCGTCTTTCTCTTTTTCACACAGTAGAATATCCGCAATAGTGCGATGTAGCCTGTTCGCTCGGCAAATTGTGACTGAAGTGAAATTGTGCCTTTAGGCCTAATTTTGGTGGCTCACTCACGAGACGCTAATGCCGTATCTTCCCTTTTTGTTTTTAATCTAAGGCTCGGACTACATGCATCCGGAATCACACGGACCCGAAAAAACACGGCCCCGGATTCATTCCGTAGCTCAAACAAATATATGAATTTTTACTGCATCGACTACATGTGATCAGGGGCCTTCCGATCCCGATTTTCACCCGGAAGCAACCGAAACATGCTCCGGACGTCTCCGAGTAGCCGGTCCGTTATTTTTCGGCACGGGGGGCGGGGCCTATCAATATCGTATGAAGTTGTATGGAGCTGACCACACGAGAACTCGAGAAACGTCCGTTCCGGTCCGGTCCGGAGGAATCACGCGCCAGTCAGGGCGGTGAAACTTCCATACATTTAAGTAGCTACGAAAATTTGTATGGAAAGTGCTGCCATCTGTGTGGTTAGGAACATAAACTTCGACCATAGTTTTACACTGACGTCGATAGATAGAGCTAGGTTGATGGCAGTACATTACAAAATACAACATAGCAAATCTATTGTAGTTAAAAACTAAATTCGTAGGTACATACTTATTTATCAATGATTTTATAATAAAATCAAAATCTAGTTACAAAAAAATAAAACAATTTTTGGTTAAAATATTCTTTAAACGTAAAACGAAACGCAAATGACGCTGACAGAACGTGGGTACGTTACGTTAAAAATTTTAAACATTTCTGTTCTGTTCTGTCGTTGTTGGTTTCGTTTCGTTGTGTTTTGATTTGTGCTCCTCTACGACTTGGACTGTGCTTGTTTTCTTGATATCTGCTATAAACTCTTGACCGTGCTTTCCCTTGGACCCCGTGATAAGATACCTAAACGATTGACCCAACGCTGCGCTGTGTAAATTGGACTGGACTTTGCCTTTCGATTTGGAATTGACGAAGGTCGAATCTTTGAAAATGCCAAGAAAATCTGCCTTTAAGTGCTATTTTGGATGTACTCCAATTAAAGGTAACTACTGCTTTTAATTTTTATTAGTAAATACCTGATAGAATAAAAAATATGAGAAGGTACTTATCTTACCTACTTAAGTGATGAATTAATTAATACAAAACTCTTATGGCCGATTTACACATCCATAAGTAAGTAAGTAAGTAAGTAAGTAAGTTCAACTTACTACTTCCTTGCTTACTTAATCGGCAAGTAGACAGCAACGTCCAAACGGTGAATTTTGCTTACCGGTAAGTAAGTACAGAACCTTGCGACGATGGACGCGAGACACGTCCTGCCAACAATGGATTGCGATGAAGCCAGCACTTAAGGCTACGTGTTAGTGAAAAATCAAAATAACACGCTCTTAGAATTAATTTATGAAGTAGTAAACAATAAAATTAAAATCTGCGAAAATTATGAAATGTTGTTAAGGCTTTATTCTGTGGAATACACTCGATGGAAACACGATTTGATAAAGTAGGCTCGATAGAATAAATTCACAAAGTTACATATTTTTGTGTCATTTTATCTTCTTTTCTAGGTTTTATTCTTAAAATAAGTAATTTGATATTATGAGTCATTTACCAAAATGAAGTTCATAGATAACTTAAGGGCTTATAACCAATCGTTTTTTTTATTACATTACCAATTCTTCTAAATATAAAACGTGATTATTCGCGCCTCTTCGCTGAGAGCGAGAGAGAAGCGCTCAAAATACCTCCTCTTAAGTGATATATTGAAAGAATTATTAAATGTGGTTATAGAAGAAATCTAAAATCAAATAAATATTGAACACCAAAATCCTATACGGACTTGGGAACGAAAATGGATTAGCAGAAGGAATGTTCATGGTGCAAGCTATCAGCTGTTCAAAGAATTGTCGGTAGAAGATCCACGGGAACTGAAGGACTAGGTACCTACTCGCTTAGAATCAACCAAGGCGCCAGCCTTGGTCAGACAGCTATTTTAGAAGTTTGACAGAAATCTTATAGGTACGATAGCTTTCTGAGGTTTAAGCGAGCACTACAAATTGAAATGAAACACTTTTTTACGGATTAACCCGCGTTTAATTTAACCCTTTACAGGGTCCGTGGTTACCGGGAGACTGGTCTCCCTGTAATATATAATATAAAAAACTATGTAAATAGTAAATTAAACGCGAGTTAATCCGTGAAAAACTGTTTCATTTCAAGGTACGATAGTTGTAAATCCACGTGATTTTAATCGAGTAGTAGGTAAGTACCACAGAAATATAGTACTTAGGTACCAACCTTGTTTGCAAACAGGGTAGGTAATAGGTAATAGTAGGGGCTGCAGCCACTACTGTAGGTAGGTAGTCAATTTTTAAACCTTTTAGTAGTTTGCAATATTTGTATGTATGCTGTGTATTGTCCACGCATGGAAAAAACGCGTGAACAAACATACAATCATAATATAAATACATACCTACATATATACACATATACAACAACAAAATAGTAAATAAATAAAAAGCACTGCACGGGCGGCAGGCAGACAGAATGCGTTTCGTTGTGTGTCAACTTATGAACTTACTTACTTGTGCCGTCCACACGGCGGCAAGTTAAGTTGGCGGGGAGCGTGAGACGTAGCGGGAGGGATTACGCGCTACTGTCCTGTCCAAAAAATAGAACTGGTTCCTATCCTGCGCGAAGTCGCTACTTACTTACTTACTTACTTGCCGCCCGGCGTCCACACGTAGTTTTTGCTTACTTACTTACTTACTTACTTATGGATGTGTTTAGGGCCTATTGTCTAATTTTGAGCCTACTAATTGCGCTCCTGTAGGTACCTACTTTTGTCTATTTGTTTGGTTTTTAATTTTCAAAATGAGTTTCTCCCGTGTTCTTTTAGCAACAACACAATGTTGGGAGACTCCATTTTATTTCGATCTATCGTACGGTAGTAAATTATTTATGAGCGGGACGTGCACGGGGCCCGGATGGGCCACGGATCATGCACGGTGTAATATGAACTGTTTCAAACAAAATGTATGCAACGTCTCAAATCAGTGGCCCCGTGCACGGATCGCTCTAATACAAATCATCCCTTAACATATAAAATACTTGGAATTGGCTTAATGCTTAATGCAAAGCCATTAATTAAGTTATAATAATAATAATTTTCAAAATAGTTTTGCCTATAATGTTTATCTTGAAATAATTTAAAAAATATATTTCTTAGGGTAAGAAGAGTAAACTTTAAGATTTAATAAAAAAATGTGAACTAGTAACTTAGGTACCTACCAAGATGAGGAAACCAATGCCTCGGTAGCCTAGTACTAAACAACACAGGCCTTATGTAAAACTGTACATGGAAATAGTGTAAGTAACAAGATTATAATATTGTTTTTCAGGAAGAGTCCATCACTTTCCTCCACCAAAATACCCTTACTCGGAAAAGTTTGATCAGTGGAAAATGGTATTGAGTGAAATAGATAAAGAAAAGGGTGATCATTACATACACAACCATATTTATTTCTGTGATTACCATTTTGAAGACTTTTACCAAACAGCCAGCGGACGACTTACTAAAAACGCTGTTCCAACATTGAATATTCGTAAGTTGTTTCTTTATTGATTTTTTATTTGAATTTTTTTATTTTAAATAACACTCAAATTACATTTTATTGAAATTGAAAAATATCAATAGTAGTATAATTTACTACCTATAATATATATACTTTTTAATCTTAATGTCATGTCTCAGCTGACATGTAATTATTACCTATTTGTTATAATTTTGGTTTCAGCATCTTCATCAACTTGGCAACCTTCAAAAGTGGATAATAAAACATGTGATAATGAAGAAGCCTCTACTAGCCAAGGTAAAGATAAAAAGTTATATAAGTAGGTGTGTGTAGTGTTTATGTACAATGTGATTCTTAAAACTTGAAGCTGGGTCCACTGTCTGTATATTAATAGCTAGTGTGGAGATTGTGGAAGAAGTTACCAATTTGAATGGGGAAAACTAATATATGTAGTTAGTTTTTAGTTGTGATTATGAATCATGGTTGGATACAATGTGTTGTTTAAAATGTAAGATGCTAACTAATGTATACTATTTTCTTTTAAGGGTCAACATCAAAAGAAATTGATCCAATATGTGTGGATCCACCTATCACAATTCCTGTGAGACACGCTTTTGTCCAGAAAGGTTAATATTATTAAAGAAAAATTTGTAAATTTATAATACACAGGCACAAGCCTTCCCATATGGACAACATCACAGTCATGGGAATATAGTATACAATCTTCAATCATCTAAACACTAGATACACAATCCAATATAAAATATGTTCGAAAAAGTGGTTCCAACTATTCTTTAGAATTTTGTTTACGAATAATCACAACAAATTTTGTTACTTAGCCCTATCATCACTGCAATAAGTGTTAAAATTAGACGGCAATGTCAAATGACAACAGAGCAATCCAATGCTCACTCTTGGTTGGAGCATTAGTTCAAGGCGTCACTTTGAGAGTGCTAATGCTATGCGATTCTCTAAGCGACACATAGACGCTGCACTCATGGCTGTGATCATAGATGTTACAGCCGTCACATCGTTCGCTGCAGTCTCGGCGTTATACTTGGTATTCTGTAAGCTCTATTAGCTCGCCGACGATCTCTCGGCTGCGTAAACGCACGGCTGTTCGCTAAGCTGTGCTAGAGAGATGATATTATCCTGGTTGCATAATCCATAAATTCTCGACTAGTAGTTTGTAGCTGTTTCTTTGTAATAAAAATTATACAAGTAGTTAGTATAGTTTTTATTACAAAGAAACATGTTACCGTTCAATTTTAAAACATCATTCTGTCTATCAACTCCAAACAGAGGACATAAACTAAAAATGGATGTTTTAAACTTAACCTTTAATTTGATTTAAGAGTTTTGGCTTTAAATTATAATTTATCTTTAAAAATTTTTGTAAATTACTTACTTAGTTGCCCATTAATTTTTAAGTTTCAAGGTAAAATATATAATAAAATATGATTTCTCATTTAGGCTGTACGTCGATGCTGTGGTCAAAGTTGAGGCTGTTTCGCCTACAGAATACCGATTTCATACAAGAAATGTCAAAGAAGTGATTCCCTATCACGCCGCTTACAGCCGTGCGGAGCTAGCGTTAAAAATTATTAGAAGAATACCAATGGTACGCTCGCCGCTGTAGCAGCCGCTGCTACCAAGGCTTTAACGATGTTTGCGCTTAGAGAATCGCACTGATGCTGTATCTAGTGTTTAGATGATCTTAGTATACAATATGATTAAGTAAGTAATTATTTTTCTTATTTCAGACACTTATTTCATGAATGTTGGCAGAAATAATAATTTCAAACAACAAGCACAATTAAAGGTCAAACTTTTAAAATTAAGGAGTAGGTGTAAAACTCTAGGCCAAAAAGTGCGACAAGCTGCCAAGATATCCCAAAATAAGGCGTTTTTAAAAGCTGTTGAGAAACTGCCCGAACCTGCTGCCATTTTTACTGGAATGCAATTAAATAAGGCATTTATTAAACCAAGGGGAAGAAGATACACAAACCAAGAAAAAATTTTGTGCCTTACAATATACAAGCAAAGCCAAAAGTCTTATAAATTACTGCAAAGACTCTTCGCATTGCCTTCAAAAAGAACAATCCAAAAGGTGTTACAGAAGATTAAAATTAAGTCAGGTATCAATGATAATATTATACAACACCTGAAAAACGCAGTAAGGAAATTGCCTGAAGAAAAAAAAATATGCACTCTTATATTTGATGAAGTTGCATTAAGTCCTGGTTTATATTTTAATAGAAGCTGTGATGAAATAATTGGTTTCGAGGATTTTGGTGATAATAAAACTACTAAGATAGCTGACCATGCACTTGTTTTTATGGTCAAGGGCTTAAAAGGAAAGTACAAGCAGCCCATTTGTTTCACATTTTGCCAAAGTGTGACAAAGAGGACAGAATTAAAAAAACTAGTTCAAGAAGTACTGAAAGCTGTACAAAGCACTGGTTTAATAGTAATTGCCACTGTATGTGACCAGTCTTCTTGCAATGTTAGTGTCATAAATAGTTTAATAGATGACACAAAAAAAACATATTTTCGAGAAGGCAAGGAATACAAAAGTCTGTCATTTGAATTTAATGGAATGAAAATATTTCCAATATTCGATCCTCCGCACCTCCTTAAAGGATTAAGAAATAATCTCCTCACAAAGGACTTAAGATATATTCAAAATGGGGAAGTCAAATTTGCAAAATGGAACCATTTACAAATGCTTCTTGATGCTGATCCAGGGGACGATGATATTAGGTTAGTGAATAAATTGACTGAGAGTCATGTCTTATCAGAAAAAATACCTAAAATGAAGGTGAAGAACGCAGCCCAGGTATTCAGTCAGAGGGTGTCCGCAACAATGAGATATTTAGCGAGTAAGTATAATGTCGCTTTAGTTTTATGATACTAATAGACTACAAGTAAGGTTATCTGATTGTTAGTGTTCTTTTCAGGTCAATATACAATGACCAGTATATGTTATCATATCACAAAATGACTTTGTAAGAACACATGCACCTATTATGCAGTAAATTATCTATGTTTATATTTTGTTAAAGAAAAAGAATTCACTTTATTACTAAACTTCAAACCATTTTACAAAATAGGGAGAATAGACAATACGAACTCACCACACGAACTCAATGTAATCCACATTGGATAATGGTGATTGTACAATAATTAATAATTTTTTCCTTTTCTTGTTGCATCTTGTAAATAATAATAATTATCTTTTCAGATCACGATATTCTTCCTAAAGAGTGTCTGCACACTGCTGATCTATTACTTTTAGTTGATAAATTGTTTGACTCTTTTAATGGTCATAGCTATCAAAGCTCGGAAAAAATCTATAAGTGTGCACTAAAAATAAACTCGCCGCATTTTAAATTATGGAATGATACATTACCAATTTTAAGATCAATGAAATTCAAGGTGGAGAAAAAGTTAAGAGACGGGACCATTTCTACAAAATTTGAACAGGTACCATCACTTAAAAATTGGGTATCTAATATTAATGTCTATAAAGAAATGTTTAATTATTTACGCGAAACTCATAATATAAGTAGTCTATTGACAAGAAATATTAACCAGGATCCATTAGAAAATTTTTTCTGCAACATAAGGAGTAATGGTGTCAGAAACACGTCCCCATCTTGCTCGCAGTTTATTGGAGCATTTAAAACCTTACTAATAAACAATTTAACCTCGCCCCACTCAGTTGGGGCAAACTGCGAGCAAGATGACAATAAGGCATTAAAACCCCTCAAAAGCCTGTTAAATTTTCAGAACAAGGTATCAGGAGAACAACCCACAGACACTATTAATGTGGATTCTGTAATTCACTGCTTCACGCAAACAGAAATAGACTACTCAAATAACACTATTAGTAAAGAGGCGAAAAGATATGTAGCCGGATATGTAATAAAAAAAACAATACAAAAAATTTGTAAAAAATGCCATTGTTGCCGAATGCATTTAGTGAGCACAATGCCTCCGAATAATAAAGATTACATTTTAGAAAGAGATTACACTAGAAGATCACTTCATTATCCATCGGAGGCATTGTGCGAGTTTGTAGACGATGTTTGCATAATAATTCAAACACAGTTAAATGAGGAACCACATAAAATATGTTTAAAGGGTAAAATAAAAGAATTAATAAAAATATTTTGTAATCTATCACAGTTCTCCTGTCAGACTCATAAAAGTGATGTACAAAATTTCCTAATGGATACAATATCAAATATAGTCATAAATAGCTGGTGCACTAATGTCAATAGAATACTTAAAGGCAAAACAAATGTATGTAATAATAATATGACAAAAATACAAGCTCTAAACTATTATAATACACACAAAAAGCGAAAATAAAAATGTAAACCATATTATTGACTTTCATTTGTCATTTAAGTAAAATTTTAAACACTGAAAAAAGACGACAACCTCAGGTGGGAATCGAACCACGCACCTTCCGCATTCCGGGCGGCTGCCTTAACCACTTGGCTACCGAGGTTCTGGCTTTCAACCGTCGAAATTTGTCAGTGCTTGATGCTTATGTTTTTAGTCAACATTGCTTCATCAAATCTTAGAAGTTTTCTTTCACCTCTGAGATCCGAAAGAAATATTTTTACAAATATTTAAACATTCGGTTAAGATGAAGCTGCGTTTATAGAATAATATTTTATATTTTAGCGTTTTATTAACGCTGAAATATACTTAAGTAAAATTTTAAACACTGCCCGCCTGAGGTTGTCGTCTTTTTTCAGTGTTAAAAATTTTACTTAAGTATATTTCAGCGTTAATAAAACGCTAAAATATAAAGTATTATTCATTTGTCATTTTAACGACTAACATCTCGTGACAAGACAAAAATCATTTATTGATTTCCATCTTGTCTACAGACAATGAGATACATCTCATTTTATTTTAATTTGCTGCTTATTTTATCTTGGATGCCTGTTTCTAATTTAAGTCAAGATTATGTTGGCATGAAGTTCGACTGAAACCTCTGAATGTAGAAATTCGTAATGATTTATATTTGTGTTATTTATTTTTTTCTTTGGAATAAACTACGAAAAATGTATTTATTCCAAACAAATAAATAAATAAAACAAATATAAATCATTACGAATAAAATAATTTAAATAAAACCAATACTAGCGCCATCTAGCGTGGCTAGGCGTAGGTATGCAGCGCCATCTCTGTGCTTAGGTACACACATTTTGCAAAAGGAAAACCTCAGTGGCCCATCTATCCCCGTCTATATAGTATTATCTATGCGCCAGTCGATGACGGACGCTCGAAGCGGTCGGTCGCGTCGCGTGCGCAAGCAAAACTGCAAAATAGTAGTTGATTCCGAGCGCCTCATTATGGTGATAGTAGTAGTAGCACAGAATAAATAATAGTACCCTACTACTAGTACACACTACTAATACTAGTAGTAGTAGTGTTCGTAGAATTTATCAGAAAAGAACCTTATTTTTGTATAAGACTTGTAGAATTCATATTCCGTTATGCGGTCTATGTGAAAAGGATTAACCCAATATCTTTTCACTTTCTTCTGTTTCCATTTTTATTCCAATTACATTTCGACTGCGATTTTTGCGTAAAATGGCCAATTTTGGCGTTGCGGATCTCGGAAACCAAAATACATTAACAATTTTGACTTATTGAATAATGTAGAATAGCTTTTGGAATAATGCGTAGCGGCCTCGCTTTTTGTAAATTTTGCTTAACGTTTACTGCCCGGAGGTGCTACTATATTTGCAACTTTAAAAATGGATCTTATCCATCCAGACAACATAGTCCTGGTGGCAGTCTTAACTATTCCTGTTACTGAAATAAACAGTTGGTCTATGTTTACTTCTGATCTTCTCCTTTGAGAAGCCTGTATTAATAATTGTATAAGACGCACCGGACAAATACTAGGGTCCGGGTGATTTTACAAATGCCAACCAGACTGTTGATTGTAGCTGAGTCTGTTTTAGACCCATGTTCCGGCCATAATATTATTTCCTTATCTTTTTGTAATAATTTGTCCTTTTTAATTAAAATGTTTACTAGAAAAAAACACACGCACACACACTTCACAGTGACGTAATACCGCTGGCTTGTAGCACTACTAGAAAAAATCATAAAATTTAACCGCCTGTGTGGTCTAGTGGCTAAGCTACCTGTTTCAGACCTAGAGGTCCCGGGTTCGATTCCCAGCGGGGGGTACATCTTTGTGTGCTCGGTTTGGTTGGTGGTAGGGCTGTTAAGTCCGCCTGGCTAGCTACCACCATCTTATCTAAGTCTGTCGCCATAACAACGATGTTTATAGCATTGTTGTGTTTCGGCAGTTTGAGATAAGATAGCCAGTTCCTCAGTGAGGATTCCAGGTGAAGCGCGCTTCCACCTTCGGCCTTATCGTCACTTACCATAAGGTGAGATGAAGACCAAGCGCTTACCCGATAAAAAAATAATAATTCAAGAGTCTTCTGGGGTTTCCGAGAGGTAGCTTAGCGGTTAGAGCAGTGGACCGGCAATCCAAAGGTCACGGGTTCGAATCCCGTTCGAGCTTTCCAGAGACTGGTTGTTGTTTTTCTAGTAAACATTTTATTCTACAACTATATAGCATTGTGAATGCAAAATTTCAATAATAAAGATTTTTAATTAAACCCAAAATTGCAGAGAAAGATTTTCATAAAATGCGGGAAGGCACTTTTTTGAGCTCCTAGATTGAACTAAGTACTGTTTCTAAACAAATAAAATAAAAAAAATAGAAGGTTATCACTTATATAGTCTTAAAGTGCGTAGCGGCCTCGGAATTTTTAGATATCATTGATTTTATATAGAAAAAAAATCTTATTCGAAACCAAAAAACTTCGAAAATTGCTTTAAGGTAACCGTGAATTTCTTCTATCTACGATAATATTATTGAGCAAAATTTATACCTGAATAATCGTTACTTACTTCATAATGAATAAATATTTTATAATTAATTAATTATCCTATTTCGATAAAAACGAGAAATACAACTGTAAAATTACTTCAAAATGCGCCGGCCGTCCGAACTCAGTTTATCCTCGCAAAAGGACATTTGTAATATTGCATGAATTTATTATCCTATTTCGATAATAACGATAAATACAACTGCTAAATTACAACAAAATGCGAAAATGGGCATTTTACGCAAAAATCACAGTCGAGATGTAAGTAATAGGCCTCTTAACGGCTACAGCTAAGCATACAATTTCAACTAAAGTTAAACTTTCCTTTGTCGACTGGACGACTATCCAGCGCAAGTGCTAGAGACCGACTGAGTAAATTTCTCTCCGGATTCAAAACGGAGCGCGTGTAGTCGATTACTTGCCGAATTTGGTTTTTTCCCGGGCCGGACTGATTCCGTATGCATCGCCTCCTCTCCTCTTATTGCGATGAAAGGGTGGGGCACCCTTTACTGCATTGTTTTGTTTGATGATGTTGTTTAAATACTTAGTAGATGTATTATGACGTGCCAAACGAGAGTTGCTATTGGTGATCACAAACCGGGTACTAATAATAGTAGTCTAACTTCAACACCTATCGCATTATCTTTCGAGTAAAAGTATTTGCATTGCTAGTTGCTCATTTAAAACTAGGTAATTTAAAAATAATTAAACTAGCGAAGCAATGTACTTACTTCTACTAAAAGTATTGCGACAGATGTTGAAATTATACAATAAGCCCGTGCTTTGCATTCGCAAAAAGCCCCTAAAGCACATACATTACTCGAGCTAAGAATTTAACAGGATCTCCGCACATCAGCGTACTGTTTTAACGGGACCTTCAGTCACGCGTTTGACCAGCGCCGGCCACACGCGCGCGCTACACTACATAGTAGTTGAGCGTTTGAACTGCGTGGTGACTATGAAACGCAACCTAACTATCTAGTGTAATTGTAATTGTAAGCGCGCGCGTGTGGCCGGCGCTGGTCAAACGCGTGACTGTGAAACCAGCCTAACACGATTAATTTTGTAAGTAAGTACCTACTTAACTAGGTACTTACTGCTTTACGTTTCGGCCGTGGTCACAGACAGAACGCTTTGCCACTCGGTCAGCTTTGAAAAGCTATTATTAAACCAAGTTCATTTTTTATTTTAACTTTTTTTATTATTAACTAGATTTAAATAATTTGCAAGGATTGTGTAAAATAAAATTGCCATATTGGTATCAAAAATCGGATTTATATTTCCGTTTTGCTGTAGGAGGTGAATGTCGTAACAATTTGCCAGGTTACAGAATTGGCCGCACAGCCCGTATAAGAAGCATAACATGTACTTTTTATAACAATGATACAATTCTTCAGACCTAATAACCTAAAACTTACACAAACTACCTACAAAGATATACAGGTAAAGCTAACATATCTACAATCATCAATAAGTTATATACAAATTACAATACAGCGAAAGATAATATTTACAAGTTTTTTCCAAATTAGACTTATCTGTAACCTGAAAAATTCTGATTTTTCCTACATTCAGGACAGTACCATTTTCCTTTTGGTGGAACCATAATGCCAACACACTCAAAGTGGAACCATTCTATTGTGCAGCCTTCTGCGTCACATGCAATCATTTCTGACACTTCATCATAGGGACAGCGGCAGTAACAGTACACGCTCTCTCCTTCTCGCGCTTGCCGCACTGCAGGTCGCTGAAACGGGTACGGCAAACTTGAAGTACCCGAATTCAAATACGTCGGAGGCGGAATAGGTGCACTGGCACTGTTGCCAGCTTGATATATCTCTAAATTTCCTTCACTCGAATCAGAATCACTTGATTCCATGGATTCAGTATTCATTAAGATACGAGGTGGTTCAGGATCCGGTATCGGTGTCGTCAGCCTGATAGGTTCTGTATAATTAAACAATCTTTGAGGCATGATTGACGTCGGCACTTCTTTCTTTACTTTGTGCGTAACGGGAGATGGTAAATCTTCTTTTCTCCACTCCAGTTTTGGAGGTTGCTGAGGTTTCAAAGCTGCTATATTTGGAGAACCTGCTTCCTCATCACTTGAATAACCATAAAATTTATTAGGAACCCGACGCCTTTTCGATGCTCGTTTACTTTCTATCGATGACATTTTTGTAGTTATCATGCTTGTTGGAACAATTGTAGGTGTAGGAATCTCTGGTAATAGGACTGTGTTAGAATGCAAAGATATTGTTATTTTATTAGGAAGAAGTGTCTGTGGTTGAGGTGGTACTACCACTTCAGACTTTGAAATTATATCTTTAGGAATGTTAAGTTTGATAGGGCCATGTTTTTTGGAACTTTTAGATTTCTTTTTCTTTTTACTTTTCTTTTTACTACTGGATGGTTTTTCTTTCTCTTCAGATGGTATTTTCGCTTCTTGTTCCTCTTTAATAGGAGTGTTGGGACGACTAGCTTCACCCGATACAGATCCGCCGTCCGATGGAGCCACTGATGCCAAAAGCATTAACTGATTACGTTTTTCTGCATGTAGTTTATTAGCTATTTTTTGCGGATGTTTATCATAAAACTCTTCATCGGTTGCACTTTCATCTGTTTCTAAATCAGTCTCTGCAATAGGCGGTTCTACTTTTTCCGGTATTAATATAGGTGTTTCAGACATTCCCATTACATCTACATTGGAACCGTTACTAATTCTTCTATTTGGCAAAGACTTTTTCTGTTGTTTTTTCTTTTTTTTCTCGGTATTCAAATCTTTTCTTTTATTTCCCGAGTCATCCGAAGAATCACTGTCTGAAGAACTAGAAGAGGAAGATCCACTACTGGATGAGCAACTACAATTAGATCCACATGAACAACTCGAATCGCTGTCACTACTACTGCTACTAGAAGACGATAAGTCTCCATGTCTTTTCTTTGGTGATTTTTTATTTTTCTTTTTGTCAAAACTGAATGGATCATCATCGCCATTTAAATCTGATGGTATTAGACAATAATCATGATCAGATTCACAAACATGTTTTCTGATAGGAACTAATGGTGGAGTTTTCTCTTTTTGTTTCTCAACTTTAGCCTGATATTTTTTGAAATTGTCCCATATATCTAATACCTGTTGTTCACTAGGTTTTTCTTCTTCTAAAGTTTCAGTTTTCTCTACTTTTGGGACATCATTTTCCAGACTCAAAACTTTATCTGTAGGAGCAGGAACAAACTTCTCCTCTAGTGCTGTTTCGCTTATTTCTTCCTTTTTCACAGGTGGAATTCCACTATCAGATTCATCACTGCTGTCGCTTTCCGAAAGATCTAAAGCTGGTAGGTTTACATCTAATAGCAAAGCATCCTTTTCTTTCAATTTCTTCTTCTTAGATTTTTTAGATAACAATTCCGTACCACTCTCTGCTTTAATTTCGGAAGAACCAGCTTCTTCTTTAGGTTTATCATCAACCAAGTCTATTACTGGGATAGGTTCTTTGGACATGTCTGTTGAGTTTTCAACTGAAGCAGATATATTTTCACTACCTAACTCTTCAGTTGATAGTTTCCGCTTATGATCATCCATGTGTTTCATTAGTAATTTTTTAGAAACAAACTTGTCAGTGCAACCTTCTTCATTACACACATGAGGGTACTCTTTAGAATGAAATCTTTTATGAACTTTTAAACAAACGGCCTTAGTAAACTGCAAGTTACATTCCTCACAAACAAATATAGCAGGTGGTGTGCAGAAATGATAGACATGTGGCCATTTCTTTTGAAGGCATCTCTTACACGCAACACTTTCAGTGCCATGTTTCCAGAAAAGGTGATTAGTTATATCAGGTTTATTTCTATAGGCAATGCCACATCGATAGCATAAATGATGTAACTTATGTTTCCAAACATGATTTGACAAACGTGCTTGGCTATGGCAAAATTCTAAACATACATCGCAAGTGTGGTGAATTTTTCTTAAATGTACCATTAACCTAAAAGAAGATGGTATAGAATCTACATTGCACAAACAGCATCTAAACTTAATTTCATACTCAGAATCATATGTTCCAGGACACAAATGACACAACAATTCACTATAACTATAAAAATTAGATTTGCACATAACACATAATAATATAGTTTTTTGATGCATTTTACGATTGTGTAAACAGAGGTCTTTATGAACAGCAGTTTTAAAATAACACTGAAAACATTCAAAGATGTGGTCAAACTGTACCTCTTCAGATTTATCAACACTGTCATAAGAGTTTAGGTTGATGAAAACTGAGCGTAGTTCTGGAGCTCCCGCCTTCAGCCTTGCTGTGATTGTCTCTGGCATTAGTTCTTCAGCTGTAATGCTGTTCACCGTTGCAGTGAATCGATGTTGAGCAACCATATGGAATGACAATTGCTCACAACTGACTGCAATTTTGCGAACATGATTACAATAAATACAATGGAAAGCTGTTCTAGATATGAATACCTTTAGTAGATCTTTTAGTACATATTTATCTAAAGGTTTATCTAAAGATAATTCAGTTACAGGTATTGAAGGTTCTTCAACTTTTGGTTCAACAACGGCATCTTGATCAACAAACTCAGTCTTAGTTTCTGTTTTGGCAATTGTATTATCAGGTGTTTCTGTTTCTTCTTGTAATAATGGTTGACTCAACTCTTCTTTAAGTTCTTCTGACAGTGCAGGGTCCTCTTCCTTTAGTGGCTGTGGTGAACACACTACTTTTACTTTCTCTTCTATTGTTACATTGTTTTCATCAACTGTCAATTTGTCACTAACATCACTATCTGATGAATAATCACTGGACGAGTCTTTATCCAAAAGTTCTTTGGGAACTCTTACAGTCAATTTTGGTACCCTGTTTAATGTATTATCATCTTCTAATTTGTTATCGTATATTGTGGTTTTGATTGTGTTTTCTGGTTTAAAATCTGGTGTGCCGGACACTGACTCTAGATTATTATTTAACAGTGTTTTTAATGTAGTCTCCTTGTCATCTTCGTAAATTGTTGTTTTGACAAAAGGACTATCAGCTTTATCACATATAGTCATTTTTATTGATGGTGTTTTAGATGGAATTGGAGATAGTTGATGCAATTGTGATTCTCTGCCAGCCTTAGGTGAATCTTTCTCATAGCGCTTTGGAGGTCTTCTTAATCTACTAGGAGGCTTATGGAATTTTTGCTGTCCGACAGTGGGGTCTACAGTAGAATTAATAATAACCGGTGAATTTGCCTTGTTTAAACTAAGTTTCAACTTTATACCACCACACTCTTTTTCTCTCTCAACTGGTGCAGTGACAGGTTCTTTATATTTTTCAGGAGAAGTTTCTGATAATGATGACGGGACTTCTTCATGTAGGGATGATTGACTGTCATCTGATTGCTCTACTCTATCATCCCCGTTTGGAACCAGGTGATCAAGTTTTTCTGGACTGGGAGCATTTCTAAGTATAGGACTTGCAGATTTAATAATTGAGCTGTCTAGTTCCATTCCTGAGTCTATAGTATTGCTTGTGTCTTTACTGGTGCACACTGAATTATCAGAACTTATACTTGTGTCACTGTTTACAGGTTCACTATCAGTAATATTCATAATCATTTTGTGAGAGTGTTTTGTAACAGTTTCTTGCTTGGTCTCATTTATTAATTCTCTCCTGTCACAAACAGGTCTAACTATTTCTTTAATAGTGGGACCATTAGTAGAAATGTCACTAAAGTTTTTAATGTTCTTTGTATTATTTGATTTAGATGTGATTTTACTGACAAGCACAGGCACAGGTCTAGGTTTAACATTATTACAGTCATGATTAAAAAAGTCATCCTGTTCACTGCAGATCTCATCACAAGCGCAGCACATTAAATATAAAGTCCCATTGTAAACCTTGCAAAATTCCTCTTTACTATCATAATTAAACTCCTGAACATTATGTTTACTTGTCAAATGTGATGATAATTTTTCAGCTTTTGAAAACATCCCTAAGCAAAACAAGCAAATATGTCTATTATGCACTTCTCTCATATGAAGAAAGAGATTCCAGTTTTCATAGTAAGTACCACAAGCAGAGCATAAGTAAACCTTTCTTGTAACTCGTGAAGGTCCTCCCAAACTGTTCTCTGTGCTCGGTGCAGCTTCTGGGCTCAGAGCAGGTTCTTTAGCCTGAGCGCGACACACCAATTGGTGTTCTTTCAACATTGCCAGTGTTTTAAAAGACATCGAACAACATTTTCGGCACTTAAATTTAACCATAGGCTGAAGTCCTAAGCTTTGAGCGTATTCTTTCAGCTGGGCTCCTTTCTCAACTTTACCCTTTTTATATTGCAATAGTTGACTTTTGGGTACAAGTCGAGGAACAGGCTTATCCTGCTCATTGTCCAAATTACTGTTTCCTTGTGATGCATTGTGAAATTGAGTAATATTCAGTCGTTTATGAACAAGTTTGGGCACCCTAGGTATGTTTGATGCATTCGAATCACCAGATTTAATAACATAAGGCTTTTTCTTTTTACAAGGGTTGTAATGTTGAATGGAATTGTCAACAAAAGGTCTTTTTCCCAGATGGATTTTCAGAGGGTTAATGCGTTTCCTGAACTTGTCATCCCTCACCGCGTCGAAGTTGGAGCGGCGTGCCTCGAACGAGTCGCCGGGCGAGCTGGACGATTCTTCGGCAATATCATGACCATTTGTAGTTAACTTGACCGGTCGTTCACTGTATAAGTTTATCAATGCCGCGGTTTTATCGTCTTTTGTATTGATAATATTACCATCTTCCATAGTTTTCTGGAAAAATAAAAACATGTGCTTTTGATATCTAGGAAACAAAAGACGTTCAAATATGAGGAAATCAGAATTTTATTTATCGTAGTAAAAACAACATTCAAATATTTACCTCTGAAATCGTACGTCCAGTACGAGTACAATAGTAAAGATCTGTTTCCGTGCATCCGTTTAAACAGATAAATCCTTACATCAGGCTTATTATGAGGCAGCCGCAGGCTGATCATTCCCGTAAAATGGCGTCACTTCGCTGACCGAGGAATGGTGATATCAGAAGCGTCGTAACAGATTCACACGACACATAACATGTTTCACAATCATTTCTCAACCATCACGTTGCATAAATCAGAGTAAACAAATTGAATTAATCTCGTTTTTAATGTTTATTTCCAAACAAATTATAGAAAACTGTAGCACGTTACGAGGAAGCTAATTCATGAACCATAGACTAATTTTTTGCTCATAATTTTTTACTTTTTTAATCATGTTATTTTTTTACTTTTTTAATCATGTTATTTTTTGGCTTTGGGCAAGAAAGGAGAGCTCAAAACACGTGGGATCGCTGTTTTTAAAACCATAGACAATGTTGACCAGAATATTGGAAATAAAATAATTTTATTGATCTTTTTTTAAAACAAAAAAGTTTGGGTAAAAATCTTAAAAAATGGTGCACGAATTTAGGGGGTTGGGGGGTGGATTGGAGGAGGGGGGGTCTAGGGGTACCCCCCAGTGTCATTCCCACTTACAGGAGTTACATAGTTATGGAGATATAAGCATTTGTTCTCATTAAAACTAACTTTTAAATGTGTAAAAAAGGTCATTGAAGATGGTTAGGAGGAGGGGAAAAGAGATAGGAGAGGGGGGAATCCCCACCCCTCAACCATCAAGAGCTATAAAACATTTTTTTGTATGGAGCTAGATTTCTGTTGTCTAATAAAAAAAATAACCTCGAAATTTAAGACAATCGCTACGCTGCGCTTCGCGATTGTCTTGAATTTCTAACCTATCACTTGACCTACAGGAGTAGGGCAGTTAGTATTTCTGTTGTCTATAAAATAAAAATAAAACACCAAGAATTACACTTTATAAACATGCTGTATTGCTATTAACAATTCTTTGTATGGGCCTTTTTTCGAAAACTAAGAGTCTCCTTAGAAAATGCAAATGTGCATTAGAATCTCTGATGTTTTAATAACAAAGTGGAATACTCGTTTTATACAAATTCGTGCACCATTTTTTAAGATCCAAGCCAAAGTTTGTAATGAGTCGTCACTAAGATTTTTTTTTACATGTCTAGTACGTAAATTTAATTAAATAGAAGCCTTTCAATTTAGAAATTGATCAAAGTTACCCCATTTTACGGTACCATAATTCGATTCCTAGCGGGAGGTACATGTACTCAGTTTGGTACGTAGGATGTCAATTCAAAACGGTTTGATGAGACAATGTGGCTATAAAAACACACCTTAATAAAAAGCGTTAAAGAATTTCGACATGTGTAACCAAAACCTCAGTGGTGGAGTGGTCAACGCAGTTGCCCGGATTCCGGAGGAGGTGAGTTTGATTCCCACCTGAGGCAGTCAACTTTTATCAACGTTTCATTATCTTAAAATATTATATATTATAATAAGTAGGTACTTATTTTTGCTTTATTTGAACCCAGTAAATACAGTATCAAGGAGCGTCAGTAACGTAAAATTTCTTTAAAATTATGTCCATGGCCCATCCATTTTAAATAAAAATTGATTGTCACCTCTTTAGAAAGTGACAAAGTCATCTAAATTGTGCGGTCTCACTCGGCTCGCCTTTTAGGTTGCAGTGCTAGTTGCAGAATAAATAAATCTCAGAATTATACGTCTGTGGAATAATATTACTAGTCTGTGAAATAAATATGTTTTCTTTTAGGGCAATACTGGCTGTGCAGTGCTTCCACAATGAGGGGAACTTCCCCTTTTGAGGGGAAATTAGGGTCCACAGGGGAAGAAAAAGGGGAAAGAGATGAATAGGGGAAATCGAGGGAAAATCATGTTTGCGGAAAGGAGACTCGGTGTTTTATGCTTAAGTTGTATACTTTTCAAATTTTTTACACATTTGACGTACCTTTTTTAGCCTCAAATGTGCCATGTGTAACGGGGACCAGCTGACGTACCTTTTGATCTCACCAAAAATCATTAGATTTTTTTATTTTAACTGCCGCCAAAAATAATAATTATGAACACTGCATGTTACGGAACGTAACACAATCATGCAGTATATTTTAAGGGGGCCTTTGGCGGTGAAAACGGAAAAATTGGCTGTTTTCTATTAGCTGTTATTCAAAATATATTACATATTTCGCACTGAAACTTTTAATGTGTATTACAGAGCGTATGTGTGCGGGGAGGAACGAAGTCAAAACGCGATTGGAATCATTTGGCTCGATAGAAAAAAATCCTCTAAAAGGAGAAACGGCACTTTCCATAGAAAAAATGCTTAACATGTATACAATAGAATTTGGTAATAAAGTAAAGCTAATATTATTTGCTTCCTAAACCAAGTTTTGTCTTATTTTTATCGAATCGCGGATAAGATTTATTTAATTATTTTTATTTTTTAATATGGAAACATTGAGTCTTCAAAACAGATATGTTACTTTAAAATGTCTAACATGGCTGAATAAACCATAATTCTTTTGCTTTTAAAAAAGAGAAATGTCAACAGTGCCGTCACGTCATGTTTGATTTGACAGCTAGCGGCCGTAAAACTGTCATTCGTTGACAGATGTTGCGAAATAGATATTGAAATACAGATTAAAAAAATTAAAAAATATACAATCCCAGCATAAAACGCCAGGTTACCTTTCTTATAAATGCACATTACGACCGTGTTTTGCAATAATAAATCATATAAAATCATAAATACTTAGGAATTTACCTTTTCGATTTCTTGACTGATTTGGAATGTTAAAAAAAAACGTTTTAATTTACTATTTAATAAAAATGTGAATGGCGCTTACGAATTGAGGCTTGGAATTTTACAAATGAGCTAAGTGCCAAAACACAATTATTGAGAAATAAATAAAAATGAATTTGTTTTTTACCTATCATTTTATAGCGGCATTCTATTATCAAAAACTAAATTAAACAGGTACTGTTTATACTATACCTACTTATTAATCACGTTACTTTTGAACATATTCTTATAAAAAAAAACCTTATTTTTAAAATAAATTAAGAAATGGGTCAAAATGCAAGATTTATATACTTACCTTTCATTGGGGCTAAGTTTCATAACAAATGTCATTGGAGCAAAGTGCCTTTATTTTTAAATTATTATTATTATTTTAGTTAGTGCTTAGCTCCATGTTCCACAAATTCCTATAGAATTCTTGATATTCTGGTGGTAAGTAAGCAATCATACTTTCCACTAGAAAAGTTTCCTTTTCTACTTTTTTCTTCTTTTCTTTTTTTTTTCTTTTTTTTTCTCTTTTTTTTTTTTTTTTTTTTTGTCGTCGTTTCTTACATATGCATATTTTCTGTAATAAAATTTTAGCTTAACGCAGTTGTAAAATTAAATAAAACAATATTTAAATAAATAAACAATACCAACAAACCAGCATAGAAGGTGACCTTTTTGCCGGAATAACTTTTCTTTTCCTGTTAAAATAACTCTTTCCTCGTGCCTACCTTCAAAGATTATCAGAGGTTGTTTTTTTTAGTTTTATTCCTTGAATCACTCGTTTTCAAAGTACTTTCTAATATTTCTAACAGACAAATCTTAACATTTGAAATGACAGCTTAAACGACGACAGCTAATCAAATGACCGACACTGACATTTACTACGATCGGATACACACACGTCCCATTTGTAAAGAAAAAAAGTTTGGCACTTACACTTACACCCAATGCCATCTATGAAAAAATCTCAAAATTAGAACAAATTTTTGTAGGCGCTTTGCATTTTTGATATGGAATGACTGTCTAACATAGCACCTTTGAAAAGCAAAATCGAGATTTTATTTTTTGACACTTAGCCTATTTGTAAATTCGACGCCTCAATTACCGCGGACCCCCCCCCCCCCCCCCCGCGCAACATCAAAATTTTCTTTAGTAAATTACTAACAGAATAAGTTTTGAGGGGAAAATATTCCTGAGAAGGGAAAATCTCAATTGTGGCGTGGGGAAAGGAAATCATGAAAGTGGAAGCACTGTGGCTGTGCACAGAATCACAGAATCACAGAACAATATACTCTAGCGAGAATTCATTCACAGAACTACAGAAGTAGATGCGGAGTTGTCAAAAGGGAATGGTATAGTTTTAGTTATTATAATTTTATTTAGTGGACTTTCTTTAACTTATTTTATTAGATAGACAATGCTGATGCAAGATGATGTCTGATCAGTTCAGAAAAGTAGAACAGTATTCTCCAAAATCCTCGCCAAGAGGAGGGAGATCCCCAGTGGTCTCTCGACAGGATTCGTCTGGTACTCTAAAAACTACGATCTCGCTCGGCAAAAACCCCTCTATAGTGCACAGTGGACCATTCTATTTGATGAAAGAACCTCCAGGTAAGACCTTGCATGTATAATAAATAATGTGCTTCGATTTTTTTTTTGGAATTATCTACAATATGAATGTTCATTTTTCATTTCAATTTACAGCAGAATGTGAACTAACAGGAGCCACAAATCTGATGGCATACTATGGCTTAGAACACTCCTATAGTAAATTTAATGGAAAAAAACTTAAAGAGTCACTATCATCGTTTTTACCCAATCTTCCGGGCATTGTTGATGGACCTGGTCAAGAGGACAACAGTACACTAGGTTCCGTTATAGCCAAGAGGCCCATTGGTGGCAAAGAGCTGTTGCCACTAACCAGTGCGCAGCTGGCTGGCTTTCGACTGCATCCTGGCCCTCTGCCTGAACAGTATCGCTATGTTAGTGCAACACCACCAAAGAGACATAAGAGTAAACATAAGAAACACAAACACAAAGATGGAGCACCCGCTGGTCAAGACACTCCATTGCAAGGTTAGTTATGCATATAATTATTGTCTTTTCTTGAATATGTGACATAGCCTCTCATATTTCATTTTTGTTTAATGGTATTAATTGCAATATCACTAAATTTTATGTTTGATTGAAATGAAAGATTGAAGTAACCTAAATATATATTTATAGATTCTTCTAATCCTGACACATATGAGAAAAAGCACAAAAAGCAGAAGCGTCATGATGACGACAAAGAACGTAAGAAAAGAAAAAAGGAGAAAAAACGGAAAAAGCAGAAGCACAGCCCCGAGCACGGCGGACTCACGCCCAGCCAGCACCCCGCGCCTTAGGACACTCACTATGCTATAAGTTAACAATATCAGAGCCCAAAGAGAATGCATACTTAAAAGCTAATGTAAAAGAACTTTCACTGGAAGCTGATTATAGGAGGATACTTTTGATATATTTTTTTTCAAATCTGAGAGAGAGTTATGTACATAAATTGTTTGGTCATCATTTATTTTCGCATAATGCCTTAGGAACAGCTTCTAGATCTACCAACAGATAGAATATGATTCCTAAAGCCATTGTTGTCACAACTTGATGATTGAAATAACAAAACGGCTTCTAATGAAACCTCGCACGCCTTCTCGTTGGGCTGGTCATTTTTTATAAAATTATGTTAGGTAACCAGATAACAATATACAGTAATTCTTAGCTTTTATTTTAGTTGTTTTTGTGTATTTGTGGTTATATTTTTCTTATTGTTCATCATTTATGTACTTGTATTGATTCTTTAAAATTGTAGTGTCTGCATCTGCATTGCATACAAAACAAAGAGATTTTATACTCTGAATATTTTTATCTATAAAATGTTATACAGCAATCCTTGCTGTTGGATTTGTTATTCTCAAAAAGCATAACAATATAGATTCACAACTTCTAAATAATGTAATCTCTTATTTCCACCACACATGGAAGAAATTTTGTATGGCCAGATTTTATCATTATTTTTTACAAAGACAAAGCAAGATGACTAATGTTGAACTCGGCTATTAGTTTTATTTTTATTTGATCAGACCTTCACTGTAAATATTTAAGTTTATTCTTCTTACCATTATCATAGGTGTAATAAATTTGCAATAGAATGTTAATTCTCGTTTAACTTCAAAGTCTCGAACCTATACCACCTCATAATGCTTTAGTTATTTACTAAAATCAATATTGTGACAATAGGTATAAATACAAGTATTTGTTCTTGGATATGATTACCGAATCTATACCCAGAGTGGTCAAAACCTGTACGAACTGATTATGAAGACCAGTGGCCCGGACGGAATTCCAGCTAGACTATTTAGGGTCATGCACCTGAATTGTCTCCAGTTCTAACGTGTCTGTACCGCCTTTCTCTTCTTACTAAAGCGGTTCCTCAGTCCTGAAAGCTTGCAAATGTGCAGCCAGTACCCAAGAAGAGCAATTGTGCGACCCCAACTACAGACCAATTGCCATCACTCCATACTCTGTAAAGTTATAGAAAAGGGAACTGAATAAATAGCAAGCTTTTGTCGTGTCTAGAATCTCATGACCTCCTCAGTTTCTGCCAATATGGCTTTCGGCGAGACCGTGCCACGGGGGACCCCTGGTGAACGTTACACATCGCCAGGGCGAGAATAGAATAGAATAGAATAATTTATTAACCATATAACTCGAAACGTTATACATGATACATAATTATAATACATAGATAATAAAAAAAGACATTGAAATTAAATTAAAAATAATACAATGAAATATATTAAAATTAGAATTATGTAAATCTATATTAACTTTCCTGTTATAAGAACGAGGATTCTTAAGACGCATAGCCGTGAACTCGTTAATTGAATAAAATGGGTTTGAAAGAAAAAATACTTGATCTTATTTTTGAATTGATTTTGGCTAAGTTCAATAATGGTAATGGCATTGTTGCATATTCCTTGTTTCGATACCTTTATCAGTCTCGTCCTAGGTTGGTATAATTGCTCCTCGAGGCGATCAAGAAGCATGGCGAAGCGCTTGCCGTGTCGCTTGACATCTCGAAAGCCTTTGACCGGGTCTGGCACGCTAGCTTAGCAAGCTTCCAGCGTACGGCATCTGTTTTGTGTTTGGATTTTAGACTTTCTGAGTGAACGTTCAGAATATTTATGGATGACTGTTCCTCTGACCTCATGGCTATCGATGCTGGGGTTCCTCACGGTTCCGTTCTCTCTGCTACCCTTTTCTTGTTGCATGTTAACGATCTACTCAAGTATTGTTTTCTGAGGTTTAAGCGAGCACTACACATTGAAATGAAACACTTTTTTACGGATTAACTCGAGCTCGGAATTGTTGGGTATGCAGACGACAGCACGCTCACAGAGAGATATTTATCTAGCGCAAAGTCGGTGGAGAGGAAGTTCGATCCTTAAGAGCTTGTTCACGTTGACTCGCGGGCGCGGTCACGAAATATCAAACATAATATGACGTGATATCGAAGCGTTTCGTACGTGAACACTTGGATATAACGTCATATATGTTAAAGTTATTGTTCTGAGACGATATATAATGTTTGTCTATGGTATTGCGAAAGCTAACCATGCAACAACGCGCAAGACATTGCGCCATGCACCTGCTAATGCTTAAGAATATTTATTTCTTATTAAAAACCATTACAGTCACTTACATAAGATATTGTTAACAATAATGTAGGTAGGTCTAACTGTCCAGTAGTTAGCAGATATTTGGGTTTGGGAATCGTCTCTCAAGCAGGTTCGAGTCAAATTATGTACTTACATGGTAATAAGTACATTATTTATGTACATCACAATACTCTTACTACGACAGTGTTTTCGTATGATACGGTTCACCTTAAGGTGCGTAAGAGTATTGTGATGTACATAAATAATGTACTTATCCATTTACATCCTACAAGGCTTACACATAATGTGGACCTTATCGTAAAGATAATAATTTTTTATCGGTTTCTAATGTTCTCTTCTCATCTGATGGTTATAAGTAGTTACGATAGCATTAAAGATGGATGGATAGGAACCTGGACTTTTTAATTTTTTTTTATACTATAACAGGTAAACTCTTGGCCTTCATCTCACCTGATGGTAAGTGAAGATAAGGCCGAAGGTGGAAGCGCGCAAACCCAGAATTCTGAACCACTGCGAAACTTGCTATCTTATCTTTAACTGTCGGAACACAACAATAGTATAAACATCGTTGTTATGGCGACAGACTTAGATAAGACGGTGGTAGCTAGCCAGGCGAACCTAACAGCTCTACCACCAACCAAACCAAGTACACAGGGATGTACCCCCCGCTGGGAATCGAACCCGGGACCGGTGGCTTAGCCACTAGACCACATAGGCGATTAAATCCACGAACACTGAGAAATTATCTTGCCTTTCTGGCGAAATAAAACACAGCCAGGCGGACTTTAAAACGAGCCCTGCAAGCTACCAAACCCAGCACAATATGTATACCCCCGGCTGGGAATTCAACCCGCGACATCTGGTTTTAACTAAATAGCTCTGGATACCTAAAGCCTGATCCGCACACATGCGCTAGTGATTTTTTCGAGCAGTGATACATTGCTTTGCTATTCTACCGGCAGCGTCGCGAGGTGTTTTTAACCGACTTCAAAAAAAGGAGGAGGTTCTCAATTCGGTTGTATGTTTTTTTTTGTTTGTTACCTCAGAACTCCGTCATTAATACACCGATTTAGAAAATTCTTTTTTTATTTGAAAGGATATACTTCCAGATTGGTCCCATTTTTATCAAAATCCAGTTCTGATAATGGAATCCTCAAGGAATTGAGGGAACTCCTCAAATATTGTAGGCATACCTATAGCGATTTTTGTATTTTCAGCAATAAGTCAAGCATTTGCATTCAGAAAGTATCATTCGATGAAGTACAACTGATGAAGAGGACCACAGAATGCCATTGGAACTCCTCAATGATAAGTATTTCACGGGTGGCGATAAGATATCTAGATTAAGATAGTTTAAGCGACTATGACGAAGCAAAAGAAGGCAGGTACCGGAACTTAGTTCTAATGGTGGGATCCTTGAGGAATTGAGGGAGCTCCTCAAATATTGTAGACTTACCTATAGCGATTTCAGTATTTTCAGCCATAAGTCAAATGAGGTCCACTCCGGCAATAAATCCTTCCTAACTAATATTGTAAATACGAAAGCGTGTGTGTGTTTGTTTGTCCGTCTGTCACTTGCGCATCGACCTGATTTTGCACATAGATAGCTGAAGGACAAATAGTGACATAGGCCACTTTTTATCACTCCTTCTGAAACATTTGGATTAAACAAAAATTTTAACAAAACAAAAACTGACTCCAAAAAGTTTGACTGAAATAAATGCACTAAAACGTAAAAAATAATTGCATAGTTTAGTTTGTTCAATTTACTTGCAATATTAACCTTTATTCTACATAATCCTATAACCTTAAAAATTATTTTTGGAGTCAGTGCCAGCCAAGGTAAATCTAACATTAACATTAAACGACATTATATTATATTAGCCCATATTGTCCCATTGTTGGGCAAAGACCTCTCTCCCCCTCTTCCAGTATTCGCGGTCTTTTGCGTGTGTTGGCCAATCATTCGCGTAAGCATCAAGCTCATCTCTCCACGTCCGTCTAGGTCGGCCTCGCTGCCCCATTGTCGTTTTTATTTGTAAATATATTTAATTAGCCTTTAACTTGTCGTGTTCATTTGTAAATAGATTTTATTAGGTATTGCTACATTGTTGTATTAGGCTGGCACCAACTCCAAAAATAATTTTTAAGGTTATAGGATTGAGTAAAGGTTAATATTGCAAGTAAATTGAACAAACTAAACTATGCAATTATTTTTTACGTTTTATTGCATTTATTTCAGTTAAACTTTTTGGAGTCGGTTTTTGTTTTGTTTAAATTTTTGTTTTCGAATTCTCTCAACACAAACTCAAAAGATATTTAATCCATAAACTCAATTAAAAGTCCAAATCTTTTTTAACCTACCCACCCATTTTCAGGTGTCATTTTTTAACTGTGGCAAAGAACGGGCGCAAGAAATCAGTACCTACATACAAATGTGCAGATAAGTTCCATACTGACAGACCACATTCGGTGATTGCAACGCAGGAGCTGACCCTTACACCTGTGCGAATATCTGCTTTAAATTGCTGATTAGTTTTGATATTGCAAAGAGAGGTACTTGATAAAAAATATGAAATTAGTAAGTATCTGCAACAATAAAACAACAGTTCTAGAGCGAAATTTATTCAAATTATCCAAAATTTATACATTATGTCGGATTCGCTTCGTATAAAAAGACAGTTGGTCAACCAAGTTAAAAAAAAACAATAAATTAGTAACGCAGCACCAAAATACATCCATCATACTTACAAATTGATATTTATACATACAATTCTTGAGGTACGTTCCGACGTAATTTAATGGTTCGTGTAATGTAACGCAGATGCCGTGGCGTGCGAGCGAGCGCTGTTCTATTTCATGTAATACTTCATTTTCGTGTTACATTTACACTACAAATTTCGCTTTACCGGCCTCAAAGGGAAGTCTACATGACAATCAGTTTTAGTATTTGTTGTTACTATGTTACGAAGTTTAAATGTTAACTAAAGGCCTGCGCAGACGAGGGAGCAGTAGCAGTCCCCGGCATACTGTTTGTCAGCTATCTTAGAACTGTATCGCGTAACGCACACGACAGAGAGACCGCATCTGATTGTACGAGATTTAATTGTGTCAAAGAAAAGACGCGAGGGAGGATTTTCCCTCGCCTGCGCAGGCCTTACGCTTCGTTCAACCGTATTGCGAAATAGATCAACCGCGCCTCTAATACTACTAAACTTACTATGCGCTCAAATCTTTGTAAATACTTAAATCTCATATCATATTTACAAGTAACGCGCGGACATTAACAAATACTATACTACATTTTGACTATGCTTATGTATCATCGCCGGTACAAGTCTAACAAGCTATCACTACCCGCAATATCGAATTCATAAGACGTCACTACAGTACAACGCGTCATATCCTAACTCATTTGGTGCGCAATGGCACTGAAACGGGCGCACCCGTAGCGTCACTGCCCTACCGTACACATCACATATCAACTACTCAACTCTATTTTTGACAAGACTTGTCCAATTATTATCATTTTTGCTCAGAATAATAACTAAAGCATAAACAAGGAGTGCTATGACATTTGAGTGTGTTACATTTGTATGAGTCGCTTTTGAATTCGGTATCATAAATGGTGACCAGTTTTTTAATTTCGCTAGACATTTGACGTTTTTGGAAAAAAAATAGGACAACTATACGAGTCTCATTTGGACTCCTTCTATGCTTTAGTTACTGTTCTATGCATTTTTGCCTTTGTCTGTCACGAAGACATCTATAGGTGACTAACAATTGAATTTCTATTGTCTCTGGTTTAACGACAGTCTACCGTCTTGTCGTAAATATGTATACAAACAAAGTCACTAAGGTAAACGCTGTAACAATTATGCGTGATCGTCATTGAAGAATGTAGCTGTATGGCGACACTACGGTGCCCCAGGCGAACCAAATAATAAGTCATCACTCGAGATAGTATATCACAAGCAGCAACGAGGCGTAATGGACGTTTACAATTGCATCTATCACGTTAACTGCACTACACTTTTGAGCAATCACATTTTATTCATTTTAGAAACGTCTATTATCATAATAACATTAATACAATTATTTTCTCCTTCCACATATTGCATAGAGCAAGTTATTAAAAACTGCAATTCTCTAACTTAATAATTTATTTTGTGATACCGAATGGCAAGGAATAAAATTAAAATCACTTTAAGAAATGAATCGTTACAATAAATCGGCAAGCTAAATTACAACCTTACAAATAAAACCTATACAGAAAATACCAACGTAATATGTCAATAACAAATAAATAGTTTTATTATTCATTAATAAAATATTCTTTAAATTATACACATTTTAATATTTTACAAAATTAATAAGTAATAATTATTTAAGCGATTTACAGTTAAATTATAAAATGGTTATAAATTATGATAATATAACACAACCCGAATGTTACGGTCATTATTTGGGATACTATTAAATATTTATACATCTCAAAAATAAGGGGGGTGACTATCTGAGTCATCATCGGCGTGGCAGTACTGTTGCAATGTCACAAATGGCGTAAAGAACATGCGCGTCTGGTAATGCATACATATATATTATGCACTTTGAACGCAATTTACATTCAACAGTATTCAACACCTAATAACAACCATACACGAACAGCCGCGCGGCACAACATCGCACACCTATCACAGCTTGTGACAATCCTGAAATCTAAAATATAAAAAATCCTCGTAAAACGTTAACAAGATACATTACGATGTCATCTCTTGTATACTCAATTTAATGGAAGCAGCCTTAGGTTAAAAATATCTGCACATTTATTTAAAATAGCTTTTAGACAACGGTTTCCTTAATAAGCGTGACTTACGCGAACATACATTCGAGTCAATCCATTTTTATTTATCTAACTCCATTTCTCAAATTGATAAATTACATAGAGAATCATCACAATTTATCAGTTTTCAAAATACACATGTCGCATAAAAATCTGTAATATTTGTAATTAGTATCAGTTAATAAGCTCAGCGATGCCAACATAAATGCGCAATAAGCATTCTTAAATACATAAAAGTCATAATCTCCTTTTTACAATCGGTTAAAATCATATTACATCAGTCCATTACTTGGGCCGGCCGTGCCGAACTGATTATAAAAAAAATCAAATCAAAATGCATATCAAAAAAGACACGTTAACTTTCTTAGTGCTAAGATATTTCCAACGTGGACTTTTATAGTAATAAAAGAATAATTGTTAACAGGATTACTAGCATCTTTTTAATGTTTTGGAGTATCCGACATCTTGGCACACCCACATGCGCCGTCAGGGATAGAATGTACTGTACATATAAACAAAAAACATGTAAATAATCCCGTTAACAATTAGTCTAATGTAAGTGACCATAATAGTTTAAACGGTTATATACAATATTATGAATTGCTGGTGTAACGATTGTCTAATCACTATTATAATTAGAGAAACGCTATTGTTGTTGTACGACAGCGTATAAAGTAGATGCGAGCGGTAGTCGACACAGAAATGCTTTACAATGAGGGCTCAAATATTTATTTATTAATAATTAATTTATCATCATGACGTGACTTGTTCTAATTGTATAAGTTTTTTTAGTGCGTTTACACAATATTCGTAATAGTATTTAGAAGACATTGGGAACAAACCCATCCCCCTAGACAAATGGCTAACACTCGCAGCACCTAATCTCGGAAAAGTATTTAAAAATTACGAACGCTAATTTTATTCCTCTTACAATTTATTTTCTTAAAAAAGCTATTTTAAAAGAAAAAAAAATATTTCTTCATTAATTTCAAATTTTGCGCGAAAACGGTTGGTCACGTGACATTTTGCCCTGTGACGTCACACTTCAATAAACAAACAAATTTTATCTTGGCACCTGACAGATAGGTTTTGTTTATTTTGTGAAATGTACGTCACACGAAGCTCAATTATGGCCGCCCGTGTTTCGGGTCTTGTAATCCATAGATAAAAAAATCATTAATTTATTCTGTAAAAATAAAATATTTACAAATTATCATAACCATTTCCGACATATTTCATATTTTATTGTTACAACTGTCAAATAGCCAATTGGTAGTGAAAGAAATACATAAGTGCGCGCGCATTGCCACTAGTCTAGAGGGGCATGTCTCATTGCGTTTAAGACTATCTGTAGTAATAACATGTTATTTCACTATTCTATTTTATCAACAACACTAAAATATTGTCATTTATTATGTTAAAAAAAAAAATAGAGAGGATAATGCTTTAACTGTCGCTAACGTTAACAATCTTATATCGCTAGTTATACTGAGAATATGCAAGTGGCGAAAATGACGGAAGCCCTTATGTATTTAGGAATGACAAAAACAAATGCATTATGATTTTAGATTTTTTTTTAGTTTATTTTCATTTTTTATAATAAAGTGACATGTACGATTGAGGTAAGGCATACATTTCTTATATTATTATGAACAGGCTAGATGTTATTATTACAGTTAGGCGTCATGTATATTTACCACTATGCTTAACTATCGATACATACAAAACGTTACGATAAATATATTGCGACAATAATTATTATATTTTCAACATCAGTCCAATTCGAATTTGGTTCATTGTGTTCTATCTGTATTTTATACTATTGCGCGTGACATTCGGACATGATATTGTCATTTTAACATCATAATATTATATTAACAACGTATATTCATCAACATTCTTGTAAGCAAGACACGTTGGTTATTAAAAAAGTCTGTTTTATTGCTCAGTACATTCGTGGTTATAAAATTTACTGTAAGATTACGTGTTCAAAAAATTTTACTTTTGTGAAAATTTGCGTCGCGTGCAAATAAATTCTGGTAATTTTTAATCCGGACAAAATGCAGAAATTTTACACCCAATCGATAATAAGACATATTCCATTGCAATAAAGTACAAGATCCGAATCAAAACTCCGAGACTGACAAAATCTAGCCTACTCGCTCTAGTACTTACTTTCAGTTTTGAAGAGAGAACTCAGTGACATAACATTCAGTGAGTCGTATAATATCTGGAACAGCCTACTTGATCGTTGCAGCGTCGTGTTCGTGGTAGCCGCAGCCACACGACCAAGAGTGCAATTCCACATACTCGCCGCATACATTGCGCCTCGTTCCTTCCGACGCTTTGGCTTTTCACTCAAACTAGTTACATGAACTACTGCTACTAATTTCGCAGCAGTTGAAATAATAAACGGAGAGTCAATACCTTCTACCTGATTTTTACAGAAAAATACTTTTTCATTTCTTCGAGTACATTTTTGTATGTTTTAGAAATAGCCTGATATTTAATAGCAAAATCATATACATCGAAACATGAAGTAGAGCCTTTAAACTGTCCTACTGCTGAGCAAAGGCATTCATAATTGAAATCGAGTCATCACTACAATCGATGGGTGAAAATGCAGTAGCATATTTTTTTCTTTAAAACTCAAGGGCATACAAAAGTACCTACTTCATCCGCATAATTCAGATAACAGATATTGGCTTTCCTCCGTCGATATGCTAATTGAACTAGTGCCTTAGCACAAGCGCGGGGCGGCGGGCGGCATCAGCGTCACAGCTCCTTGAGCAGCGCAGACTTGGCGTTCTTGAGTTTGTCGAGCCGCTTGGTGAGGTGGCTGTTCTCCGTCTCCAATTCCTCCACGCGGTTCAAGGCTTCCCGCGCCTGTAACAGGATAATTTATTTTAAAAAAATACAGTCGATATTCTTGCTATCGATAGAGTTGACAACACTAGTCAAGATCGAAGTTATGCGCATTGGATATAATTATTTTTGATACTTTATGAACCTTATTTTGTTTGAAATAAGAATCACAAAGTATCGTATGTGCATTGTTTAATATAATATTTGGACAATTTTGGACTAGTAAAATCATGCAGAGGGTCAACTTAAGTCTATGTACACCATGCGGGCCAGGGTCGTCAGTTCAAGATATTGCATTACAAAACGCCGCACGCTACGCAAATAAGTTCCAGAGTGCGATTTTGTGTTACAAACATTCTTTATCGAATTTGACCCTAGCAGAAGCAATCCTTCGATGCCGTACAATACAGATTCTAGTTTATACAAACTCGTCTGGATATTGAATAAAACTAGCACTAGGCATTCCGATCGTTAAATATATATAAACGCCAGCAGGCCCTACGATAAAATGTCAAATTCCATTAAGAGGGTGTACGAATTTCGGTTTCCCATACAAATTTTTGAAAAACCAGTAAGCCAATTTTGATAAAACTCGGCATGCTGAAGTAAAATATAGAGATCTAAATAGTTTGTTGAAAAGTCCACTTTAGAAAGTTTAAAATCGCAATAACTCATTTAAATAAACGTTTTTTAGAAATGTTTCCAACAAACTATTTAGATCCCTGTATTTTACTTTAGCATGCAAAGTTTCATTAAAATTGGCTTATTGGCCTTTAAAAGTTTCGACTTTGAATATTGTATGGGAAACCGAAATGCGTAAACTCTCTTAATACATTTTGAACTTTATCATTTACAAATAAGGTTGAATATCGATTAGAGAAATTTGCCAGTTTTGGGAAGGTTGAGCTGCTAGCGTGTGTATCTCTTTATTTACGTGACTCAATTAATATATTTTGATTGTACTGATTGACCTACTAATTAACATTGTGCAATAACTCAACTCTGCTAAAGGATTACTATATCATTGGTCAAAAAGCGAGGTCAAACTTGATGAAAATTACTATAAAAAATATTACAATCCTAACAAATTTAACCTTAAACAGACAGTGGGTATGACTTTTCCCACCATATTTTAAACTTTATATGACTTTATAAATAAGACTGAAAACAAATTTTGAACATATTCTGTCTTATTTTTAAGAGTTAAGAGCGGGAACCATTCACAAGCGTGACGCGGGCGTGTTATATTTACATTTCGATTATCGTAATATTAGTCGGTTCCACATTGTAAGTATCACGAATAGCCATCGCATCAAGGGTGGCACATAGTGGGATGTTACGGGGAGTGTGGGGTGGGGGCGGGGGGTGGGGTGGGGGGGGGGTCACGCGTGTGTCCACTGTACCGTTAACTGTCGCCATTATTGATAACGGCCCAGAAGTCAATGACTTCCTGAAAGAAAATCAATCCGTTATACTATGTTGTAATGGTCGTTCTATCAGTAGCAAACAAGTCTTAAATTAAATAATTTTGCAGTAAGATGAGTCATCATGGTGCAACTCCATATTTCATAAGACAAATTTGTAAATAAATTTACAGTCCATAAAAATGATTAGATTAATTGTCATAAATTGTAGACCAAGTACATACGAGGTGGACCAAGTAAGTACAAGGGACAGCAATACGCTCAGTTTTGAAATCTTTGGAAAGATCACTTAAGCTGCAGGTCGTGTCGGTGCTAGCGCCTACCCTTTGCAGCGCTCCTACCAAACTGCTGTTTTATCATCTGCTGTAGGCAACGCTCCTTCCTGAACTGCAGCTGGAAGTAGTACTGGTGCTTATCTTCCTCTGCTGGCCGCGACGCTCTTACTTGAGCGGGTGTTGGTGCTTACCTCCCACTACAGGCGGTCATGCTTATGCTTACCTTCCGCTCGAGTTTGAGCTATCTCTCGCGCTGCCTTACATCCAACTGCAGGCGACGGCGCTCTCGTTTGAGCCCCCTCTTCTACTTTACCTTCTGCCGCACCCGCGTGAGCGGTCTATTCCTAGCCTTATCTACCGCCGCTTCCAGTTTAAGTCCCCCTCCCCCCCGCCCGTCTCCGCCGCTTTTCCTTCCTTCACTTGAGTCCCTCCTTGTCTTAGCCTCTCGCTGCAGGCGGCAGCGCTCCTGCCTTAGCTGCGGTTTGAATGATTACTGGAGCTTATCTCTCCCACTCAAAGCAGGAGTTGGTGCTTACTTGTCAGAGCAAGTGGCGGCGCCTATGTTTAAGATTCAGTTCAAGCTGTTTCTTATATCCTGTTAATCCCAGCCACCGCTTGAGCTGTCTCCCCGCTGTCTTACCTCCTACCACTCCCGGATGAGCCGTCCCGCTTGAACCCCCTCTCCTCTTCCACCCTTGCGCGCTAGATCCACCTTTGTCTTATCTCCCACTGCAGGCGGCGTCGCTTGAGCCCCCCCTTCCCCCCCTGCCTTATCTCTCGCCGCCTACTGAGCTGTCCCCTCTCTGTCTTACCTACCGCCGCTTCAGTTTGAGACGCCCCTCCCCCCTCGCTTGCCCCCTTTGCTTACCTCCCGCTGCAGGCGGCGGCGCTCCTGCTTGAGCTGCTCCTCGTGCTCGTCCTGGTGGTCCTGCCGCGCCTTGAGCCGCGCGACCTGCGCCTCGAGTCGCGCGCCGGCGGCGGCCTGCAGCGCGGCCTCGGCCTCGGCGCGCGCCGCACGCGCCTTGGCCTCGGACACGCAGCGGCGCAGGCTTTCCACTGGAAAGGGACACACTGTTCAGGGCACGGATATCCTATCTTAGTGGGGCCTGCAAAAGTCTCCCTGTTGCAGTAACACGTCGACCCATTGGGATCTTTTGTGCAACCTCGTCATATCACACCAATTTACGGTTTGCGTACATAGGGCGGGGGCGGTACCTTCCCGAAAAGCCCGGCTTGCCCGGCCGCTTGTTTTGGTAAACTCAATCACACTACCGGTTAATCACTATTAATAACAATCATATAATATTTTTTTCTAATGTTAATTTTTTTAATCGATCATTCTTAATAAAATTAATTTTTATTAAAATTTTCAATAAGCAAATTACTAAACTACTCAACGAAGCTTTACATAACCTTTACGTCTCTCTCGCACAACTTGGCTTGCAACCGGGTTTCGGGAATTTTATATCCGCCCTCTTCTTACCTTAAAAAAGTGCTACTCCATACATATAATATTGCGTAAGTTTATATAGATTGTATGCAGAACTCATGAAGCTGGCTTGCTCGACAATGAAGGTAGTTACACACAGCGGCGCAGCGTGGTGAGGCGGTGACAGGCATTTTTTTAATTTTTTTAATTTGTTCCTTGAAGGAACAGGCTAAGGTCAAAACCATACTGCCTAGTCATTAGTTTTTATACCTTTTTTTCTTTGCTTAAAGTAGATGATTATAAGTGATAATGTGAACGTTTAATGGTAAATGATATTCCCCCAAAAGAGTTTCAGTAAGGAATGGATCTTTACAGAGATCTCACATGGACTTCTTCAGAGAATTGAAAAGTTATGTTGCACTATTTTGTTTATTAGCCAACATTCATGCACGTTCACGAACATTTAACGGTTAATATGGTGGAGCTTAAACGCAATTTCATCTTTGCTTATGTACCTACGTTTATTGCATGTATCAAGTTATCGGTGTTTTTTAAATAAATAATTGTTTTTTTACACTCTTAGCACTCCACTTTCTTATTATCAAGTTCATTATAAAATGTACCCTCTACAAATTATTTATTTAGAGCTTATCCTACAATTTCACAAAAAAAAACAACAAATTTCATAAATTAACACAGTAATTATTTACACTAAATTCTACATACAGTCCATTATAAAATTCTTTACTTATTTATATTATCAAACGATCTACATTTCAAATACCGTAAGTACTCAATTCCTGTAATCGCTTATGAGCAATTTTGTTTGAACGGTTGTGTTTATCGACAGTCGGCACATCTCTAGCGCGCATGCGTGGTAGCCATTTTTTATTTATTATTGTGATAACGTTACTTTGAGCGATTGTTAATATTACCTAGGTACTGAGATGCTTTAAAAAATGTGATTATTGATACAAAATGCATTCTAAATTCAGTTCGAAGCTTGACATTGTTGTTTTTATTGGCGATGGAAAGGGAAAATTGTTTGAACTTTTTGGTATTATAGCAGCTCATAACATCACAAAAACAAACTTATGTACCTACATCAGATTTGTGTATTTCGCAAACTATTAAAAGTTTTAAATGGTATTTTATAGATCTGCATACAATACTAGTTGGATTCATATAAATTACCTACCTGTAATGTTAAGCGTTTCATATGTTTGGAATAGGTAGGTACGATTTAAATAATCTGGCTGGTGTCACAAAAATGCATCAAAATAGTAGGTAGCAATGTAAGATTCGGAGCTTCGGGCTTCCGGGCTCGCCCTAAT